>BSUD01000004.1:1773009-2007645 GCA_033239045.1 Fagopyrum esculentum | reverse complement strand
TGGAGTGCTCATCACATCCGTAAAAATCTTCCAAGAAGGTTCCGGTTCCTAACTTCACCGGCAAATGGTAAGATCTCTCACGTACAAGCTTATACAGTTTGATTCTCACCGGAATTCGTCTAGACTTCCTACACTTCAATGGGACATTCCTCGTGTCCCATTCTTTCCTTGATCGAGAAAACAGTTTCTCGAGAATTATAGCAGCTTCCCCATCTATAGCTTGGGGATGGTACAGGGTTCTGAGCATGCGAGGGACCCCATACTTGAACAAATAACACTTTGTTGCCTTAGCGGTGAAGCGCTTGTTAACTTCACTCCTTATAATCCAAGGAGCATCTTCCTCCAACAATTTCAAGAGAGGTTTCATCTTGATCTTAGGAGGTTCTTTCGGAAGAGACCTCCAACTCTCCGGTGCCTTCCTGAAAAATTCAGAAATATTAATAGGGAATTCAAATGAAGTAGGAGAATGTACCTTGCAAAGTTCTCCAAAGCTTGAGACAAGTTTCGTGTTGGGTTGATAATCCACCCACGAAATCTCTCTCAGTTCTGCTGGTCTTTCTTCCACCTTGACCACAATCTCAGTAATTTGGCCAAGGTTCTCTACATCTTCCATTTCTGGTTTTGCAGATTCTTCTTCCATCTCGGTCGAGATCTCTTCCACCTCGGCCGAGGTCTCAACAGTCGGATCGAGATCCTCCACATCCTCCTCTTCCACAAAAACATCAAGAGAAGCTTCCGGTCCGACCAGAGGAATGCTTGGAACGTGCAACACTTCCTTATGCTCCTCTTCCGGCTTAGCATAGGATATGGTGCTTTCCTTGAGCTCCTCCACCTTCTTCATCAACTTCTCCAATCTTGATTCGAGAGAGTCTTCAAAAGGTTGCTCATAAATGTTTTTAGGGACATTCTTCTCATCCCATATCGCAAGTTCATGTTGAATGGCCTCTTCTCTTTCCCATTCATTGTTGAACCAATAGAAGGAGTACTTCTCCTCCAAGTATTCATAATGGTCCGCCCTAGCACTTTGTCTTGCTATCCAGGCTGGATCAAATGTAGTCATCGGAAATCCTGAAAACTACAAAACTCATAGAAAGAGTAGTTAGTAGCAACAGGGGCAAGTGCCCCGAAAGCAAACCGCAACCGGCTCGGTCTAGACCAAGTCCCCGGCAACGGCGCCAAAAACTTGTTCGCTCCAAACGGTGTGTGCAAGCTTTAAATTTATAACCCTAGACTTAAGCTTAAAACAAGGATGCGAACCCGCAGTGTACGGGTCAATCGTAGTAAAAGCAAGAAAATTCCAGGGGTCGATCACAGGGACTTAGTGAAACAAAGTCAACACGGTATGCTACGTTAATTCTAACCACAAGAGCGATTAACACAATCAAAGATGAATAAGATGTCAAATAAGCAAACATGCAATTCTAGGGATTAAAGCATCTAGTTGTGGTTCCAACTCAAGATCTATAGATAAGCGGACAAAGCTGAGATTTTTGCGTGGGGAAGGTGTTACTAAAGTGGAGTAGATCACCGGGTAAGTCTCACTACACACTAATCCTAAACCGTAACTCCTATTACCGGGTAAGTCTCAAGGAATCAAGATAAAGAACTATAACCTCAAACTAACACACCATCTAAGGGAATAGAATCAACCTTTACCGGGTAAGTCTCAGGCTAACTCACAAAGATGGGATGGAAGCACACTCAAACCCCAATAAAGGATAAACCTTTATTACCTACACTTATGATCTTAGGTACACAAACTAAGGAATTACCGGGTAAGTCTCATCCTAAGCTTGCATTGAACCAGGAAGGTGTAATAAGAATAGGATTTAGCAAACTCTAACACTTAACTTTCTGTTTTAGGTCGGATAAGTCACCTCGGTCAGAAGAATTCCACCCCGGCCGAGATGTTCATCAACCGAACGAGATGCTTAGGGTTAAGGTTAAAGACTCGAACTTTCAGGATCCTACTGGAATCTAAGATTATTCTATCATTGTTTTTCCCACAACCTTCAGCCAATCACCCTAGAATCACACAAGGAAATTAGCCACTCATCATCATAATGAAAGTATTAAAATATATGGGAAGAAGGTGAATATTTGAACAAAGAAGAATTTAATGAAAAAGACTTCAATAACTGAATCAAATATCACAACAAAGCGTTCCTTGGATAATAATCCAACAAGACAAGACAACAAGGAAAGGAATTGAAGACAATCTTACAAAACCCTTCAATAAAGCTATAAAAGCTATGGACTTCAATCTTCCTTCAACCTTCAAAAAGGTTCTTCGAATCTCCCAAATTGGAGTATGCTGCGGCTGCTACGTGTATGTAGGGTGATAGCCGGATTTTCAACTGTAAGCGGATGTGGTGATCCGAAGATGGTTGAATTGTGGAAAATCCAACCCTTTATATAGGAAAATTACCCTTCCAAAGATAAGATATCTTAAAAAGATAATTTCCTAATAAAATCTATCCATATTTCCTTAAAATAAATATCTTCCTAAGATAATTTTATAGGAAATATCTTAAAAGATAACTTCCTAATAAAAATATATCCTATCTCCTAATATAAATATTTTCTTAAGATAATTTTATAGGAAATATCTTAAAAGATAATTTCCTAATAAAATATATCTTATCTCCAAAATAGATCTCCTAAATATATGATCTTCCTTCCAGAAATCCAGCCCAAAAATATAAGATCACTTTCCAATTTTAAAAGATCTCATCCAAGAATAAAATATTCTCGCCGCGTCCTAGGTGTTCGCCTCGGTCGAGTCGGCGTCTCTGGATCACCTCGGTCGAGGTGAATCAATGGTCAACCGAGGTGAGTCACAACAGAATGTGAAATCTCTCGAATCTGCTCCAAAGTAAATCTTTAATCCATGGCTATGCTCCCTGGATGTAGCTCCAAATGACTCATGACTCCTTTTGCTCCTTTTTGATGCAAAACGTACCATATTACCTGCAATTACAACGAAACTAGGTGTAGACCTCGATTCTCGCAAAGGTAGATGAAATGGTAGTAAAATCACATAATGAACATACAAACATGCAGATTATGAAAGATAAAACGTCCAAACAAACCCCAAAATATAGACTATAATTCATGCTATCAAAATACCCCATACTTAGCCCTTGCTTGTCCCCAAGCAAGTTCCGCATATAAAAGACAAGATAGAATGGATTATAAGTCAAGAAAATCAATGAAAAAGTCTTTCAAAAACATTTTATGGTGTGCAACTATCATAGATCACTCTAAGAGAATACTTCCTGGAATTAAAAACTTAATATGATCAAAACATTTTATAAATATAAGAAAGTTGTTCATCTTTGCATAAAATCATAGAATGCATAATAAATCATAATTATCAAAATTAATCATGTATAATCCAGTTTAAACCGCTAAGTCAATCAACAAGCTCAAGGTCTCAAGGGCTTCCCAAAAGAAAAGGTCAAGAAATGTGCAGGGTAGGGACGTATGTAGGGCAATGTGGTGCTAGAATCCGGGAAAAGGATGAACTTCACTTCACTTTGACTTGCAACATCTTCCACCAATAAGCTTTGCATATCTCTCACTTTTTCTTTTCTTTTACTTTACTTTTTGGGATGCATGGACAGAGGTGCACAATAACCGAAGCCTAGGAAATCTGCAATCATCAATTTCTCGAGATGCATCAAACCCTTGATGCACATACCATGACCCGTTAGGAATATCGCTCAATCCGACTTTGGCAAGACACAAACACCCGGCTATGTGAATGGTGCCGAGTTACTCATCATCAAGATTGACTTCCCCAAACCTAGAATTACTTTCTAACACTTCACTTCCAGCCCACTCTTCGACTTTAACTTGCTTTCACCACTTCGCTTGCTTCCAAATTCCCGGATAGGTAAAGGGAGGCAAAATGTATATGAGGGGCTAAGCATGATCAAGAAGAAGAAGAAGAAAAGAATGAATTGCCTTGGTCTTTCCAAGAAGAAAGTGAGAGAACTTAACCTGCGGTGTCAACCTTCAAATTCAACATAATTTGGATAAAAACAAAGTATTAAACATGCCAATAATTTCAAACAAAGCATTTAGCAACTTAAACATATTATAAAACCTTTCAAACACATAAAGAATTTAAAACCAGTAAGTAAACAAAATCTTCACTGAGATCATATCCAGATAAGTAGCACAAAATCGTTTTCGAAAACTTTCTGTTACGCACCTCGGTCGAGGTGTTCTTGGTTCAACCGAGGTGAAACGCCTCGTTTGGCCAGAATCTCCCCGGTCGAGGTCAAAAAAATTTTTTTAAAACCATTTTTTTTCAGTTTCGACGTTTTTCTCAATCAAATAACCTGTAGGTATGTATGTAATATCAGATAAACATATAGAAGCGAAAGTGAAGCATAATAAGATCATAAATATCCATCAAAGTAGCATACAATCATCCATAGTCAAATAACATATCCGCATACCCCATACTTGGGACACACTGTCCCAGTGGGTTAAAATAAGTCTAAGGACAGGATACTCACCGAACATAGCTAAACTGCATGAAGAAGTAAGAAACAGCTCCCAGATAAGACCATCTCGGTTGGCGAAGTACATCTCGGTCGAGGTGTTCTGACAGTACCCGAGATGTATCTTAGTAAAGCTCGTTTCCTCAACTTCTCGAAATTTCGTTCTTCTAGTGTAGCTCCTGAACTGTGATCCTTCCTTTTGGAATACCTGGTTGTTGTCTAGAGGAAAACAAAAACAAAGCAACTATCTAAACTAAACTAGAAAAGGGAGAAGAAAGCAATACCTTGGGTTGCCTCCCAAGAAGCGCTTGGTTTAAGGTCGCTAGCTGGACCATACGGCATGGGATTACTCAATGCACTTCGAATGTCATGGAGTGCTCATCACATCCGTAAAAATCTTCCAAGAAGGTTCCGGTTCCTAACTTCACCGGCAAATGGTAAGATCTCCCACGTACAAGCTTATACAGTTTGATTCTCACCGGAATTCGTCTAGACTTCCTACACTTCAATGGGACATTCCTCGTGTCCCATCCTTTCCTTGATCGAGAAAACAGTTTCTCGAGAATTATAGCAGCTTCCCCATCTATAGCTTGGGGATGGTACAGGGTTCTGAGCATGCGAGGGACCCCATACTTGAACAAATAACACTTTGTTGCCTTAGCGGTGAAGCGCTTGTTAACTTCACTCCTTATAATCCAAGGAGCATCTTCCTCCAACAATTTCAAGAGAGGTTTCATCTTGATCTTAGGAGGTTCTTTCGGAAGAGACCTCCAACTCTCCGGTGCCTTCCTGAAAAATTCAGAAATATTAATAGGGAATTCAAATGAAGTAGGAGAATGTACCTTGCAAAGTTCTCCAAAGCTTGAGACAAGTTTCGTGTTGGGTTGATAATCCACCCACGAAATCTCTCTCAGTTCCGCTGGTCTTTCCTCCACCTTGACCACAATCTCAGTAATTTGGCCAAGGTTCTCTGCATCTTCCACTTCTGATTTTGCAGATTCTTCTTCCATCTCGGCCGAGATCTCTTCCACCTCGGCCGAGGTCTCAACAGTCGGATCGAGATCCTCCACATCCTCCTCTTCCACAAAAACATCAAGAGAAGCTTCCGGTCCGACCAGAGGAATGCTTGGAACGTGCAACACTTCCTTATGCTCTTCTTCCGGCTTAGCATAGGATAGGGTGCTTTCCTTGAGCTCCTCCACCTTCTTCATCAACTTCTCCAATCTTGATTCGAGAGAGTCTTCAAAAGGTTGCTCATAAATGTTTTTAGGGACATTCTTCTCATCCCATATCGCAAGTTCATGTTGAATGGCCTCTTCTCTTTCCCATTCATTGTTGAACCAATAGAAGGAGTACTTCTCCTCCAAGTATTCATAATGGTCCGCCCTAGCACTTTGTCTTGCTATCCAGGCTGGATCAAATGTAGTCATCGGAAATCCTGAAAACTACAAAACTCATAGAAAGAGTAGTTAGTAGCAACAGGGGCAAGTGCCCCGAAAGCAAACCGCAACCGGCTCGGTCTAGACCAAGTCCCCGGCAACGGCGCCAAAAACTTGTTCGCTCCAAACGGTGTGTGTAAGCTTTAAATTTATAACCCTAGACTTAAGCTTAAAACAAGGATGCGAACCCGCAGTGTACGGGTCAATCGTAGTAAAAGCAAGAAAATTCCAGGGGTCGATCACAGGGACTCGGTGAAACAAAGTCAATACGGTATGCTAATGTCAATGCTAACCACAAGAGCAATTTAACACAATCAAAGATGAATAAGAAGTCAATAAAGCAAACATGCAATTCTAGGGATTAAAGCGTCTAGTTGTGGTTCCAACTCAAGATCTATAGATAAGCGGACAAAGCTGAGATTTTTGCGTGGGGAAGGTGTTACTAAAGTGGAGTAGATCACCGGGTAAGTCTCACTACACACTAATCCTAAACCGTAACTCCTATTACCGGGTAAGTCTCAAGGAATCAAGATAAAGAACTATAACCTCAAACTAACACACCATCTAAGGGAATAGAATCAACCTTTACCGGGTAAGTCTCAGGCTAACTCACAAAGATGGGATGGAAGCACACTCAAACCCCAATAAAGGATAAACCTTTATTACCTGCACTTATGATCTTAGGTACACAAACTAAGGAATTACCGGGTAAGTCTCATCCTAAGCTTGCATTGAACCAGGAAGGTGTAATAAGAATAGGATTTAGCAAACTCTAACACTTAACTTTCTGTTTTAGGTCGGATAAGTCACCTCGGTCAGAAGAATTCCACCCCGGCCGAGATGTTCATCAACCGAACGAGATGCTTAGGGTTAAGGTTAAAGACTCGAACTTTCAGGATCCTACTGGAATCTAAGATTATTCTATCATTGTTTTCCCACAACCTTCAGCCAATCACCCTAGAATCACACAAGGAAATTAGCCACTCATCATCATAATGAAAGTATTAAAATATATGGGAAGAAGGTGAATATTTGAACAAAGAAGAATTTAATGAAAAGACTTCAATAACTGAATCAAATATCACAACAAAGCGTTCCTTGGATAACAATCCAAAAAGACAAGACAACAATTGAGGGAATTGAAGACAATCTTACAAAACCCTTCAATAAAGCTATAAAAGCTATGATCTTCAATCTTCCTTCAACCTTCAAAAAGGTTCTTCGAAAACTCCCAAATTGGAGTATGCTGCGGCTGCTGCGTATGTAGGGTGATAGCGTGCTGTATGCGAGATGATAGCGGATCGTATGCAGGATCCTTGAATTTGTGGAAATCCAACCCTTTTTTATAGGAAAATAAACCTCCAAAGATAATAAATCTTAAGAAGATATTATCCCATAAATATAGGTAAAATATATGATTCTGCATATCTCCTTCCTTCCAGGAGCCAAGCCCAAAAATATAAGATCACTTTCCAAATTTAAAAGATCTCTTCCAAGAATTAAATATTCTCGCCGCGTCCTAGGTGTTCGCCTCGGTCGAGTCGGCGTCTCTGGATCACCTCGGTCGAGGTGAATCAATGGTCAACCGAGGTGACTCAAAACAGAATGTGAAATCTCTCGAATCTACTCCAAAGTAAATCTTCAACCCATGGCTATGCTCCCTGGATGTAGCTCCAAATGACTCGTGACTCCTTTTGCTCCTTTTTGATGCAAAACGTACCATATTACCTGCAATTACAACGAAACTAGGTGTAGACCTCGATTCTTGCAAAGGTAGATGAAATGGTAGTAAAATCACATAATGAACATACAAACATGCAGATTATGAAAGATAAAACGTCCAAACAAACCCCAAAATATAGACTATAATTCATGCTATCAGTTTCTAGTGTAGATCTTTCTTGTTGCTTTTGATCTCTCTTTGTTTGTGTCTTTGCTTTTCAGGACATCTATTTCTCTTTAGGTGTATGCGAAGATCTCGTGGCAAAGATTTAGCTCCATTCGATCCCGAACCGGAGAAAACCCTTCGATCTAGATCCAAGAACATCCGAAGGGAGAAAGAGATGGCCGGTAGAAATCTTCAAGCTGAATTGGATGAAGCCTTAGAGCAAATAAGGCTAAGAGATGAGATCTTGGAGGAAGAAAGGAGACTTGTCAATGAGAGGCAAGAGGAAACAAGGAGGGAGATTGAGGAGATTAGGCAAGCCCTTGTTCAAGGAGAGCTTAATCGCCGACAACCTCCACCTCCTCCACCACAACCGCAGCCGGCGGCCAATGTTAGGGTTGTTCCCATTGCTATCGAGGAGCCACAAACCCTAGGGAGACGTATGGATCCGGCACAAAGAGCACACTGACCGGGTGTGAATCTAGGAGATCCCGCAACCCACAACTATGAGCTCCGCCCTCAAGTTCTACAAATGATCCGGCATAATCAATTTGGAGGGATGGAAGGAGAGTCTCCTCACCAACATTTGATGAACTATGAGATTTTGATGGAGACTCTTAGACCGCCAAGATTGGAGAGCAACAACCATAAGCTAAGGGCCTTTTCCTTCTCTCTTAAGGATAAAGCCTTGGCTTGGTATCAATCTATTCCACAAGGGCGAGTTGGTACTTGGGAGGAGATGACAACCGAATTCTTGACCAAGTTCTTCCCACCTTCCAAGACCACCGAATTAAGAGGGAAGATCAATGCCTTTGTGATGAGGGATAGAGAAAGTTTGTTAAAGTCTTGGGAGAGATTCAAAGACCTTCTCCTAGATTGTCCGCACCATGGCATACCAAAGATTGAGCTATTAGAGATCTATTTCAAAGGGCTTGATGAAGATAGCCAATTCAAGCTTCAATCTCTTTCCGGTGGGACATTTATGGAGAAACATGTAGATGATGTTTGGGAGTTTGTGGAGAAGCAAGCTCTAGTGATTGAAAAGTACTCTCATAGGAAGAGCGAAGGAAGAAAGGCGGGAGCATATGAGGTGAGTGAAGTCACCATGAGCAATTTCAAGCTTGACGCCATCAACAACGAGTTGAAGTCCTTGAGAGAGTTGTGTACTACCACCTTGAAGAGCCAAGCAACTCCTCAAGTACCTCCACAAGCTAACTTGTCTTCCAAGGAGGAAGATGTGAATTATATGGGAAGGGGCAGCTTCAACAATTACCAAGGCCCAAGGAATTTCAACAACAACCGGCAATTCAACAATTACCGGCCGAACCACAACCATCCCGGATTTTCTTACTCTAATCCGGATGGAGCCTTGAACCCTCCCGCCCCTACAAGTACAACTCCACCACAAAGAGCTTCACAAGAACCTCCACCCGGTTTTACTCAACCTTCAAAGGATAGAACCGAAGTCATGTTTGAACAATTGCTAGGAAGATTGAGTGGACTTGAGAGCACCGTGACTTCAATCTCTAAAGCTCAAAAGGTCTTGGAAGCACAAGTCTTTCAAAAGGCGGGTGAAGCACATAGGGATCCGGGGAAGCTTCCCGGAAGAACCGAAGACAACCCAAGAGGCCAAGTGTTGGCTATCACAACAAGGAGTGGGTTGAGTATGAAGGATCCTTTGCCCAAGGACCAAGCTAAGGGAAAGCAAGTAGTGG
This sequence comes from Fagopyrum esculentum, assembly GCA_033239045.1. Lineage (NCBI taxonomy): Eukaryota > Viridiplantae > Streptophyta > Magnoliopsida > Caryophyllales > Polygonaceae > Fagopyrum > Fagopyrum esculentum. Next base: position 1,998,092 of record BSUD01000004.1, on the reverse strand, counting down.
TAGAAGAGGGAAGAAAGCAAGATGATGGAGGCAAGAGCAAGGATGTAGAGCCAACCTATGTGGCACCGCCTCCATACAAGCCGCCACTACCATTCCCACAATCAAGAGCAAGGGCTCGTTTAGACAATCATTTTGGTAAGTTCCTTGAACTAATGTCCAAGTTACATATTAACATTCCGTTCATGGATGCCATCTTAGGAATGCCGGCGTATGGCAAGTTTTTGAAAGAAATACTCTCCAACAAAAGGAAGTTGGAGGAGTATGGGGAGATAAGGATGACCAAGAGATCCTCGGAGTTGATCCAAACGATGAAGGAAGAAATGCCTCCCAAGCTAAGAGATCCGGGCTCTTTTTGCGTTCCAATTGGAGTAGGAGACGTGAAGTACGAAGCCCTTTGTGATCTTGGGGCGAGTGTAAGCATCATACCGCTTGCACTTAGCAACAAGGTCGGGCTAGGAGAGCCAAAACCGGTCAAGATGACCCTCTATATGGCGGACCGCTCTATTACTCATCCGGTTGGGATTCTAGAGGACATTCCGGTGCAACTAGGAGGATTCTATGTGCCCATCGACTTTGTAGTGTTGGACATTCCGGCGGATTATCCGGTTCCCATCATCCTAGGAAGACCTTTCCTAGCCACCTCCGGATGTTTAGTGGATTGCAAGAACGGGACTCTCTCCTTCAACATTGGAGAAGAGAACATCAAGTTCAAGCTGTCCACAATGATGAAAGGGTCAACCCTTGATGAAGATATCTTCAACATAGTCGAGCAAGAAGAATCTAGAGAAGTTGTAAGCTCGATCTTGATCAAGGACCCCTTGGAGAAGGTTCTTACCTTGAGCATGATGGAGGAAGACATTGAGGAGGAATGCAATGAAGAGATCAAAGCCTTGGAGGCCTTGGAAGAGGAGCCAAGAGTTGGATTTGAGAGCCACGAAGAGGTTGTGAACAGCTGCAAGTTCCACGGTCGAGATTCAGGTTCCACGGCCGTCAAACTCTCTGGACAACTCCAAGAAGCAAGCTTGGCAAGAACCACGGCCGTGGAAAATGAGCAACCCGTGTTTCCAACCGTGGTTTTCCCTGAATCAGCTCTTGATGATGATCAAGCTTCTAGGAGCCATGGGGAGTCTTCATTTGCTTTGGACTCATCTCATCCAACCTTATTTGGATCATCTTCAACCGATAAAGGTCCTCCCTCACTTGAACTTAAACCCCTCCCCTCTCATTTAAAGTATGCATTCCTTGGTGATAATTCTACATATCCTGTGATTGTTAATGCATGTTTGAGTGATGATGAACTTGCTAGATTGCTGCATGAACTAAGGTTGCATAGGAAAGCCATTGGTTATACTATTGATGATTTGGTTGGCATTAAGACATCTTTGTGCATGCATAAGATAATGATGGAAGATAACCACAAGCCCTCTATTGAACATCAAAGGAGATTGAATTCTATAATGAAAGAGGTGGCTAGAACTATGATAGGACGGACTTAGATTTACCTTTGGATGATTTTTGCTTATGAACGTAGTTTCTGTTAGAAATCACGGGTAGTTCTTGTAGAACCACGGTCGTGGTTTCTGTAGAACAAACCGTGATTCTTCCTGGTTCGAAGGATCTTACCTTAGATTCATAAAATTGTTGAAACCCTAAGTTTTTGCTGAGTTTAACCTACCCTAGGGTGTCCTAGTGTAGTGACTAAGTGTTAGGAGAGACTTACCCGGTAATCCTTTCCCTTAGAATCTAAAATAGCAAAACCTTAGGTAGTGGTGAACCTAACAAGTCGCCATAGGATTAGATGTGCTAGGAATGTTGATTAGGACTTCCCATTCCAAGACTTACCCGGTAAGGATAGGTTAGATCCCTAATTAACAATTCCGGTTTGTGTAGAATTCCTAACCTTAGGTTCTTAGAGACCTAACCGGTAATGAGACCTTAGGTGTGGACTAGTTGGATCATGAGACCTACCCGGTAATTGATCCTAATTTAGAAATACTTAATCCCAACATACCATAATCAATCCGAAGAATGAATAGATAACTTGAGTTCTATGCCATAACCGGAACTTCCGACCCCTAGAATCCGTTTTTCCTTTCCTTTGATCAATATCTTGTTTGATTTGTTTATTTGTGATTTTTGGTTTAGTTTGATTGTTTGCTTTGCGTGAATTGTGATCTTTGATCTGATCACCTAAAACCGACAAAAACAATTGAGATTTTCTTCCTTCCTTTATTTCCTTCTTTAGACTTAGATCTTTGCTAAACTCAATCACAACTTGAATCAATTTCACCTTAGTCTTTGTGTTCGACCTCGGAATACTTATCTTTCTACATACGTCCCGTACACTGCGGGTGCGCTAGAAATTAGGATAATTATAACGAGTATAAATTTAAGGCTTATTGCGTGCACACTTTTTAGCGTAACAAGTTTTTGGCGCCGTTGCCGGGGACTAGGTCTAGATTGAGTCTATTTTGTGATTGTTTCTAGTGTAGATCTTTCTTGTTGCTTTTGATCTCTCTTTGTTTGTGTCTTTGCTTTTCAGGACATCTATTTCTCTTTAGGTGTATGCGAAGATCTCGTGGCAAAGATTTAGCTCCATTCGATCCCGAACCGGAGAAAACCCTTCGATCTAGATCCAAGAACATCCGAAGGGAGAAAGAGATGGCCGGTAGAAATCTTCAAGCTGAATTGGATGAAGCCTTAGAGCAAATAAGGCTAAGAGATGAGCTCTTGGAGGAAGAAAGGAGACTTGTCAATGAGAGGCAAGAGGAAACAAGGAGGGAGATTGAGGAGATTAGGCAAGCCCTTGTTCAAGGAGAGCTTAATCGCCGACAACCTCCACCACCTCCACCACAACCGCAGCCGGCGGCCAATGTTAGGGTTGTTCCCATTGCTATTGAGGAGCCACAAACCCTAGGGAGACGTATGGATCCGGCACAAAGAGCACACTGACCGGGTGTGAATCTAGGAGATCCCGCAACCCACAACTATGAGCTCCGCCCTCAAGTTCTACAAATGATCCGGCATAATCAATTTGGAGGGATGGAAGGAGAGTCTCCTCACCAACATTTGATGAACTATGAGATTTTGATGGAGACTCTTAGACCGCCAAGATTGGAGAGCAACAACCATAAGCTAAGGGCCTTTTCCTTCTCTCTTAAGGATAAAGCCTTGGCTTGGTATCAATCTATTCCACAAGGGCGAGTTGGTACTTGGGAGGAGATGACAACCGAATTCTTGACCAAGTTCTTCCCACCTTCCAAGACCACCGAATTAAGAGGGAAGATCAATGCCTTTGTGATGAGGGATAGAGAAAGTTTGTTCAAGTCTTGGGAGAGATTCAAAGACCTTCTCCTAGATTGTCCGCACCATGGCATACCAAAGATTGAGCTATTAGAGATCTATTTCAAAGGGCTTGATGAAGATAGCCAATTCAAGCTTCAATCTCTTTCCGGTGGGACATTTATGGAGAAACATGTAGATGATGTTTGGGAGTTTGTGGAGAAGCAAGCTCTAGTGATTGAAAAGTACTCTCATAGGAAGAGCGAAGGAAGAAAGGCGGGAGCATATGAGGTGAGTGAAGTCACCATGAGCAATTTCAAGCTTGACGCCATCAACAACGAGTTGAAGTCCTTGAGAGAGTTGTGTACTACCACCTTGAAGAGCCAAGCAACTCCTCAAGTACCTCCACAAGCTAACTTGTCTTCCAAGGAGGAAGATGTGAATTATATGGGAAGGGGCAGCTTCAACAATTACCAAGGCCCAAGGAATTTCAACAACAACCGGCAATTCAACAATTACCGGCCGAACCACAACCATCCCGGATTTTCTTACTCTAATCCGGATGGAGCCTTGAACCCTCCCGCCCCTACAAGTACAACTCCACCACAAAGAGCTTCACAAGAACCTCCACCCGGTTTTACTCAACCTTCAAAGGATAGAACCGAAGTCATGTTTGAGCAATTGCTAGGAAGGTTGAGTGGACTCGAGAGCACCGTGACTTCAATCTCTAAGGCTCAAAAGGTCTTGGAAGCACAAGTCTTTCAAAAGGCGGGTGAAGCACATAGAGATCCGGGAAAGCTTCCCGGAAGAACCGAAGACAACCCAAGAGGCCAAGTGTTGGCTATCACAACAAGGAGTGGGTTGAGTATGAAGGATCCTTTGCCCAAGGACCAAGCTAAGGGAAAGCAAGTAGTGGTAGAAGAGGGAAGAAAGCAAGATGATGGAGGCAAGAGCAAGGATGTAGAGCCAACCTATGTGGCACCGCCTCCATACAAGCCACCACTACCATTCCCACAATCAAGAGCAAGGGCTCGTTTAGACAATCATTTTGGTAAGTTCCTTGAACTAATGTCCAAGTTACATATTAACATTCCGTTCATGGATGCCATCTTAGGAATGCCGGCGTATGGCAAGTTTTTGAAAGAAATACTCTCCAACAAAAGGAAGTTGGAGGAGTATGGGGAGATAAGGATGACCAAGAGATCCTCGGAGTTGATCCAAACGATGAAGGAAGAAATGCCTCCCAAGCTAAGAGATCCGGGCTCTTTTTGCGTTCCAATTGGAGTAGGAGACGTGAAGTACGAAGCCCTTTGTGATCTTGGGGCGAGTGTAAGCATCATACCGCTTGCACTTAGCAACAAGGTCGGGCTAGGAGAGCCAAAACCGGTCAAGATGACCCTCTATATGGCGGACCGCTCTATTACTCACCCGGTTGGGATTCTAGAGGACATCCCGGTACAGCTAGGAGGATTCTACGTGCCTATCGATTTTGTAGTGTTGGACATTCCGGCGGATTATCCGGTTCCTATCATCTTAGGAAGGCCTTTCCTATCCACTTCCGGATGCTTAGTGGATTGCAAGAACGGGACTCTCTCCTTCAACATCGGGGAAGAGAACATCAAGTTCAAGTTGTCCACAATGATGAAAGGGCCAACCCTTGATGAAGATATCTTCAACATAGTCGAGCAAGAAGAATCTAGAGAAGTTGTGAGCTCGATCTTGATCAAAGATCCTTTGGAAAAGGTTCTTACTTTAAGCATGATGGAAGAAGATGATGAGGAGGCTTGCAATGAAGAAATCAAAGCCTTGGAAACCTTGGATGAGGAGCCAAGGGTTGGATTTGAAAGCCACGAAGAAGTGTTGAACAGCTGCAAGTTCCACGGTCGAGATTTACAAACCACGGCCGTCAAACTTTCTGGACAACTCCGAGAAGCAAACTTGGCAAAAACCACGGTCGTGGAAAATGAGCAACCCGTGTTTCCAACCGTGGTTTTCCCTGAATCAGCTCTTGATGATGATCAAGCTTCTAGGAGCCATGGGGAGTCTTCATTTGCTTTGGACTCATCTCATCCAACCTTATTTGGATCATCTTCAACCGATAAAGGTCCTCCCTCACTTGAACTTAAACCCCTCCCCTCTCATTTAAAGTATGCATTTCTTGGTGACAATTCTACATATCCTGTGATTGTTAATGCATGTTTGAGTGATGATGAACTTGCTAGATTGCTGCATGAACTAAGGTTGCATAGGAAAGCCATTGGTTATACTATTGATGATTTGGTTGGCATTAAACCATCTTTGTGCATGCATAAGATAATGATGGAAGATAACCACAAACCCTCTATTGAACATCAAAGGAGATTGAATCCTATAATGAAAGAGGTGGTCAAAAAGGAAATCATTAAGTTGCTAGATGCGGAAATTATCTACCCTATCTCGGATAGTAAGTGGGTTAGCCCCGTTCATGTAGTAACTAAGAAGGGTGGAATGACGGTAGTAACTAATGAGAACAATGAACTAATACCGACTAGGACGGTTACGGGGTGGTGGATGTGCATTGATTATAGGAAATTGAACATGGCCTCTAGGAAAGACCACTTTCCCCTCCCCTTCATTGACCAAATGCTAGAAAGGTTAGCTCAACACTCTCACTTTTGCTATCTAGATGGGTATAGTGGATTCTTCCAAATCCCTATCCACCCCGATGACCAAGAGAAAACAACTTTCACGTGTCCATGGGGCACCTTTGCATATAGGAGGATGCCATTTGGGTTGTGTAATGCACCCGCCACCTTTCAAAGGTGCATGATGGCCATCTTTTCGGAATACATAGAAAATATCATGGAAGTGTTCATGGATGATTTCTCTGTTTATGGTTCTTCTTTCGATAATTGCTTGGCTAACTTGTCATTAGTGTTTCAAAGATGTGAGGAGACAAATCTTGTCTTAAATTGGGAAAAATGCCACTTCATGGTAAGTGAAGGAATCGTGTTAGGACACTTGGTGTCTAACCGTGGCATTGAGGTTGATAGAGCTAAGATTGAAACGATAGAGAAGTTGCCACCACCTACCTTGGTGAAGGGGGTAAGGAGTTTCTTAGGGCACGCCGGTTTTTACCGGAGGTTCATTCAAGATTTCTCTAAAATTTCAAAGCCTCTCACTAACCTACTAATGAAAGATGTTGATTTTGTCTTTTCCAAAGATTGTCTTGAAGCGTTTTGTAGGTTGAAGAACGCCTTGATCTCCGCACCTATCATGCAACCTCCGGATTGGAGTCTACCATTTGAAATCATGTGCGATGCAAGTGATATGGCCGTTGGGGCCGTTTTAGGGCAAAGGAAAAAAGGGCGCACTCATGCTATTTACTATGCTAGCAAGACGCTAGATGATGCCCAACTCAACTATGCTACCACCGAGAAGGAGTTGTTGGCGGTGGTATATGCATTTGAGAAGTTCCGCTCGTACCTTGTTGGAGCGAAGGTCATAGTTTATACGGATCATGCGACGATCCGTTATCTACTTACAAAGAAGGATGCCAAACCAAGGTTGATTCGGTGGATCCTTCTTCTTCAAGAGTTTGATTTGGAGATACGAGATAAGAAGGGATCCGAGAACTCCGTGGCGGATCACCTTAGTAGACTCCCACCATTGGAGCTTGGGAAAGACAACATCCCGATAGATGATTCATTCCGGGATGAACAATTGCAAATGGTAGAGGAATGCTTGTTCCAAGTGGCTAGAGGAAGTGAGCCATGGTACGCCGACATCGTGAACTACTTGGTGTGTGAGGAAGTGCCTCCCGGACTTACATATGCACAAAGGAAGAAGTTCTTCAACGATGTAAGGCATTACTATTGGAGTGAGCCACTTCTATTCAAGAGAGGCCCGGATGGGGTGCTTAGAAGATGCATACCGGAAGATGAAATGGAGAGTGTGATCCGGCATTGTCACTCCTTACCATGTGGAGGCCATGCTAGCTCACACAAAACATGTGCAAAGGTATTGCAATCCGGTTTTTATTGGCCTAACTTGTTTAGAGATGTGCAAGGTTTTGTAGCGGCATGTGATGCTTGCCAAAGGACGGGGAACATCTCAAGGAGGAATGAAATGCCCTTGAACAACATCCAAGAAGTTGAAATTTTTGATGTGTGGGGTGTAGACTTCATGGGACCATTCCCTTCTTCATGTGGAAATCTCTACATCCTATTGGCGGTGGACTATGTGTCAAGATGGGTGGAGGCAATTGCCTCTCCTACAAATGATGCCAGGGTGGTGGTGCGGTTCTTCAACCGAGTGATCTTCCCTAGGTTTGGAACACCAAGGGTGATCATTAGTGATGAAGGGAAGCACTTCACAAATAGGAATTTTGGGGCACTTTTGGCCAAGTATGGGGTGACTCATAAGGTGGCAACACCTTACCATCCCCAAACTAGTGGTCAAGTGGAGATCTCCAACCGAGAGATCAAGGCCATCCTCGAGAAGACGGTGTCTAGGACAAGGAAGGATTGGGCTATGAAGCTCAATGACGCACTATGGGCATATAGAACCGCCTTCAAGACACCAATTGGAACCACCCCTACAAGTTGGTCTATGGCAAGTCTTGCCACCTTCCGGTGGAAATGGAGCATAGAGCTTATTGGGCCATTAAGTGGCTAAACTTTGACCTCAAGGAGGCGGGAGAAAAGAGGTTGCTCGATATCAATGCCCTTGAGGAACTCCGGTTGGAAGCCTATGAGAATGTCCGGATCTACAAGGAGAGAACCAAAAGGTGGCATGACAAGAGGATCATTCCAAAGGAGTTGAGTGAAGGAGATCTTGTCCTTCTCTTCAACTCAAGGCTAAGGCTCTTTCCCGGAAAGCTCAAATCAAGATGAACCGGGCCATATGTGGTGAAGAAGATCTTTCCCCATGGAGCTATTGAGATAGGAGGGGAGCATTGTGGAAATTTCAAAGTGAATGGGCATCGCTTGAAGAAGTATATTCCGGGAGCCCCGATAGACATGATTGCCCCACTTCACCTTGAATAGACGCTCCCGAGTTTGGTCAAACTAGTGACCTTAAAGAAGCGCTTGGTGGGAGGCAACCCATTGGTAACATTTTTCATTTTTCATTTTTGCTTAGATTTTTCTCTTTTTGTGTGCTTTGTGTGTTTCGTGTTTCGTGTGTGTGCTAGAAGCATTAGTGGCATTGGAAGTCTTTCTTGACATGTGAATGATGATGATGAACCCCTCACCAATTATGGGTGGAGCGGACGCGGAACTTGGACGGCTAGCGGTGCCTAGCGCGGGTTCCGAAGCTTTGAAGGAATGCTTAGAGCTCTCTACCATGGTTGATAGGATCTTCCAACATCAATTCACTTGAACAATCCCGAATACCATAGCAAACACTTTTACATTGTGAGAACCTTCTTTCACTCTCTTTACTTGTATACCACATTGGGGACAATGTGTTTCTAAGTATGGGGTGGGGTTTGCATGATCCTTTGAATGATGAGCATCTAGGATAGGTTAATACTTGCACATATCTTGCATTGTACATACTTAAACCGAAAATCCCATAAAAATCAGAAATTTTAAAATTTTTTTGTGCTTTCTAGGCTTGGATATGATCCTAATGATGAAACTTGTCTTGTGATTGGCTATGGATGACCTTATGTGTTGAATTGATAAATGCATATGTGGACTTGAACTACTTCTCTTGAATTCTATGAATGACTTGTGATCATGATGATTGCCTAGAATGAATTGAGTATTGAAAGTCGAAATTACATGATAGTTCTTGCATACCATCTAGGAATGAATAAGGCATTTCATCTTTCTCTACTTCTCATCTTGACCATGATTGCTTGAACACCTCAATTGATATAAATTCGACCTCCTTTAAACCCATCCGGGAATAGGAGCATGCTAGTGTGTTGAAATGTGTGAAAAGCAAATGCGGGGTGAAGATGTAATGAAAAGAATGTCGTGAATGAAATGCTGAAGTTATTGAGGAAGTGTAGCCAAATATAGGTTTGGGGGCGTTGGTTTAAATGACAAGTAACTCGGTACACTTCACATAATCGGGTGTTGGTGCCTTGCCAAAGTCAAATGAACCAATAGCCCTAACGAGCTTTGGTATGTGTGCCCGGTGTGGATGCACCTCGAAAAAGAGAAAAAGCCCGAGGACGGCTAATCACCGAGGTTTCGGCTATTGTACACCAATGCCATTGTCTCAAAAACGAGTTAAAGAAAAAGAAAAGAAAGCAAGATAGGAAAAAAATATATACTTGGGGGAAGTTGATCGAGGACAAGGAAGTGAAGTTAGTTCTATTCCCGGATTAGCATCACATAACCTAGAGAATCCCCCGACCGATTGCAACGTTTCTTAGCCTTCTATGTCACAAGCCCTTATGACCTACTTGCATGTTTGTAAGGCTTAGTAATCTAGATTGGATAGACTCTTGATATTCTTGACCTCTTCATTCTCATATCTCATGCATGCTTTTGAGTTAAGTACAATTGTCTTTCCATGCCCTTATTGTTTGATACATAATTGCTTATCAAGTTGCCATTGATCATGACTATGAAGGTGATCCAATAGTAGAAGCACAAAACCCAAAAAGATTTTTGCCATTTTTTCTGCATACATAAATCATGTCATCTCTTAGTCTATAGTCGGGAATTTGCTCGGGGACGAGCAAACCTTAAGTATGGGGTATTTTGATAACACGATTTATAGCATAGTTTTAGGTGTACATTTAGATAGGATTCTCGCTCAATCATGCATGATCTAGCACTAGTCCAATACGTTTTGCACTCAAAACATGTATTTTGTCGAGATAGACGTCTACACGGACTTGTGTGCGTTTTGTAGGTATTTCGGGAAGTTTAGAGCTAAAACGATGCGTTAAAGGATCGTTCATTTAGATGACACGTCCTCGGACTCATTAGGACACAAGCAAAGGGGTAAGGAGGACTCATGGAACCTTGCCAACACTAGCCATGCACCAAACCACAACTCAATGATCCAAGGCGAAGTTTCTGCATAGAATCACGGTTCCCTGAAGAACCACGGCCGTGGAAATGACCGTGGATTTTGCCAGATTCTCGTGACAGCTGTGCCACGACTCTCATGGCCAGCTCATGAAAAATTTGTTATAAAAGTGGTCCATCATGGGTTGTTTGAGGCAGGCGGGTAGTTTGGGAGCAGCTCATCCATTATCCATTTCTCTCTAACAAATATATTCTCAAGAAAATAAGATTTTTTCGAGGAAGGAAAGTGCCCAAGAGAAGAAGAAAGGTTCCATTGAAGAGGAGAGAAGAACACACACCATAACTTCTTGTATTTCGGATTTTATTTCTAGAGATTTGTGATCCCTTGAACCTTCTTTTGGAAGGGTTGTAAGTTGTTCTAATTCCATTTTCAGATTGGTTTGATTTTGAAGTTCACTTGTTCATCTCTTTTCTTTCATTATCTTGCAATGGATGTTATGATTTTATGTTTGTTTGCTTTGATTTCCATTATGAATGTTGTAGACTAAATTGATGCGGTTCTAGGGTAAGGAAAGGATGGCTATGGCTAGAACTATGATAGGACAGACTTAGAATCGCCTTTGGATGACTTTTACTTATAAACGTAGAAGCTGTTAGAAATCACGGGTAGTTCTTGAAGAACCAGGGCCGTAGATTCGGAAGAACAAACCGTGATTTTCCCTGGTTTGAAGGAATCTTTGCCTTAGACCTATAAATGTTGAAATCCTAAGTGTTTGTTGAGTTTAACCTACCCTAGGGTGACTTAGTGTAGCGACTAAGAGTTAGGAAAGACTTACCCGGTAATCCTTGCCCTTAGAATCTAAAATAGCAAACCTTAGGTAGTGCCGAGCCTAATAAGCCGCCATTGGACTAGATGTGCTAGGATAGTTACTTAGGACTTCCCTTGTCCGAGACTCACCCGGTAAGGATAGGTTAGACCCCTAATTTACAATCCGGTTTGTGTAGAATTCCCATCCTTAGGATCTTAGAGACTTACCCGGTAATGAGATCTTAGGAGTGGATTAGTTGAATCTATGAGACCTACCCGGTAATTGATCCCAAATTAGATACACCTAATCCCAACATATCATAGTTAATCCAAAGAATGAATAGATAATTTGAGTTCTATGCCATAACCGGAACTTCCAACCCCTAGAATCCGTCTTTTCCTTTCCTTGATCATTATCTCGTTTGGCTGTCCATTTTTGTTTATTTTGTTGATTGTTCACCTTGCATGAATTGTGATCTTTGATCATCAAAATCCAACAAAAAACATTTGAGATTTTCGTTCTTTGTTTTCCTCCTTTCTAACCTTAGATCTTCACTAAACTTAATCACAAAACCGAATCGATTTCACCTTAGTCCGTGTGTTCGACCTCGGAGTACTATCCATACTACAAACGTCCCGTACACTGCGGGTGCGCTAGAAGTTAGGATAATTATAACGAGTATAAATTTAAGGCTTATTGCGTGCACACTTTTTAGCGTAACAGTCCTTATGGCTAATTTCTATTTTTTCATTTATGAGCAGGTTGTTTTTCCATAGAAGGCATAACCCTCCTGCTAAACCATTCGATGGGATGAAGCATATACTATCAAACCCCGCACTCCGCCAGCATGACTCAGGGGGTTCAATACTTGTTTTTAGTTCCGCTAGCATGATCATATCAATGTGCTCATTTTGGGTTGTTATTCTGATATTTGTCCAAAAATTTTTCTTCCTTATGCCTCGACAATTCCAGAAGGCTAACTTCATTAACACTTAGTATGGGGGGTGGATGGTAGGTAGCCATCATTCTTACCTAAGAATCCAAGATTCATTTGTTGGAAAGCTTTTATTGTACGCCTACGCACAATACTTTTAATCATATTTGGTGCCATTATCGGATGTTGCAAGAGGTTCTTCAACTGCTTGGGTTTTGGACTCATATCTTGGCTACTAGTAAATGTTTTCCCGGTGTTTTGATTTGTATAAGGATAGAGCTTTAGCTCTTGCTTCAAAAAGTTCAAATTATATTTAAGGATACAATTTGCCTTTGCTTTTGCCTCATCAAAGGGTATAAAAGTATGAGCAATGCTAGATTCATATAGAAGAATAGCAAGTTTATTACTATGATTTGTACACGTTTTTGGTTCTTGACCGGAGAAAAATTGTTGTTTAGACTTGGCCTCAAGGCTCGTTTCTTCACATAGTCGAGCAAAACTCGGCTTGATTGGTTTCCACCATTTGTTTAGTTTTTTTCTAGCATGAATATTGTTTCCGATGCCTTCCTCTTGGTTGTTGGTTTGGCATAAACGTTGGTGATTTCTATCCTCTCTTCTCCTAGAGGGGATAAGTCCCGAGTTGTCGTAGTTGTTTATCCTTGTACTAATGGTTGTTATTGAGGCTCTTGTTTCTCCTGTTTTGTTCTTATTTATCTGCAAAGAAACCATCAGAGGGATCACCGGTGAGAGAATTTGCATACAAATATTCAAATTCATGAAACTCATGAGATTATAATCATAAATTGTTAGGTAGTTCTCTTCATTATCGAAGAGACTGTTGTTTTGAGGGGTAAAGGAGTTGGTCATGTGGATGGATTTTCTTCCAACGTAAGCGCAAAGAAATTGCTCTTCATAGTGTAAAAGAGAGGTTGGGGTAATCAACCTTCCACCAATAGTAAAAGTTGTAGTGCTAGTAATTTTATATTTGTTGGGATCACCTTGTTCATTTATAACTCGCAAAACTGAACAAACACATACCAGTAGAGGAGTTCGTGGAAAATAGTAGAAAAGAAGCACTTCATTTTTGTGAAAATTAAAGCACATAGTACTCAAATTTTGTTGTTCTAAGATTTTTTCATTGCAGTAGTTGCAAAATAAGTCAGACAACGCACACATAAATGCTACCAGCATAAGTTTGAGATTTGAATCCTGAGAGCAAACAGGGAGTAAAAACTCCAGTTTACCAACCAACAAGTTGTGAAAATGCTTAGAAGATGAAAAAATAGAGGAAACCTCATCAATCCAAGCAAAACTGGTTATAGCAATGTAATCAAAGAACTTAGTCAAGTAAGTATACCAATCTTCATAGTCATACTTGAGCAGATTGATGAAGTTGATCAGTTCGATATAGTCAATTAAGATAGTCTTTAGAATAGTTAGGCCAAGAATTTGGATTTTTAAAACCTGCAAGAACAAACTTTCACAAGGGTGATCTTTCTTTGCTACTTTACAGATATTGTTCAAGACAAGGTGCAAGGTTAATACAAAAGCATCACAACATTGACAGGGGGTTAGAAAACACCTAATTTTGGTTGCAAACCTCCAATTACTGGCCGTTTTCAAGGTTCCGACGTCGAGATCCGAGGTAGTTGTTAAACGCCATCTTCCACAGGAGAGATGCCTTGTTTTATTTGGTATTTTTGATTTTAGTTCCAAGGAATTAAGCATGAAATTCAACTCAACCTTGATTTTCATGGTGTAGGTGCATAGGCTCCCTCTGTTAAACATTTGTGATCTGTTAAGATCCCCAAATTGGAAAACTAAACGAGAGCAACAGTGAGGGGTAGGGTTCGACCACCATAGGGGGTGGGATTTGGAGAGGACAAGAAACTCAGGCAGCCCAAAGCACACACTTTGGGATCCCAGAGAGGTTGTGGCAGAGTCTTGGACGAGGTTTATCGGAAACGCAAAGTGGAGAAGAGAGCCGGTTGCAAATCGTCGATGCCGTGAAACAGAGCACCAAGTGTTGAAACTTCGACCCATCAAGAAGAGGGGTCTTCTATCTCGCCGTCGACGGAAAACACGGTAGAGTTCCTTCGCCCATCTTTTTCTTCTAGACGGAAGACTCGCCGACGCCCGAAAGTCCCGATTCCTCACTCGAGCCGCAGGCGAGAGGTAATCGGGCACAATCAGACCTTCGTCCAGGAGAGAACAGGGGCTACGTCTTCTTGGCTTGATTCTCCGAAAGCATCGGGGAAACACCCCACCGCATCGTTGGTTTAAGGTTGTAGAACCACCATTACTGGTTCGAATAGAGTTAGTTGAGACGGCGAGAAGAAACGCAGGAGACCGGCGTGGCTTGGTTGCAAGAGGGCTCAGTATCTTCTGTGAAAGCTGGTGGCTGGGAAGCCGAGGGGAGAAGCCCACTGAAGGGTTCCAATAGATCCGGTTGACGACGGATGAGGCGGCGGCCACCCTGGTATGAGGGTTGTTGGGGTTTAGGGTTAGATTTTGGGAAGAGGAGAGATCCGCTCTCTTGCGCGTGGGAGGCGCGTTGTTTGAACTTTGATTTTGGGTTTTCATTTTTGTTTTGTGTCCTTTATATGCTCATGGTTACAAAACATACTCACTCTCTCATTTTACCCAATAGATTTTTATTCTAATATTGTATTTTGATTTTCAAATAATTAGAATTCTTGTTGGTCTTGAGAATTTAATTGAAAGAAATTTATGCTTGCGACAATTGTTGCATTTTATTGGTCAAATTGTGTTTAATGATACCACTATTCATTTGGGGCATGTTTACTTGCGGGTTTATAAACTTTCATTTAGTTTATAAACCTTTGCTGATTTTGTGGTAACCGTTTACATGTGATTGGGTTTTTATTTTAACGAGTTTATTTGGGTTTTTAAACCCGTAAAAAATAGCCTTCTCATCTCAAGGTTTTTTCTAATTGAGGGGTTAATAATTTTCATATACCCGAAAATGCCCTGATGTTTGAGCCTCATTCAACCCTAATGATCGATCGAGAGAAGAGAGGCGAAAGAGGCGACAACGAACGAGAGAAGAGAGGCGACAGAGGCGACGACAGAAGATTGGCGACGAGGCTGCAACCGCCAGCTGCGAGGTAGTGACGACAATGGCCTCTCCATCCGACCCTGTGATTGATGCGACAAGGAAAGGTGTTCGTTGGATGGTGCGAAACCCTTTGTCAGATGCTGCGAAAAGGTCTTTCTCTCTTCAATCTTCTCTTCTTTCACTCACATGATTAGGGTCGTTTTCTTGTACTTACTTACACTCATATGAGTATGGCTAGGGTTATACTAATCGTTTTCTTACTTTTTTTCGTTCCTTTCGATCAGATTTCTGCTTATGGTTAATACTCACATGATTGATTGAATGATATTGGATTTGAGATGGTTTAATACTCCGGACTGATTATATGTTTGTTAATTGGACTAGAGTTCATACTCACTTGATTAGGATTAATACTCTCTAGATTCAATTCATCATATTTGTGTCTCAGTTGAGTGGACTTATGGTTATTAAAATGCATTGGCGTTTTGATTCAATCTCACTTTAACCACTTCACCCTTTATCCTCTAAAGTATGGTGTGCTGTGTGAATAGCTTTATTTGGATTTCCCTCTAGAGTTCTTGCGTTGATGGGGGGAGGTATGCTAATGTGCTATCCAACCATATGTGTTTCATATATTATGGTTCCCTCCCCCCCTCTTATACTCATCTATGGTCTGGTTATTGTTTATTCTTTGTCTTTGTCCTCTATAATCTGTGTAGTGACAAAGTAGATTGCTTGTTACGAGTGATGTTGCTTTTTTATTAAAGTTGTTTCCATAAGTTTCAGTATTTTAGGACTCGTTTGGTGTCAATGTGAGTTTTTGGTTTTAATTAAAATTTTCTGTAAAATAATTTTGAAATTTTGTTATACTTGTACTAGTCAGCTCAAGGTGTTTTGACTCTCCTCTTATTGTTTTCCAGTTGTTTATGTGTTACATTTGAAAGCTTCTTTTTTAGTCTTTAATGTATTGCCTTGCATAGAAATTTAATTTTAACAGCATCAACCTAGTTTCATATACATATATAATGCTCTTTCCAACACCCTACTTGTTGTTGACAAGTAAATTAAGTGCATTAGGTGCCAACAAATTGAAAGCTCAATATCTAATTTTAACTAGTAATATATTGTCAGAATTTACATTTTTATTAGCGTTCTACCTTTTTGGGAATCTTATTTGTGGCAGGTGTTGTAAAATGATATTATGATTATGCTATAATATTTTTTGTAAAATGGCATTATGATTATGCTATAATATATGTTCATGTAATTAATTATCTTTTTTGGCTCATCATCTCTTGCATAGATTCATCTTTCTCTTTGTCTTAATTGGTGCTGTGTGAATTTGATTTTATATAATACCGATCTCTTGTAAAATGGTAATATATTCAGTAATCATTTATGTTTGTTGGTTGCAGTTTGATAATTCAAGACTCCCACACATGAGAAAGCTCCTCAACAGACACAACGGGCTCTAGTGGTTCTAAGCATCGAATCGTAGATTGTTCCCTAGCAATGCGTTTGACAACGAAAAACAAGTGCCTACAAGCTCAAGTAGATGGCCTAACTGATAGAAGCCTTAGGGCAGGGGAGAAGGAAATGGATGACTTTGTGGAGAATGTTAATCTACATTTGGCGCTATCTGAATCCCATGCTGAACTAGAATCTGCAAAGAAAATTGTAGGGATGAAGGGGGGATATTCAACGTTAGTGTGTTTTTAAACTGTGTTTTACTCATTGTAGTAGGTGTTTAAATCATGTGGCGATGAATATTTAGGCTACCATGATGGGGTGTTATGTAATAGACAATGTCTCTTTTGTGGAATTGTAGTGGATATTGTCATGTTGTATTTTGTAGTTTAACTTATGAATGTAGGCGTTTTTAATGACTTATTGCGGTGTTTAATTATGAATTAAAGTTCTTTTGTATAATTTACAATTTGTGCAGATTGAATTAAATTGGTATAGTTCTTGGTGTGCAGTTTGTGTAGTTTGTGCAGTTTGTGTATAGATTGGTGTGCACATTGTGCAATATATATTGATCAGCTGTGTAGTTTGTGTAGGTTCTGTATTATGTACAGTGTAATAGCTAGGATTTCCGAATTCTAATTAATGTTGATTAACTTAATCGTTGATAGTAATTGACATATAACTCGCGAAGATTTCGCAAGTGATGAGTATGAGTCCCACCGTTATGTTCCTACGTAATTTTGGACATTTAGGGAAATTTTTACTTTTTTCCCCGGGTAATTATTTTTACCCTCCGGGGTTATTTGGAGCATTTGGGAGCTCCAATTTATAAAAATGCAGTTGAGAGAAATGATCAAGACATCGGATATGTCCTATATATGAAATAACACGGAGAGGCAAAACGACCAAAAGAGTCGTTATTTCGTTTATTAACGGCTAAGAAAGACGGCTAAGGAATACACGTTTTACGAGATAGTTGTGGAATAATTATCCCTACAATATTCTGGATTTAATATTCCAATCTCGAGAAGTTTGGAGAAGGAGGTTCGACCCGCCTTTAGATCGGTTAAAGGATAATTATCGACTTCGCAAAAGGATAATTAACGTCTTCACTATAAATAGCGGAAAATCATTTATTAATTCATTTCCTTTCACGTTTCCTCATAAAAGCTCTGATTTCTCTCAACCTTCAAACTCAAATCTACTCTCTGTTTCTAATCCGATTTCAATTCCGTTTGAGTTTCTGGATTCCTCTCTTCATTTTCTTCATATCGGTACCGAGTTTCTGCATTTTCGAGCAGATGGAGAGCTGGTCGAGCTTATATGTCACCAGGCAGGTTCCATCGCTCAGATTCCGATGAATTTGATGTTGTCCATGCGTAGCCTGCGTCGTTGTGATTCCGAATCTTCTTTCAAATCGTAAATCGGGTTAGTAACGAATAAGTTATGAATTTATTCGTTTTTCGTATTGCGATTTAGCCTAAATTGACTTTAGACTTGTCAAAATGGATAATTAGAAATTCCATTATGGTCGTTATATTATTCTGGTGATTATGGGTAGTTTGTTTGATGAAATCTGATGGCATGTGGGTTTAGAAATTGCTTGCGGGCAAAACGTTATTCTGGCGAAATTTAATTAATTAATTAAAGGTTAATTAATTAAATTAGGATTAGAATTGAGATTGAGGAATGTCGATTAGATACTACCTTGAGATTTAAGGAATTGTGAGTTATATTGAGATATTGAGGTTTAGTTGGTTGTGAGGCTTATAGATTGAGTATGATCCTTATGGATCCCTAGGGTCCAGGTGTGACCTTTTTGATTGATATGAGTATTGATATCTCTTGATGCCTTGTTATTAGACAGTGTCCCTCTCAGGATTGGAGGTTGATCGTGGTTGTGATTGTACGAGGTTGAGGTAAGTCCGTAGCACTTACTTAGCTACCATCCCTGTATTGGGTGTTTGCATAAGTGGTGTGTGCTTTATATGTTTTCTATGATAACATGAGTTGTCGTTTTTATCGACCTATGTTCTATTGACTGCCCTACTGCGTGGCTGTGATAACCTTTCCCTTTCATCCCGCCGTGGAGTCTGGGAGGTTCTTTGATGTCGGGTCAGACTGGTTTACAAGAAGGGCGCAATCCACTCCCATAGGGTACACGGATTGTGTGACCGATACTCGTATAGCTGGACATTGCACTCAGAGGCGGGGATGTATCGGTCCTCGTGTCACATACTTTTATCTATCTATCTATATATATATATATACGGTTTTTGAGTGAATGGTTATTATATAAAGATAATAAATGAGTAAATGTGTGATAGCATGCTGATGTGTTTATCTTTCATGATTGTGCTTGTGCTTATGCATTACCTTATATATGTATGGTTAGCTAACGGGTTCATACCGTGTTGTAGATGTTTGCAGGTTAGACGTTGTTGAGTGATTTGGCAGGGTGACAAACCGAGGACTCTCGTACATTAGGTGGTTGGTTTGGGAAGTCTTTTTTTCCCTCCTAGTGAGGATGATGTCTTGTTTCCCCTCCTGTGTGAGGATGTTATTTATACTCGACTACGTTGTCTTTACCTTTGAGTTGTATTGTTTATACAGTTTTATGTATTTGTTTTATATCTGTCAGTGTCATTATGTAAGGTCCAGTGAACTTGTTGTCAGGCTAGGGTCAGGATCCACTGTGAGATCCTAGCCCAATGTGACACTCCGAGTCCCGTGGATTCGGGGTGTTACATACAATTTTTGAAAGTTCTTTTATATATTGATCAACTGTGTAGTTTGTGCAGCTTGTGCAATATATATTGATCAACTTTGGAGTTTTTATGTGGTTTATAAATGTCAGTTTTTTCCTGTCTGATTCGGTTATGAACCAGAGAACCGTCTAAGCACGACCAGTAACCATGAGAAGTTGTTGAAAGAATTTCAAAAGATCATCTTCATGGATGATTTATGTTCGTTCAATACTTGGCCGGATGACCTAGCGTTACTACATTAACAACAAATGGCCCATGTTTGCCAATTTATCCCCTGTTACAATTTGCTAACAATTAAATTGAACCATGTTCAACATGGCTACAAACTTCTACTAGTGATAAACAATGCCCTCCATTAATCTTGAAGGAATGTGGACAAAATATTCTACTAGTGATGAACAATGCCGTTCATTAATCTTGGTGGTTTTCAGTTTCAATTACCTCGTTAAAAGAAATAAAATTCCAGATAAGTATCAAAAGCTTTTCTGGGTAGGCAGAGCCTTACCGGTACCTACCATGGTAGGATTTCCACTTGAGGAATTCGCCCAAAAATAAGCTCCAACAAACAACATTGAGTGGCCCCAATAGGCTCGGCAATGAGCGCATGGCGGTTAGGGGCTGACCCAGTTCCCTGCTCATTCTTTAGGTTTGGAGTCTTTTGTTTTCTCTCTTTCTTGGATTTGTCATTTGCTAAAGAAGAAGCATGTGTATCACTAAACGGGAAGCAATAACAAATCAAACATATCTAACAGATAATTAAGATCGTAACCAAAAAAAAATATTTAAACAAAAGCAGAATAGTTTTATATGGACAAAAATTATGTGCTTCGACTGGTTTAGCTTAAAAATATATAAAATGATCCCTGAACAACATTATCAAAGTTCAAACGAGGAACATAAAATCAAACAAGCAACTAATAAGTGTAAAGTATCCCAATTACATTATAAATCTAAATAAGCATATATTCTATATAAATTATAGATCAGAAGACAATTATCTATAAGCAAACCATATGAACAATATCAATGTTAGCATAAAGAACAAATTCAACCTAACTATTGAAAAGAACATTTTCAATCTTTATACCCACCTGTGTGCAGTCACCAATAACCTGGTTGAATTTGATATCTGCAATTTTGTAAGATTCATAATTGGTTGTCAGAGTAAAGGTATAATTACTCAAGAAAGACAGCACATTCATGTAACCGGAAACCAAAAGGAGCGAAAGCAAGTGAATAAATTTGTTGAGTTACAACAACCAACTTCTGAGCTACCTCAACCTCACCCTTTGTGAGGGGCAACCTGCAGCCTTTTCCTTCAAGTGCCTCAACTATTCTCATCACCTGTTTTGTTTTCCATAACCACCACATACATATTAAAAAAGGTCGATACTCATTAATTAGCCCCTCAAAACATAACCTGACAAGCAATTCCTTATTAACATATCATGTGTCATGACTCAAGTAGTAAATAGAGTTTCAAGTAACAATACTTTGATTGATAAAGAAAAAAAAATAGCACCCAAGAGCAGAAGAAATGCTAAATTGGAGGTTAACAGTGAAATGGCTTTCAATGGTTAACAACCTGAAAGTGGCTTTCAGTTTATCAACATAATCCACAAAAATCCATAAAGGGAAGGAAAACTTAACCAGTAAAATCACTGGTTAACAGTGAAATGCTAAATTAAAGTATAAACATTGTAATAACTGAAAATTTTAAACTCCGTTTAAAATTGGATCAAACCGGATTCCGATCCGCCAACCTTAATTCTTTTAAATAAAAGAAAACGATATTAAATTCTATCATTTTATGTGACCTTGATTCACATAAAATGATAACCTAAATAATTCCTTAAATAATTCCGTACATAATTCCGTACTTTTAACGGTTCCGGGCAACAACGAGTATACAGTCAGCCTTTTCCTTTTCTTATATTGGGGAGTAGGCCCAAATAACTAGGCCCGTTTTAGTTGATCAGCCGGCCCAATCAGCCTTAATCACGTTTAACCTAACCTACACCTGCTTACCGTCTTTCCTCCTCTCCCTTCTGCACCAACAACAGGAACGACAACAGCAGAGCTTCGACCACCGGCGTCCCGAGCAACTGCCACCGAGTCCCAGACGGCCGTCCCTGCGCCGGAGCCGCTTCGTCCGTTTCATTCCGGTGAGTACCGGCTCATTCTTCCTCCTTCCCGAGAGAGAGAACCACACCACGCTGACCCACGGTTGATCCACATCAAGGGAGGCTATCGCACCGGTTCGTTCCCTGCTAGGCCAGGTCGCCGCCGTCATCGCTGCTGCAGTAGGTTAGTCGGCTGCCTTCTTCCCCTCTCCTCTTCCTTTTCTTCCTCTATGCTTCCCTTCTGTCTTCCCATGTTAACTGCAAGTCGAGCCGCTTTTCAGTCCTACAGTCACTAGTCAGGAGGAGTGGTGCACTGTGGGGAGTGTAGTCGAGCCAGCGTACGAGCCCCGGTCCAGAACGAGTCTACTACACCAATCACTGTAAACCCGACGCCGCACCAGCAGTCTTCAGCCGCGACCACCCCGACCTGCTGCACGCCTTCAACGAAACGCCGGGCTCCTTTATCTGCAGATTTCGATCCGGGTAAGCAGCCTTCCTATGGTTCCGCCCCTCTCTCCTCATGCGTATAACCATATCCAATTGCTCCCTTAATGTGATGCAGCTTTACTTAACACCCTCTCTCCTCATCAAGGGAGGAAGCGGTCCGGCTCTTCCGGCGGCTGTCACAGAGAAAATCCGGGGCCGCAATGTTACACATGGAAGAGAGAAAAGAGAAAGGAGGGAGAGAGGTGGCCGCACTCACCGCGTTGGCAACTCTGGTGGGTCGAGGCGGAGCAGAAAGAAGGGGAGAGGGATACTGGTGGCTCCGGTCGATCGATGCAGCAGTGGGAGGCTCTCCTTCGACCCGGTGGTTCCTCTCCAGTGGCTGCTGCTCTCCTGGAATGGTAAGCCTTCAACAGAAGAAAGAGAATGGGAAAGAGGAGGGTTGGGCTGGTGTGAGGAAGAGTGTGAGGTCAGGGGAGACAGGTGAGGGAGTAGGGTGCAGGAGGGGTTCCAACGAGGGGTCGCTGCCCTGCTGTCAACGAGGAGTCGGGGAGGCCAAGGGTCGATTATCAGGCATTCATCTGCAAGAGCAAAGAGAAGAAAAGGGGAGGAAAAAAAAAGAAATAGAGGAATAAGGAAAATAAAATAATAAAAAAAGGCTAGACTCGTAGTCAATATCAGTAGCGGGATTTCCGAGTCAGAAAGATTTTCCGAACCTTCTCGAAAATAACCAAAATATAAACATACTCGGGCATTTTATTTTTACGTCTTAAAAACACTTTTAAAAATATAAAAAGGAATTTATTAAAAGGAAAATATCGATAGAAGTACGCAAGGGAGACAATATCGAAACCGGGCGTTACAATGAAAACTAGTGTATAGCCCGCACCTTGTGCGGGTATCTTTATAATATTAGTTGTACGAATTTAAGATATATTTATGAAATTTTATAATAATAATTCGGATTTGATTATTCTCAAAATGAAAAAATAGTCACAAATAAAGAACTTCTTGTTATTCTACACTTCATAAATTTAATCCTTATACAATGCACAATTTTTTTTAAAAAAATTACAATGCACAACTCCATTAGAGACTTATAACTAAATTACTTTAATATATTGTAATTATCTAAATAGAACCCGAAATATAATTTTGTAAAAAAAAAAGAATATGAAACGAAATGTGTGATAAATAATAAAATAAAAATTGAAAGTTTTTTTATTAAAAAAATACACAAAAAGTTGAAATTAAGTTTAAAAGTACAAAAGCAAAAACAAATTATTGGATGAACGAAATATTTAAAATTTGGAACTTTATTCTTGTAACGACCGACGTAATATAAAAAGAATACCCGTATTTTATGATTAAAAAACATAATAGGACAACAAAATATTTAGATAAAAAGAATACCCGTAGAGTAATATTTTTATTTAAAAGCATACATTTTGTAATAAATCATTTATATTTAAAAAATCAGAATCTGAAAATTTGTAAATTAAAAAACAATTTATAGATGACGATAAAAAAGTCAATAATACTAAATTAAACAAAATCTCATACAATAATGGATAAATTAGTATTAATTTAGACAATTATAAATGCTTTTCAAGTTCTCCAAGTATAAGCCTTACTTGATAATCGACGTGGGATAGCAACTTCGCTGAAAACGGTAAGTAAAAAACCCATAAAAAAGTAGGTCAAAGACCCATAAAAAACCCATAAAAAAGTAGGTCAAAGACCCATAAAACATATATTAATCCGTTATGAATAAAAATTATAACTCAACTTAGTTAAAAGGCCAAGAAATGTATCATTTGTTTAATCTTCAATATCCGTTATTAACCTCTATTTATACAAGTGCTCAAACCATCACTTTTAGTAGGTCAACGACCCATATAACGGATATTAATTTATGAATAAAAATTATATTTCAACTTAGGCAAAAATTGCTGAAAATACTTAGCGGTCCACAAAGCAGTAGCTCAACGACCCACAAAACAATGACTTAACGACCAACAAAAGAGTAGGTCAACGATCCCAAAAACAGTAGGTCAACGACCCACAAAACAGTAGGTCAACGACCCACATTACAGTAGGTCAACGACCCACATTACAGTAGGTCAACAACCCACATTACAGTAGGTCAACGACCCACATTACAGTAGGTCAACGACCCACAAAACAGTAGACCAGTGACCCACAAAACAGGAGACCAACGAATCACAAAACAGATATTAATCCATTATGAATAAAAATTACACTTAACTTAGCTAAAAGACCAAAAAATGTGTGATTTGTTTAATCTTCAAACCCTCTATTTATACAAGTTATCAAACTATCAAACTTACTTATAATCGATGTGGGATAGGGAATTCCGTGAAATTTTTTAACAAAAATAGATTGAGCTTATAATCCTTCAAAATAAATTAAGAAAAAAATAAAAATCTTCCAAATAACTAAATTACTTAAATTTCGACGGCTTAAAAATAAATGAAATACGTGAACCAAATCATTTTTAAAATATTTAGGAGATCTTGTTAGTTAATTTTGCAAAATTTATTTTATTTTTAGATTAATAAAAAAGATTTTATGGTTTTACAAGTTAATTAAAAAAAGATTTAACCCTACAAAATTTGTGAGAATGACACGTCAGCTTGAATGTCTTCTGTTTTAGTATAGTATATAGAAAATTGATTTAGGATTGTTAAATTACGGAAACAAAGATATTATTTATCCAAAAATAAGATTTATGGTTTTTTATTTATGGAAATAAAGATATTATTTATCTATCCGTAAATAAGATTTATACTTGTTATATTATGGAAATAAAGATATTATTTATCAAAAAATAAGATTTATGGTTTTTAATTTATGTAAATAAATATATTATTTATTTATCCGTAAATAAGATTTATGCTTTTTAAATTATGGAAATAAAGATATTATTTATCCAAAAATAAATTTTTTATTTAATCTAAAATAAAATAAAGATATTATTTATCCGAAAATAAAATAAAAATATTATTTATCTATTTGTAAAATAAAGATTTATGCTTGTCCGTCACGGACAAACCTACTTTGTCCGTGACAGACAACTTCGATAAAAATACTAAATAACGCACATTTGTCCGTGACGGACAAATGTGCATTATTAGTAAAAAAAAATATGCCTTAAATAACAGCGGCCTAAAAAAATTAAACATGTAT
This sequence comes from Fagopyrum esculentum, assembly GCA_033239045.1. Lineage (NCBI taxonomy): Eukaryota > Viridiplantae > Streptophyta > Magnoliopsida > Caryophyllales > Polygonaceae > Fagopyrum > Fagopyrum esculentum. Next base: position 1,973,002 of record BSUD01000004.1, on the reverse strand, counting down.
AATTTAGATACTATTTTAGTAAAAAAAAAAATAGATATTGTTTTAGTAAACAAAAACAATTTATAACTTAATGTGTGATTTAGTAAAATATATAATAATCGTAATTATATATTTTAGTTCCAACAGATTCTGTTATGATTTATAAAGATCGTGATCTAGTTAGTTTTAAAAAATTTATTTAGTTTTAGTAAAAACATTTATTAGCTTAATTTGTGATTTATTAAAAGATTTAATCGAGAAAAAACGTGGGACGCCACGTCAGCATTAATGTCGTTTGTTTTAGTAAATTATATAAATAATAAGACATTTTGGTATATTATTATGAGAAAGAGGATGTATTATATAAAATTACATTTATTTCCTTTATCTGATGTTTGGATTTATCTTAGACTTTGGAATTAGAAGATGTAGAAATTTGTAAATTAACATGGAAATTAAGAAAAGTACATTGACTTATGAGAATGTGCGTTCTATATGTGAAAATAATGTGAGAAGTGTGCTTGATAATTTTATGAAATAAAGATATTGCTTCCCTTGTAAGGTAACATCGTAGTGTACAAGAGAAGCTTAAGACTCAATATATCATATATTTAAATTAAAATTAAACATTTATAATTTAGATACTACTTTAGTAAAAAAATATAAAAATTTTGATATTGTTTTAGTAAAAAAAACAATTTATAACTTAATGTGTGATTTAGTAAAATATATAATAATCGTAATTAGATATTTTAGTTCCAACCGATTTTGTCCTGATTTATAAAGATCGTGATCTAGTTAGTTTTAAAAATTTATTTAACTGTTTAAATAAAGTATATAGACTTTAGTTCCAACTGATTCTGTTCTGATTTATAAAGATCATGATCTAGTTAGTTTTAAAACAATATTTAGCTTTAGTAAAAAAATTTATTGGCTTAATTTGTGATTTATTAAAAAATTTAATCGAGAAAAAACCTTCACGTAAGTATTAATAAGACATTTTGGTATATTATTATGAGAAAGTGGATGTATTATATCAAATTCCATTTATTTCCTTTATCTGATGTTTGGATTTATCTTAGACTTTGGATATAACTTAGATGATATATTGTGTTTACTTATGTTACAATATAAAATTCTTTTTGTATTTAATCAGATGAATAAGTTTAATTTGTTTAAATTTCTTATATGCATGATACATGTATGTATTCAGGTACTTTTTAGGGTATTTATGCCTAAACTCGAAATGAAGTATTAATTTCGTTTCACAATTAGCCAAGCATAATACAGATAAATGTAAAGAGACTGTTTACGCGTATAATATATTTTGAAAGTCAAAGGTCAAACATAAAAACGAAGCCTATATAAGCTTGACGTCTAAGAAAAGCTGTACCAAAATATGAACTAAAAAGGAAAATAAAAAATAATAAAAAATATATGGTGGGGTCCTCCAACCCTAAGGACTGCGAAAACGCTGCGGATAAAAAATATTTCCATAAACTGCATGCAGAATCAGCAGTGCACAGTAGCACTTCTTCTCCGATACGATCCTTGTCTACCAGAATCGCCTAGTAAATCTTCGATTTCTCCTCATTGCCCCTCGTAAAATCTTTTAATGACTTTTGTATCCCTTTAAATCTTATTTGAAAACCTCTTTATAAACCCTTGAAAGAAAAACCTCTTTGTATCCCTCTCTCTTCAAACCCATAACAATCGCCTCCGTTCCTAAACCCATAAAAATCCCTTTTTTCCTGCTTTGCTTCAATTGTTGCCGCCATTGACGACGATGGACGCTTGCTTTCCCTTGCTTAACCGGCGTGATTATCCCGTTCCCTCGTACTACTATTCTTCGCCGCCTTCTCCGGCTTATCCGATCGTTGATCGTCCTTCCCTGTGGGACGACGATCAGCTTACTCAATATACGTCGTTGCGAAACCCTAATCACTCAATCGAAGCCCTAATGTCTCGCTTTTCAAGCCTCTATTTTGACGGAAATCCTGGATCGTCTAACAATCCGGCTGCTAGAGTCAACGCGAGTCCCCGTTTGCAAGTGGTGGAGTCAAGGTCGGCCTTGCCGTGGAATCTTGTTGATCAAGGGACTAATCCCTTCTTCGGAAACCAAAGTGCTGATGTCTACGGTTCTTCTCCTTATACGCCCTCTTCCTCGTCTAGTAATATGCTTTCTAGAGGTTCGTTTGGTTCGTTTGGTTCGTTTAGTCCTTCGTTCTTTGGCGGCGAGATGTCTAGTGGTATAATGGGACGTACTGCTCCCTGTGGGGATTATTGTTCTTGTCAGCACAATTATCCCCCAAACCAATTGTATCAACAACCACAACAGCTTGATCACCATGGTCATAATTTCATGGCTAATGTACCCAATGGTCCCAGGAGACTCTCGAGTGGCTTTACTGATGATGTGATGTGTATGAATAATCGTCGCGTCTATCAGCAGAACTTGGAGTTGGAATCGAGTAAAGTCAATTTGATGGATTTGAGAGGAAACTTCCTGCCTTGGGTCACGGATCCGAACCTTTGTAGGGTTTTGCAGGCCAAGTTTCAACATCCAAGTAGGGAGGAAATCGAAATGGCACTATCTGAAGTGATTGATCATGCATCGGACTTGATGATGCATAGTTGCGGTCATTATTTTATGCAGATGTTGATTGACGTCTGTGATGAAGAGCAGAGGTCCCGTCTTCTTTTCTCAGTCATCAGTGATAGCGTTCCACTTACATCTGTTTGCTGTAATAATCATGGGTATGGTTACTTGAGATCCCTCTAAATCATATCATATGGTCCGCTCTTCTATGATTGAGAAATCGTCTTTAATTGTTACAGGACGCGATGCATCCAGGGGTTGCTGAAGAACCTTCAATCTCCAAATACAATATCTCAATTCATAGGGGCCATTACACCAAGTGTTATTGCTTTGATCAAGGATATGAATGGCTATCATGTTATTCAATATTGTCTGAATAATTTCTCTCCTCAACAGAACAAGGTAGATTTCAATTAAAGACCTCTATTATACTCTGTCCATGATGATTAGTTTGTATGTTTCTCGTTCTACTAAACTCTTGAATCTTCAAACTAATGGGTTAATTAGTCAATGCCAATTGCAAAGAGTTGGCTTCTTTTTGACCTGATAGTTTACGTGGTGAAATTGTTTCTTGTTCTACTAAACTCTTGAATCTTCAAACTAATAGGTCAATTAGTCAATGCCAATTGCAAAGAGTTTGAATTCTTTTTGACCAGATAGTTTACACGGTGAACTACATGATTGGCTACGTGTTATTCAATACTGTTCAGCCAATTATCTTTTCCTTCGTAACTTAGTGTTCTACAATTGCGCTGGTTCCCAAAAGAAATTTTCTGCAGCTACTTCATAACCAGATAAGACTTAGACATTGCTATATATATGTTATAAGGTTCCCTGGAATCATGGGAAAACAGGCACTGTTATTCTTGATAGCACTATTTGAAGTTTATTACATGGTAACAATTTCCTATTACTAGATAAATTATACTCTCCCTACCATCTCTTTTATATATAATATAAACAATATCGTCTCTTTAAATATACAATTTTATTTCAACTCGTTGGAAGTGAGATTACTAACAGTTTTAGCTGTATGAAAGTTCTTAGTTTTGAGGTCAATCCTGTCTGGTTCTTATTGGAATGTTTGTGCCTTTGTGACGTTGATCATGTAATTCACATTCTCTTATTTCTTGTACCTTATGTATAGTTTAATCTACAAATGCGACAGTTATCCATATGTATGTTTCTACATCCCACATAGAAACATTTTTATGTTTTTGTTGAACATTTTGTTTTATAAATAATAACATAACATCTTTTCTGTTGTTGTAGAATATTTTATGGGAAGTTGTTTCGAACTGCTTTGATTTAGCAAGAGATATAAGTGGCTGCCGTGTAATCCAACAATGTGTTGACAGCTCTGAGGGAGAAGATAGACTTAAACTCTTATCTGAGATAATAGATTGTGCTTTGCTATTGTCAGAGGATCGCTATGGGTTTGTTTTCTACACTAATTATAACTCATTCTCGTGCTTTTGTTATATCCGTGTTTAGTGTTTGATAACTTTTGTTTTGATTGAATTTCTGTAGCAACTATGTTGTGCAACATGTTCTTGAACTGAAGAATGTAGAGATTAACTCAAGGATTCAAACTAGATTAACAGGAAATTTGGCTTCACTCGCTCGCAACAAGTTTGGTAGCCATGTTGTGGAGAAATGCATCACTCTATCAGACTTTTATCATTCCTCACTAATCATTAAAGAGTTGATGCAGACTCCAATGCTACTCAATGATCCATTTGGCAATTTTGTTATGCAGGCTGCTCTATCTTATGCTCAGGTTAGTTGTGATTACTTCCTGAATTCCACACTTTGCTCATCATTTTGTCAATTGCAGTGGTGTTCTGATCAGCACAATATCAGGCTATCTATTTCTGAATAAGATCACCATTAATGATGTGGGGTTGCACTTTAAAAGCTCAATCCGATTTCCTAAATACTTACATTGCAGAATGCAGATAACTTATCAAATACAACCTTTGATTTTCTGTTTTAAAATGCTAATTTGCTAATCTGACCCAGGGCCATACCTTGAGGTTGTTGTGTAAACTGATCGAGGAACGTAGGCCAACAATGCAGTCCAATATGTATGGACGAAAGTTGCTTGAAGCATATAATAAGAAGAAGGCGCCTGCTTGTGTAAACATGTACTATCACCAATCACTACAGTAGTAAGAGCAAGGAGCCATACCTCGGCCTCCATAATCTACCAGGGCGTGGTGCTTTTGTTGTCCTGATCGAAAATAGTATCTGTGCTGTTTCTTGGGCTATTGAATCTTGAAGCCTTTTTGGTTGACTTACGGATCTTTTCAGTTTCTTTAGAGCATGTTGATGTCTGTTGTTTATTTAGTCATGTGTCATGTTGCTAGCTTTGAATAGATATTTAGATACAGATTTGAGTTTTTTTTTTTTTTTTTTTTTGGGAGATGCAGAGTTTAAGGTTGCAGAATAACGTGAGTATAGGTAAGAGTAAGCCAAGCAAATGGGTGTTGTGTGTTATTTGATACTGTATATTCCACTCTTTTGCTTGTTACATGTCATTATATTACACTATACCTAGTTTTTCGAGTCTTATTTTGAGAGATGATCATTTATATGTGAAATAGATAATTTGATATACAATTATGTCACGATACTATTTTGTCATATGTTTTCCCTTATTAATTGCCAAGTCTTTGATTTTATTTTGTATTTTCAAGTCTTATTGATAGGCTTGTAATATGAGACAAGCTAGACTCGAGCTCGTTCACTATCTAAATGAGCCAAACTTGAGCAAAATTTACAGCCCGTATAAATTTTAGGGCCGGCTCGAGCTTGAGCATGTCAATGTTCGGCTCGTTCGGCTAAAATAACACTATAAGAGCAACATTTTAACCGAGCTACTCGGGCTCGGCGCGTCAAAAGCTCGGTTTGAGCTAGTTCACTTTCTAAACTAACAAGCCAAACCTAACACATATTAAAGCTCGTATAAATTTTAGGCATGACTCGAACTCGGCTTGTTTATAAACGAACTAAACTTGAGATGTCGATACTCGGCTCGTTCGGCGCGTATTACACCACTACTTATTGGCCATTTTCTTGAAGCAAGGATCAAGCGGGCAAAACCAAGAATTTGTTTACTCCATTTTTGTAAAGATATAACTATAATTTACAATTTAGTTCTTCACTTTATAGATTTATCGTTGATAGGGTGTTAATTGTGGTTTAATTAAATTTGTTTAAAATGCTACGATTACAACTTTTTTCATAGGAGTGCATAATGGTTAAAATCTGCATGCAAAATGTAAAGAACGTAGAGCATGTTAGTTCGATTGGCCACTCACTTTGCCCGATACATAATAACGACGAATAATAAACACAGAAGTAACTCATGTCCGGCGTGGTGCGCCTGGGGCCCGATACGAGTCGACATTTTGTCTTCTTTTTATTAGTTTTATATTGATGATTTTAATAATGCAATCCTTTTTGGATAGAGTTGACCACTATTCTTAAGTCTTAACAAACGCGTCTAAAAAAGTCTTTTTTATTTGTTATAGGATTATCGTAACTTAAATTTAAAAATTATAACCGCAGAAGTACATGATATAATTTTCTGGATTAGCTTCATTTTTCGCGAAACTATAGGTGACCAAATCTAACAAATAACGATACCTTTTTAATATTGCATAAAATAATACAAATATATATTTGAAATAGATACAGTTAGATTCACATGTAAATTAGTATTAGAGATTGAAAGTTTATATTTAGCTTTAGGTAAAATAAGTTTTTTTTTGATAGAGTGATGAATTCTATGTTGATACAAAATAAATCTAAAATAAATTATTAGCGCTGATAATATCAACTAAAATAATATTATTTTTTAAATAATAAATAAAATATTATTTTTAAAAAAATATAGTTTATTATATTTTTAATACAAACCATTCAACTTTTATGTTAATTTAATTCATATAATTTACACTATTTTTTAAATATTTTTTATACTTAAAATAATATTTATAAAACATTTTTATTATAATTTTTATCTTGTTCAAAATAAAATTGGACAATTTTGATAACTATTTTTTTTTGAAAAACTTGAATAGTAATTAGGCTTTTTAATTTTTTAATTAATTAAATGTACCCAAATCTTTCTAATCTTTTTAATTTTTCAATCAAGGGTACATTTATTAAACACAAAACTAGAAAAAACCTAATAAACTAAATTATTTCAATTTAATTTTATTTCAATTAAAATTTTATGAAACAGAGTTTTATATTATTAGTTTGTATTTTATTTTAAATTTATGAAAAAGTTATAAAACTATATTAACCATCAGTGTAACTAATTTTAACTAATTAGACAAAAAGTTTGATTGAACTAAAAAAAGTGTGTAAAAAACAGGACGACGGCGTTATACCACGTACCGGAATACCTTGCTCTTATTTTACAATTTCGACAAAATAAGATTGAATTTGAAAAGTCTTACTCCAACAAAATAAAGAGTTGATCTATTTTTCTTAAATAATAAAAAAAAGTATTAAGATCAATAACTCACAGACAATCATTATTAATTTATTGTTGACGCCTTTGCGATAGGGTATTATATGAGACGACCTAACATTAACATGTTTGTGCTGATGCACGGCTTATTTATAAACGAGTTGAGTTTGAGCCAAATTTAATTTTTATGCGAGTTTTAAAATGTGTTCACATCCGACTTGTTTAGAATCAATGAACGAGGTTGAACCGAACTTTTGACGATCCGAGACCAAGTAATTCGCCTAAAATAATGCTCATATAGTGTTATTTCATCCGAATGATTTGAACTTTACCTTAACGAGCCGACCATTGACATGTTCAAACTCGGCTTATTTATAAATAAGTTGAGCCCGAACTCAGCCTAAATTTTATACGAGCTTTAAAATGTTCATATTCATTTCGTTTAGAAAATAAACGCGTTTAAGCCAAACTTTTAAATAATTTAACACAAGCGCAACCCGAATGTCTTTATCTCGTGTAACGAGCCTGCTTTGCGATCACAATTCACAACTTCACAAGTATTGTGTAAACAGTAAAAACGAGGGATAATTGTAATTTGAAAAGTGGGAGGGAGGATTTTTTTTGTGGTAATTCATAATGAATAAAAAGCGGGCGAATAAAAAGCCAAAAGACCCCAAAAATATATATTTCACTCTCCAACGTCCAAATTGCAGAATTTATGCAGCTTGTATCTGATGATATCAACAGCAAACTCATTTCTCTTCGTCAACATTTCTCCGTTTCCGTCTCCTAGATCTCTCTGATCTTCAACTCCTTCCTCCCCAAGCTACCGGCGTTAGCATGGCCGGAACACTTCTCCGGGTGACTTGCGCGGTCATCTTGGCCGTTGTCATCTCCTTCCAACTCTCTTTCGCTTTTGTTGCGTCCGGTTTTGTTTCATCCGTTGATTTTTTAAGTCAACTCGAGGCCGGTGCTAGCGGCCCGTTGATTCTCCCCCTCTCTCATTCGAGGTCGCATCGGAATCTATTACCCCGACGTGCACACAGCCTTAGCTACCGGCGGCATCTGGCGAAGGCCGGCTCTCAGAACGCATCTGATGCGCGGATGCCTCTTTTCGATGATCTTCTCCATCACGGGTTTGATATTGATCCCTTCTGGTTCGATTTTTCCTTTTTCTTTGTATTTTTTGTTGGAAATTTGAAGTGGAATTGGTGTTATTTGATGCTTATAGGTACTACACAACTCGATTGTACATAGGTACGCCTCCACAGGAATTCGCGTTGATTGTTGATACTGGAAGTACTGTGACCTACGTTCCTTGTTCTACCTGTGAAAATTGCGGAAAACATCAGGTTAGGGTTTTGAATTAGGGATCGGTTCATTTGTTGCGCTGGTAATACCAGTTCTCGTTCATCAAATGTATCATATCTTATGTAGTTTAGCGAATTTTTATGATGTCTAATTTCGCCAACTTCCATCATATCAGAGCGCATTTCAACAATACAAGTATACAATCATGTCATCAGTTTAGCCTGATAATCGTACAACAGTTTCTAAATATATGACCGTTCAGGAATCAGGATTGCACTTTGATTGGTGATTTATGAAAGTTAAAAATTTTCCTTGTTGGGAAATAAAGTAAAAGAAACTGTTTGTGCTAATACCTTCTCACTTGGTTTATCCAGGATCCCCGGTTTCAACCAGAGTTGTCTAGTACTTACCAACCTGTGAAATGCAATGTAGATTGTACTTGTGATGAGGAGGAGAAACAGTGCACTTATGATAGGAGATATGCTGAGATGAGTTCAAGCAGTGGTGTGGTTGCAGAGGATGTTGTATCATTTGGCAATGAAAGCCAGCTTGTACCACAAAGTCTATTATTTGGTTGTGAAAATATTGAAACTGGTGATCTTTTCAGTCAACGTGCTGATGGCATTATGGGTTTGGGACGTGGTCAGTTGAGTATTATGGATCAATTGGTTGACAAGGGTGCTATCAACGATTCATTTTCATTATGTTATGGTGGCATGGATATAGGAGGTGGTGCAATGGTTCTTGGTACTCTACCCACTCCCAGTGGCATGGTTTTTACCCATTCAGACCCTTACAGGAGGTAGGACATCTTAAATATAATATGACTCCGATCGTTTCAGTCTATTAGTCTTTCTCATATTTACATAAATGCTGGATGGAAATAGCCCGTATTATAACATCGAGCTCAAGAATATACATGTTGCTGGAAAGCCGTTGAAATTGAACTCACATGTTTTCGATGGAAAGCATGGTGCAGTCTTGGACAGTGGCACTACATATGCATATCTTCCAGAAGCAGCTTTTTCTGCCTTTAAAACTGCTGTAAGGTTTCATTACTTCTTAATCTTCAATACAAGACCATAAATAAAGATTTGAATAGTAAGATTTACGTGATTTATGCAATGATCTCTTTGCCTATTTAATGGAGAATCAATAGAAAATGTTTCTATGGCCTATACATCTCCATTATCCTCTCCCCTTTTTTGTGTCGTAAGGGTTATATATTTATTTTAGCAGCTGATGTATTTTTTCATCTATATGTCTTCCAAATTTACTTTTACGATCTCTTAGAATTGCAGCAACTGTATCAGTTTTGTATTGTCTTTTCTCTATAAAATCACATATGGAGAACCATGTTTGATGCACAATTATTGGGAACTAATCTTTGAACTTAGTATAGCCATAAAGTGTTCTCAAGTAGAATTGCATTATTTTTGTAGCTTTACCAACTTACCTCTTCCATTCATACCTACATCTGATGCAGATTTTTGAGAACACTCATTCTCTCAAACAAGTCCCTGGTCCGGATCCAAATTATGGAGATATTTGTTTTTCTGGAGCTGGAAGGTATGATGATACCCTTCATACTCTAAAACACTTCAAATTAAAATTTATGTCTAATGGGCTTTATGGATGAATGGTGTCACAGCTGATCTTCCTACTTTAAACTTGATGTAGGGTTCCATCCCATCTGTCAGAAGCTTTTCCTGCTGTTGAAATGGAATTTAGCAATGGTCAGAAGCTGCAATTATCCCCAGAGAATTACGTGTTCAGGGTAATTTGATGGAATCATATCTTTTTACATTTTTATAATATCTTTAGTTTAATGATATAATAATTATAAACATTGCTTAATATATATATTTCAATTTTGATCGTTTCTCCTTTTCCTGTGTGTGATTTGGAAGTTCAGCATACAAAGGTTCCTGGTGCATATTGCCTGGGAATTTTTCAGAATGGGAATGATCAGACAACTCTTTTAGGAGGTATGACAAACATTGCTTAATATATACAATTTCTATCGGATTTCTGAACAAGAACACGGTTTCAAAGTTGGAGGGGAAATACCGTTGCCCGTGCTCAGCAGTGTGTAGTTTCTTGTTGACTGCTTATACTAATATTGATAGCAACCCTTGGACGACCAAAGTGACTCCAATCATAGTAGGTGCCTCCTTGGTGGTCTTGACACTAATCAACTCAGACCACTTTTTCTGCATATGAACATGACCGTCTAACCTAGTTTTTCAAGATTTCTTCATGTAATACGTGAAGTTATCTTAGCTAAATGATTTTTCGAGGATTGTCTTGGACCTTGATATTTATCAGAAATCCTGATTTTATTCAGATGTCCTACTACGATTATAATTTCAGCTTCTGCTTTATTTTTTACAGGTATTGTTGTCCGCAATACTCTAGTAACTTATGATAGAGCAAATGAAAGAGTTGGGTTCTTGAAAACAAATTGCTCAGAGCTCTGGAAAGATCAGCATAAGAATACTTCTCCAGCACCAGCTCCATCGCATTCTGAGACACAAAATGTAAAATCAGAACTTCCTCCAATCCAAGCTCCAGCTCCATCTGGGTTAGAAATTGATGATCTGCCTGGTAGGTGAAGTTATAGGACATGAATTGCAAATAACAAGTAATATTCATTTTGGTTATCCTATGTGTTTTTCCTTGCATTCACTTGTACACTAATATTTCCATATGTTTTAATGAAGTAAATCCGGGACTCTTTTTACAGGTGAATCCCGAGTTGGTCAAATAACATTCGATATGATATTTCCTGGAGTTAACTCCAGCTCGACGCCTAACATCACTCGTCTAGCTGATTCCATTGCCAAGGAATTGGATATTAACCTTTCACAGGTATGACGTGTATCTTTCCCATAATTTCGAAGTAGTACCCATGTATGATGTAACCTAGGTACATATCCTGCAGATTTCCGTTCAAAAAACAAAGAAGTTCCCAGACTAGCCTTTTACCAGTGATGAAAGACCATGCTAATTTTTTTCTTTTTTCTATCAAAGATGATAACCTACAGTGTTGTGGCTTACTGTTTTGGGTTGCTCAGATAGGTCCTAGGTTCAGGTCTTTGTTATAATATTTATCAAAAGAATATTTAAATAAATACTCCATCCCGTATTTTTGAAGGAGGGGTATCTAATTGCAAAATCTTTTGTTTGCTGTATTTCAGGTCCATTTACTTAACTTCACTTATGAAGGTAAAAATTCATTTGCTAGATGGGCCATAAGGCCAGAGAATTCTTCTAGCTATATCCCTGATCCTGATGCAAAGGTAACAGTGATGTTGCACCCTGGCTTTTCATTGGCTTTGATGAAAACTTTTATTTCTACATGTGTCTCAGGCCTTCTACTAACACATACAATTGTGAACAGAATATAATTGTTAGATTAAGCGAGCATCATATGCAATTTCCAGGATACGGGAACTATAAAGTGGTAGGATGGAAAGTCAATCCTCAAATTGATGAGTATGTTCACCTATCTTACTTGTATACCTATACTGTCCTTTTTGGTTCTAGGGATTGTTTGGATGTCATGCATTAGAATGCAATCATGTGTAGTATTATTTTGCTGGAATGTATTATAGACCATAAAACATGTATAAAACTTACATGATGCATCCAAACAAGCCCTTAAACGTTCAGGAAACCTTTCCATTTACTTCTTTATCTGATATTATCATCTCTTTGTTTTTCATATCTACATCAGGAAACATTCCCATCACTATTTGGCAGTAGTCCTAGGAGGCATTGCTATTCTTACTACTACATTATCATCCATCGGAGCGTGTTTCATCTGGAGGCGTCAAAGGCATATCTCGAACCCATATGAGCCTGTTGATACAGCTTCTCAAGATCGAGAGCTTCAACTTCAGCCACTCTGAACTCTAGATAAAGCTGACCATTTGCATTCAGATTTTGGACTCTAGAAGACATTTGGAATTTTTGAGCCTTTGAGGTATAGATACTTTGAAATACAAGCTTCAAGTACAATTAATATCATCATTCACTCACACAAGCAGCGTATCTTACGAATGACCATAGCTGCATTGGCGGGTTTTCGGTCGTGTTTCTGAAGCTTTGTCCTGTCGCTGGAGAAGATGGATGTATAAGCTTTTGTATATTTAAAGATTTATTAACAGGTTAGAGAGTCAAATTCAGGACCTGCACTTCATCCCCTGCTTCTTCTGGGGAGCTATAAGGTTTGCATTCATACTGCCTTTTCTTCTTCTTGTTCTTCTTCTAGTAACTCAATCAAAATTGTAATTCATGTACAATTTTCTAGAAATAAATCAATAAATGTTCAATGTAATTGTTAGTAAGTTGGCTTATATACCTGATTTTAGAAATTTACCTTCAGTAAACATAATTTAGCCCCTCTTTATCTTTATTCTTATACCATATCTTTTACCGAATAATGGGTCTCGATGGAGCTAGAATATGAAAGCTTATAAGTAAACATAATTTTGTTGTATAGGTTATAATGTTATATAGAGTAGGCTTATAAAGTGCATGATAGCTTATTGAATAATATATTATAAATATATTTTTATGATAATTAATATCAATAAAAAGTAAATATTATGCAATTTTACACATTTTTCAACTAATTCAATAATTTTTAAATTTTTACAAACACTTATAAGAAAAAGGTATTTTAACTATGCAATAATCCTTGACTTCATTATAGGTAGTTTATTGTTGTGCATTCATTTAACCGATCAGAATACTAATTTGGGAGATTATAGATTTGTAGAGAGCATTCTTTGCGTTTTTCTTCTTTTATGTAGTAGTTTTTTTTTTGTTGTGAGAATAAGAGTCAGTGGTCTCACGCACATCTGACGCGCTTTCAATAGATAAAAGAGGCTAATAAGTGCGCAAATTGGGATAATCTGACCCCTTATATAAAAGATCAACTACACCCTCGAAATGTTCAATCAATACATTAAAGCCAATGGGCAGTTTGAAAGAAAACTTGCTAAGAAATTAGCCGCGGTATTCGACTCGCTAGAAGACATGACGAGCTTGGATGATCCAATATCTTTTTAAAAAGTCTTGACATTTTAGTACCAGACTAGCAAGAGGGTGATATCGGGGAATGGGACTATGTAAGAGAGCAATACCCAACTGTGAGTCTCTTTCTAGAATTACATTTCGGTATCCACTCTCTCAAGCTAACCTTAAACCATGAAACATTTCCCATAACTCATCCATGAGAACCGAAAATAGGCCAATGTTAACACCGCAACCACTTCCCGACATGATCCCTAAGTAAACGACCATCAGTAGCAAACCCGTTTGCACGTCGTGCTCCGTTTGTGTTTATTTTGATACAAGGAGGAGAAGGTTCCCAATGAACTTGAACAATCTATGGCTGCAACAACTTAATAGGTCCCGTATGTGACTTCCATACCCTAAGAAACTCGAACGTACGATTCCGAACATGAGAGCTCTGATTTCCTTGCTCCAAGCTATCTTTATAAATCTTCTTATTTCTCCATTTTCAAGTCCACCAAATAGCAGCTACAACCTCTCTCCATAAACAATTATTAGTAAAATATCTAAGTGAGAACATCTACTATAAACACCAATATGACGGACCCGCTCATCAAATCATTCACGAGCGATATTGATCCTTCTTCTTTCTCTTAATGATAACTAGTGTATTACCCGCACTTTGTGCGGGTTGAGTTTTAATAAATATTTAATACTTAGAATTTATTTGTATATTTGTAAAATAAAAATCCGCAGAATGAAATTATAATTATTACTATGATTTTTAATTTTCTTTTAAGTATTTATCTCTTATAATTAATTATATTTTTAAATTGATTTGTTAAGATATGCTTGTTGGTAAAAAAATCCGTAAAAGTTTAAAAACTATTTTTATAAAAATATATATTTAAATTTAGAAATCAATTTCGAATTTATAATAACATTTAGAAATCACTTATTAAAATAATTTTTTAGGCTTCGAGAAACATGGCGTTGACACGTGGCAATAGAGGCTTCTGCTTTAATAGATACTAGTGTATTACCCGCACTTTGTGCGGGTTCAGTTTTAATAAATAGTTAATACTTAGAAATTTATATGTATATTTTTGTAAAAACAAAACCGAAAAATGAAATTATAATCAATGATATGATTTTTAATTAAGTATTTATCTATTATAGTTAATTATATTTTTAAATTGTTTTGTTAAGATATGCTTGTTGGTAAAAAAAAATTTCGGAAAATTTAAAAACTATTTGTATAAAAATATTTATTTAAATAGTTTTTAAAAAATTATAAATTAATTATCAATTTATATTAACATTTAAAAATCACTTTTTTTAAAAAAAAAATTAGGCTTCGAGAAACCTAGCGTTGACACGTGGCAATAGAGGCTTCTGCTTTAATAGATATAAGACTAGTGTATTACCCGCACTTTGTGCGAGTTGAGTTTTAATAATTATTTAATACTTAGAAATTTATATGTATATTTTTGTAAAATAGAAATCCGGAGAATGAAATTATAGTCATTATTATGATTTTAATTATCTTTTAAGTATTTATCTCTTCTAATTTATTATATTTTTAAATTAATTTGTTAAGATATGCTTGTTTGTAAAAAATCTGTAAAAGTTTTAAAAAAAAATTCTTATAAATTTTTTTAACTGACGTTAATTCAGTGGGCGACATGTGGCATTAAAAAAAATTTTTGGCTGAGATTAATCGTGGGACGACACGTGGCAACATATTGGGAATTAATAAATACCTAAGTACCTTAACCCTACTTTAGAAAACATAAACTGATTTGAGTCATTGGACAAGTGACAACCGACAAAGGTGAACAATGCTCGTATTAAATGATCCTCCCTTTATGGTAGTTGAAAAGTTATCTTAAGCCTATCTTTGTAGATAGTGAAGGTTGAATTAATAAGTTTTTATATTTTCGTTAGTACATATAAATAGAGAAAATTGTATTAAATGGTCCTAGTTGAGAAATTATCTTGAAATATATAAATTTCACAACATTTGCCAATTTTTATTTTATTTTTGAAAGAAATAAGTCATGAACGATGCCTGAGTCTGCGTCTTACCGACAAATAGATTGGAATCTAATAGAGGTCTTAACTTTTTAAAATGGACGAATGATACCAATCTCATTTGAATAAATTGCCAAAATAGTAACTCATCTTTTATGTTAACTAAATTTTAGTACCCCGTCGTTTAAACTATCAGAACGGTATCTCAACTATTGAGCTCAATCAAAGATTAGTACATGGATTACTGTTCACACGTTAAGTTAACAGATCAGTGTTGAAAAAAATATGTAGTAATGTAAGCTTTATGTCTAAGGTAGGTGGACAATTTTGTTCATGATATTTAACACCGATATGTTAACTTAACGTGTGAACAATAATCCATGTACTAATCTTTGGTTGAGCTCAATAGGTGAGGTACTGTTCCGATAGTTTAAACGACGGGGTACCAAAGATTAGACAGCTTAAAAGATGGGGACTGTTACAACTTTAGTTCGTGTTAACAACATCAATTCATTTCTTTTACTATTCTCAAGTAATGCTTATAAAGCATAAATTTTATTAACAAAAATTTTATTAGTTCATACTTTATTGTATATTTTTTTATAATATTATGTATATTAAAATTTAAATAATATTAGTTTAAAATTCTGCAACTGTTCGAATATTGTGTTTTATTAGTTTAAACATGTACTAGTATAAAATTGCATAAAATTATAACTTATAAAATAGAACAAAAAAAATGGGTGAACCACCACTAACAAAAAAAGTTATTAGATTTGATAGTGTATAACTTTAAAATGATCAAATAAAAGTTTTGAACTAATAAATTAATGGTTACAAACTTTTTTATAAAAATGTATGAACCATGAGTGAAAATAAAAATATTAATTTTATTTTTGATGATTAGTATAAAAAATTTGGACTAAAAAGTGTTTGACACATATCAGTACGATAACACTGATATCTCTCCGTATTTTTATATCCGATGAACAATACCGTACTTAGGGTCTATTTGGTGAGCATAGTAAATTATTTGAAAGATTAAAATCTCACAATAATCCCCAATAATCTCAATAATCCATGTTGAAGTGGATGAAAAAAATGGGCACAATAATCTCCCAAAATAATCTCCCGAGGATATAATCCCAATAATCTCGATAATTCCTTACTCACCGAACGCACCCTTAAAACCATATAATAAATAACTATAATGTTTCCTTTGAAATGAAGAATTGCATTGCTAAAGTTTATCTCATGTCCTTTTAACATCCTATTGTATAATCATATATTCCTTAAGAAAGCAAAGACAAATTGAATATGACAACTCTTGTGTCATTATACTTTTGTAGTCTTTCATGTGACCAAGAAGTAAGCACATGCTTAAGGAGTTATATATTTTGTCTCTCCAAATACAATTATACATATGATAGTTCCCTTGTAATATATATAATCATAATAATCATAATAATAATAAAAATCCAAAATCTAAAATCAGATTTGTCTTTAAGGTCGAAGGTTGAAATAATAGGCTAATGTTTTGGAGATTAGTGGTTGTAGTCTTATAAATACCCAAAATCACCATATAATAACAAAGGAAGAAAATGTTAAAATATATAAATTTGATTAAATATGTAATTATTTATGTGAATAAAATAATATCCACGAAAAATGGAAAGGAACAAACCCCTTAAACGAAACAGTATGAAAGGGTGAGGGAAAATAAATGCAGCAAACGTAGTACAAATAATAATGTTAGCTTATAGTCACCAGATAATCTAAATAAACTTTGATATTTTAGAAGAATCAAAATCTTTATTGAGATTTAACATAAGGTATGGGTTCCCTCTCTCTTCACTTCTTCAGATCTACGATACATATACATTCATATTCATATGAACCATATTCATATGAATCTGATCCGATGTTTTCTCTAACAACGGAAAATAGTTCGGTTGATATACCTTTTTGAGCTAGTTCAACCTAAAGAATCCTTGTAAATGAGAACACGAAGTTCGGTATCATTGGAAAAACTGGTGTTGGGTGTCAAGACTCCCAAATGAGTCAACCGGTCAGCAACACCGTGAATTTCTTTAAAAACATGCTTACTGTGTACTTCTTCAAAAAAAGAAGATATGGTATGGAGTCAGATAAAATCATCTCGACCTCTCTCAGAATACTGGACGAACCATGGAGTGCCTTGATGACACACAATTTGTCACCCTCGAGTTTGATATTTTTTATTTGCTATATGATAGCTTCTTACAAGCTAGATTTAAGAGCAAATGCTTATGCTTTCATTACCTTTAAACTATAATCTAAATATTTGATATTTTAATAAATTTACTAGTTTAACATGTGTTATACCCGTACGCCTTGCCTTCTTTATTTATGAGAAAATAGACTGAATATATTATAATAGGTCATTTTCGCAATCTCACGTATGGCTTGCGGAAAATCAACTGTCCAAAATATATAACTCCTTAAGCATGTGAAAGTATGATATCGGTTGAACGATTAACATGAGTAAAAGAAACGTACGTTGAGAGAGGTGTGAAAGTATGATATTATATCATCGCATAAGACAACAACAATATACACAGAATACTTATGCTTGAGGTGAGTTTTATGATCAATGTTAGATAATCTGACTCGACGGGAAGGGAAGTAACAACACCACCACATAGTGATTGAAAGCAAGGCAACAAAGTTGATGCTTCAACCAAGTCCACGGGATGAGCGTCTTCCACCATACGCTTGGATGTTGTCATCAGAATATCGCCCTTCCAATCACGTAAAACAGCTCCCAAAAAAGTTTGTCTTACAACAATTCTTACATTTGTATACAACTTGAACTGGCCTAAGGTCCATGTCATGGCAACAACAAAAACTCGTGCAATAGACGCTCGACCAAATAGGTCTCTGAAACATTTGCAGTCATATAATTTCATACATAAGTTATGAAATGTTCACGTATATGCAGATTTGACGATGACTTGTTTGAGAACAAAGTTGCATTACGGAAACTCCATGCTACCTGTTGGCGAGGACATCACAAATACCAACATTTCTCATTTTTAGATTGAACAAAAGATAATAATTGAATTTAGCAATGGTAATAGTGTTGTAACAGTGAAATTTTTCCACGAAAAAAATTGATTCGAATAGTGTACAAGGGTGTACCAAATGGACTCAACGTCAACATTACAGGCGGAGCAGATGGAAAATTTTGTTATGCTTTTGTTGTGAATGATAATATCTACACTTAGGAAAAAGGAACACAAAAACAACGAAAAAATCATGACATTTGGTTGATGTTAGGGTGCAAACCATTCATGTTGTGCGAGGAGAGTTGCATGACCCAACATGCCTAACCAATATGCAAATTTCATGTATATAGGCTTGTGGGTGTTGTTATCTATACAATTCTATCGTTAGGAGGTGGTAGACGAGAGCTGAGTGAGATACATATATCTGATTGTACAAAATGAAGAGTAAAAAGGGAGAGCAAAGTTTGTGTATCCTAAGTATCTTTTTCAGAATTTATGAGTTCAAAAACTGTAATTTTTTGACAAAAAGACAAACAAACAAACAAACAAAAACAAGTCTAGTGTTGTAAAAATCCTATCAGATGAAGGAACTCAATTGTTAGTAATTCCTATATGTGTACTTGTGCCAACCCGCCATCCAAAACCCTCCTTAGAAGCGATTGTTCCCCATAAGCTACTCCGGGAATAGCTAGATCGCTGGTCTGAAAGGACATAAGAAACTATGTTTGACGGTAATAATGTGTCTTAAGGGGTAGCGTGTAGTAGTGTTGATGGCTTTGATGTCACATGCCAACACTTTTTTGCTAACAATGCCTGATTAAAAATCTTCATGTCCCTAAAACCTAAACCATCACGTGATTTAGATAAACACAAACCACTCCAACACTTCTGGTGAAAATTCCACTTTGTCTATTATTGCCTCACCAAAAACGCTCAAGAAGTGAACGAATATCATCAATAAGATAAGTAGGGAGACGATACACAATCATTATGTATGAAGGAGTACTTTGCATCACTATCTTGATCATAATTTCCTAACCAGCACGCGACAATATCTTTTCCTTCCAACCATGGACCTTCTTCCAAATTCTTTCTTCGATAAAAAAACAAAAATGGTTTTCTTGGCATGGGCTATGACCATTGGGATGCGGAGATGTTTAGTTTGTTGTGGTACTAAGCAAACATTTAAATCAATAACCAAACAAACCCTTTGCGATTCACTTAAATTCCTACTAAAAGATACCTCACTCTTTGCAAGTTAATTTGTTGTCCAAAAGGCTTTCATAGTGACTGAGTAATTTAGTTATCGTAAAGCATTCTTCTGAGGTTGCTCTTACAAATTATCAAGTTGACATCTACAAAAGAGTAATAGTAGGAGTAAATCACGAAATGGGTATAACATGAAGTGAGCGTAAATATGTTGGATGAGAGATCAAATAAGATAATCCGTATGCACCCAAAATAAATATAATTGGTGAAAGAGAATCTCCCTAACGTAAACCTCTAGTTAGAATGGCATTGCCCTCTACGTGGTCATTGATTTTGAAAAAAAATAGGAAGCTCCTCGAATACAAGACACGATCTTTGCAACTAAACAATTAGTGAATCCCATATTTCGTAACAAAGGCTCCAAGTAAGATCATTTCAGCCGATCAAAAGTCTTGCTCATATCTAATTTCACTACAATCACCCCTTCTTGGCCCAATGTATTTATTTCATATAATGAAAGACCTCCTTGAAAACTAGAACATTATAAGTAATTAACCAACCAATAATGAAAGCACTTGGAGAAGGTGAGATAATACTATAAAAAAAAAAGGCTTCATATGGTTCATCCAACACCTTGAATATGAGCTTGTAAAGCACATTACATAGGCTAACCGGCCTATACTCAACAAAATTGGTCGGTTGTTGCACTTTAGGGATTAAAGTTACCACAATGTTGTTTATGTCATTCAACATGTCAAAATTACTAATATAATAGAGAATATAAGCCATCAGGCCCTAGTGCTTTGTAAGATTTCATATTGGAATAGTGTCTGGTGGACTTATGATGCACTAGGTCTGAGGAGGAAAACCTTATTCATAACATCTGTAACAACAGGCTTTATAGTAGAATGGAAAATGTGATCAATGTTGTCAGTAGAAGGGCGAGAACTAACAAACAAATCAGAGGAAAAAAAAAAGAGACTTCATAAGATATTTCATGATGTGATCAAAAATTATTACTCGCATCATCAATTAACTTTGACATTGTATTCCTTGCTTAAGCGACTAGAGGCCTCGTGATGGAAGTAGGTTGCGTTGATTGTTACCCGCATGTATCTCATTGGAGTGTGACCACATATGCTAGAAATGTTTTTTTTGCTTCAACGTGCAGTGAATCAAGTTCCACATATATATGATGTACCCTCTCCAAGATTGATAGTAAAGGATGTTGTGATTGTAGGAACTTCAATTTATTTTCCATGATCTTTTGTATCTCTTTTTTACCATGAAATTTGGCTCCTTCTGCCACTTGCAAAGTTGATGTACATGATATAATCTTATATGGCAGTCTTCCTCAAATGACACGCCCATGATTTTCGACAATGTCATGAAAATCTGGGTGGGAGGGACATATATAAAGGTTCAAAGTGGAAGGCTTTCCCTCTTCGACTATGAAAATGTGGAGGCACTAGTGGAAGTTTTGAAAGAAAAAATAGACAATGATCCAAATGGTAACATTTTAAATCAATTACCTTATAACTCGGGAAATTAGTAACCTAAGAGCATCCCCAACAATATCTCTATTTTAGAGAATTATGGGCTTTTGAAGAATGTAAGTCTTATTTTTGGGCCCAACAGATTTGCTATTTAATTCTCTAAAATAGAGAATGGGGGTGAGAAATAGAGCTGATTCCCTAAATTTAGAGAACTCCCCAAATATTTTGGCGGCACATCTATCCCACCTTCCCACGTCAAAAACAATTTCACTTCTCAAAAACAATTTCACTACTCAACGGGTGACTTTAACTTTCATTCAAGAACGAAGGCATATCTCCAGGTTAGTGTTGTTTGGTTTTCTCCTTTACAGATCTGTTCTATTCGGAACCTCTAGTTTTGAATCTCCGTCGATCTCTACTTTTTATTGTTTTATGATTGTGTGAGTTTCGGCATGTGCAATTGAGACATTCATATGGTAAATCTTGTTAACAAGTTGTCGAATTTTTAATCTTAGCTGGACATTTGGAGTATTGTGTCGTTTGCGCTAGATCTTTGTTTTTTGTTTGATTTGTAGTGTCGGATGATGAATAGCGTGGAATTATCGAATTGTTGCGTGTTGTAGACTGTCTGAGATGGTTTTACTCGTCTATTATTTCATTGGCATGCAAGGAAGTCGCCGTCTTTGATGACTTGATCAATTTCATTAGAGAAAAAAAATACTGGTATACGTACAGACTAGTTGTTAATGATGCATGTGATTGGCTGATACTGCAATAAGATATCATGAGTAAATGTTGCTTTTGTGGTCTATAGTTAGAATGCAAAGATCCAAGATCATTGCTTGAATTAGAACATGCAACTTGTGTTTCCTGTCTATTGCACTAATGATGTTCCCTCTGTTGTACCTTTACCTGATGGACATGCTAGATTAGAGCTTTCATCAAGTAAAATTATTGGGCTTTCATCAAGGTAAAAATTATAGATATATATATACAGGGAGATTGGTTTGATTGGGTACTACAAGCATCATTGTCATTTTATACCCCTTGTACTGTCCTTGTCATCATGTGCTAACCATGTAATGTTTATGTTTGAAAATTATCTTAAGTTTAATGATGCTTATATATACTGTCAAGCTAGAAATGAGTTTAAAAAAAGCAAATACACTTGCTGTTTGATTTTGTGAATAGAATTGGTGTGGATGAACTCTTCATTGGTTTATGTTTATTATAGTATATATGTTTATTGTAGATGAATTTGACCGACCTCCTCAACAACGGATCCTCCCATGATGATGTCGATGACCCACATTTGACATATGATTTTTCAAATAGTCAATACAATTCTAATGGTTCTACTTTTGAAGAGGAATGTACTATTGAAGCTCACACTGATCAAGAGACCCCTTGTGCATCTAGCAACAAGAAAGCACAAAAACAGTCTCAACGAACTACCAACTTCTCTCCAGAGGAAGACAAACTTCTTATAGCTGCATGGCTAAATACTAGCTTAGATCCAATCAAAGGGTCTGATCAAAAGAAGAACCAATTCTGGAAAAGAATTACGAAATACTTTGAAGAACATAAGAGTTGGCCGGATGAGCGTACTGAAAAATCATTGATAAACCGTTGGTCAAAAATTAGCTTCATTGTGAGTAGATTTAGTGGACATTATGCTGCAGTCGATCACCTACGGAAAAGTGGATACACAGAGGCCGATAAGGTGCCTACTATTCTTATCTTCACTATCTTCTACTTACCTTAAGTTATTTATTTTCTCAAATATTTTTTTGTTTAATATATATTTACATGATGCATTCTTTACAGATACAAGAGGCAAAAACAATCTACAAATGTAAGGAAGGTCATCAGTTTGGATTAGACCATTGTTGGACTCTTCTCAGGTTTCAACAAAAATGGATAGGAGAGCAAAAGAAAATTGAAACAAGTAGAAACTTCAAGGCTCCTTCCACTAAAAATCAAATTCCAATTAACTTGGAAAATGATCATGATGATGCTTGTGAACCTATACCATTGAAGAGGCCTGTTGGAAGAAAGGCTGCAAAAGAAGCAAACAAAAAAATAAAATCCAACGAGCAAGGTGGTGGTGATGATGAAAAGGAATCTACAAAACTCCGTTATGAGTTGGAAGAGTTTAGGGCAAGAAGGCTAGAAAGTGACCGCGTAAAGGCTGAACAATTGAAGTTGCTAATTGATATTGAGCAAAAGCAGGTTGATCTTAGAGAAAAGGAGATTGAACTTCAAGCTCGGACTGAGGAAACTAAAATTATGTCTATGAATACTAGTTCCATGAATCCTCTTCAAGCCGAATATATCATCAACCTTCAGAAAGAGATTTTAGCAAAAAGAACCGGTAAGGATGGAAACGAGTAGTCTACTGTGTTATTTGGCGATCTTTGAAGATGGAGATGCACTTTCAAGGACTGCCTTTTTATCCTCTAATTTGGTCATAATTGTAGAGACTTTGTTATTGTTTTTCTCTCGTGTCATACACGACCATGATATGTAAAATTGCTGTTTGATTGCCATGGAACCCTATTTGTTTTGTTTTAGGAAATAGAATGATGATTTTCTTTGACTAATATTTTTTAATTATGGAGGTGCTACTAGCTTTTTCTTAGCACTATGTATCCTTTCAAGGGTTGCTTTTTCTATCATCTTCACCACTATACTTTCAGCCACTGAGCTTTGTTTACAAATGAAAGTTTCATTCGCAAGCACATGTAATCCAAATAACATCCAAACAAAGTCATTCACGTATAAACTTAACTAGATGTATTTATATGGTGATTAAGACATAACCTAGAGCATTAAGCTATTTGTAATGGTTAATCACTTAATCATCTACCTATAAATTTATCCAAGAAGGAGCCTTGAATTTCCTACTGGAATTCATAAATCAAATGACAAAAATAATTGAATTTGCAACTTTCAATGGTAATAGTAAACTCGACAAATATTATTCTTTATTAATTTAACGACATTACGATGAAATTGAAACTTGAAACAAAAAAAATATAAATTTATGCAAGAAGCAAATCATTAATTGGCTCCGTGTCTTTTCCATAAGTGTTCGACTAGATCCTCTTGGAGTTGAGTATGCATTTCTTTATCTCTAACTCGATGACGATTTGCGATGAACTCCATTATTGTTGGTGTACGCTCGAGCAAAAGTGATATGTGTGCAATCCCATCAACATGATCATATTGTTTTTCGATATCATGTATCTTCCTTAGTCGACGAATACTCTCATGTTCATCACGCTCGTCTTCGACAATCATATTATGCATAATTATGCATGCCATCATAATGTGTTTTAGGTGATCCTTATTCCACAGTCTTGCCGGGTTTCGAACAATCGCAAAACGTGCTTGAAGGACTCCAAATGCGCGCTCAACATCTTTCCTTGCTCCTTCTTGCTCTTGAGCAAAGTGCTTATGCTTATTTCCTTGTGGAGCTGGAATAGTCTTTACCAATGTTGCCCATGATGGATATATGCCATCGGCAAGATAATACCCCATGTCATATGGTCTCCCATTGACTTTATAACTGATACGAGGGGCACTACCTTCATCCAATCCACTAAATACATAAGACCGTTCTAATACATTGATGTCATTAAGAGATCCAGGAAGTCCAAAGAAAGCATGCCATATCCACATATCATATGAGGCTACAGCTTCTAAAATAATAGTGGGTTCATGAATGTGTCCAGTAAACATACCATGCCAAGCAGTTGGACAATTCTTCCATGTCCAATGCATACAATCAATGCTTCCAAGCATTCCTGGGAAGCCACGTTCTTCACTTATTGCAAGTAATCTCTTAAGGTCATCACTACTTGGCGCCCTCAAGTACTCGTCGCCAAAAACGTCAACAATTGTTTTGGCAAATTTTTTGAGACTTTCAACAGCAGTGCTTTCCCCAATCTGCACATACTCATCAACATAATCGGCTGTAACACCATATGCGAGTTGCCGAAAAGCAGCTGTTACCTTTTGAAGCGATGACAAGCCTAAACGTCTAGCAGCATTCCTCTTTTGAACAAAATAAGTATCGTATGCGACAACGGCATCATGAATGCGCATGAAAAGAGCTTTATTCATTCGAAATCTCCTTCGAAAGAAACGAGCCCCATACTTTGGACAATCAGCAAAATAGTCACGATAAAGTCTTTCATGACCCTCAATTAGATCACGGTTAATAATACGGTGACCCATAATAGAACCACAATTACCTCCTCCCGAACTTTGTTTGGCACGATCTTTGTCTTCTATTTCAGCAAGTAACAATTCTTCATATTCGTCATCCATAGCATCGTCGTCATCCATGAAATTATTAACTAGGTAACGACTCGTCAACGAACGATGAGCCATGAAACGGATTATAAAAGTGATGCTTGTGAATTGGGAAGTACAGACTGTGGAGATTATAAAAAAGTGAGGCTGAGATGACAAGAGTGACTAGAATTGTTTAATTTTAGTTGTTAGAATAATTTTCAGATTTTAGGTTGTTAAAACTAGCTATATATTAGGTGAGATGAGATTGAGTTGGTAAGACTAGCTGTTGGTGTTGATGAGAGATATTAAATTTAGCTAAATACTTAAAAAAAATTAATTACTATAAATATGGTTGAAGTCTCTAAAATGGAGAAACTATTGGGTTTGATATCAAAATAATTTGGAGATTATTATTTTTGCATCCCTATTTTGAAGAATGATTTAAAGATTCTGTTGGGGATGCTCTAATAAGGTGTGGCAAGAAAACACTCTAATCGCCCACATACTAAAGCTACCAGTGTAAGTCCACATTGTCAAGTGAAACGAGGTCCACTACGATAGCCTAGATCACAAAAGCAACAACGATCAACAATATCAGAGAAATTATTCATCATTGTCTGAGATCGTGGCAATCCACCGTCTTTGTAAAGAAGGCCAAGATCTCATCAAAACCACCCAAAATAAGAACTCGCTCATGAAATTTGAGAAAAAGTATGTGTAGGAGTGACCATGTATGATGTTCATTATTGGCTTCAAGCTAGCCATAAATACATAGGACATCAAATTCTTATGTGTCGTGTCTTAAATTTTGTATGAATATGGTTGAAATAGTAGGATATTACCGAAGTAGTGACATGTCTCCACCATATACCGATATCTCACACTAATCCAACAGAGTTAATACTAAGCCCTCCACAATACCATGTTTATGCATGGCTCGTTCTTGTGCATGTTTATTGCTTTTCGTCTCCATAACCAAAATCATATCTGGAATATATATCCAAGAGTAGTCTCGGTCCTTCCGGAGAGCACAAAGTATAGGGTCATTGCCCAGACACATATAGTTCCAACTGAAAGTTTCATTTTCTTTCGTGAACAATGTCCTCAACCATCTCCGCTACTTCAAGACTATTAAACGATAACCCGCATCAATATTTACGGGATTTTAAGAATGCCCTTGACCAACTGAAATGTAAAAGTATTTACTATTTTTTCGAGACAAGTGAGTATAACTTACGGATTGACCCACTCGTGGCAAGAACTATAATATATACACTTACTCAAGAGTGGACCGTAGGTGGGTTCTATGTGTATCTCGAGATGTCTTCCTTTTTGGGATAAGCATATTTTGTTAAATGAATGGTTAGAAGTGTATATTATACACATATAGTGGAGTGCATGTTGGATGTTAAGTCATTCATTTGAACGTTGAATGGTCTTTCTCTTCCTTTTGACTAGTGATGATATTGATGTTATTATGCCCACTTTTGTCAATTACACGTGTCCACTCTCTTTCATTTGGAGTCTTTTTCTTTAATTTCGGGAAATACACTAATTTTAACAATTATTACGAAAATAGCATAATTTCCAAAGTTGTATGCAAAAGATAATGATATTGTGGTACTTGAAAAGATAAATATTTTGCCCTCTTATGAAAATGTAGTTCTTCCTATTTCACCCGAAATCGATAGATCCAGCCGTGAGCAGGTTGAAGATAGTTCTAACCGTCTTTGGAGGGCCAAGCCCACATATGTGCTAAAATACGAATGACTTGCGTTGTGGCTAAGTGGGAAAGTTCAACTAAGATCGAATATAGTTTTCTTTTTGCGTTACGCTCTGAGTTGCCTTAATAAATGGATTCTTATGAAATTTCTTCTTCTTAAGCAATAAATTTATCTGATTGATGCAGTTTTCTATTTTGTAGTTGTCGCTTTATAACAAGAAGTACATGATAAATAAGTCGTAGCCTTTGAATGAAAAAATTCTAGATATTATCTCACTCTTAAAACTAAAGTTGTTAGATAGGTGAGCACTTATCCTAAAAATCTCATTTTTATCAATACTTATACATATATTTTTTTATAGTAAAATTTTTACGGTTAAGAAGGTAAAGTTTATAATTATGAAAAAATTATGGATTGGTTTGAGTGTCCTTTTCAGTTCAGTTGGTTGGTCATAATTCCTTTGTTTTTCTAGTTATTTAGCGCATACTTAAATTACTAATAATGCACGTTTGTCCGTCACGGACAAACGTGCATTATTAGTAATTTAATAGAGGTTACGTCTGTCCGTCACGGACAAGCTAAGTTTGTCCGTGACGGACGAACGTAGCTTGTCCGTGACGGACAAACTTTATAATATCTTTATTTTATTTTATTTTATTTTATTTTATTTTTGGATAAATAATATCTTTATTTTATTTTAAATTAAATAAAAAAAATTATCTTTGGATGAATCTTATTTACGGATAGATAATATATTTATTTACATAAATTATATCTTTATTTTTAACAATCATAAATCTTATTTACGGATAGATAATATATATATTTACATAAATTATATCTTTGGATAAATCTTATTTACGGATAGATAATATATTTATTTACATAAATTATATCTTTGGATAAATCTTATTTACGGATAGATAAATCTTATTTAAGAATAGATAATATATTTATTTACATAAATTATATCTTTGGATAAATCTTTATTTTATTTTATTTTTGGATAAATAATATCTTTATTTTAACAAGCATAAATCTTATTTACGGATAGAAAAATAATATATTTATTTACATAAATTAAAAACCATAAATCTTATCTTTGGATAAATAATATCTTTATTTCCATAATTTAACAAACATAAATCTTATTTTCGATTAAATAAATAATATCTTTATTTCCATAAATCTTAATTTTGGATAAATAATATCTTTTTTTCCATAATTTAACAACCCTAAATCATTATTTTTCATCCTATAAAAACCGTAGTCAATCCCTTCCAACCCTCATTCAGCCATCTATTCACAAAGTCTATTCTTATTAAAAAAGCAATTTAACAATGTCATACGAGGAAGATTATGATATTGATGATGAAGAAAGATCTTTGAGTTTTGAGAACGAAGACGAAGATATTGTTGAGGTAAGTTTTGTTTATTTTGATCATTAAAGTTGAAGTCATTAATCGTGTTTGAACTTAGATATTTAACCATTGATCGAGTAAATTGAATTTGATTATTACGTATATTTTGTCCGTTACGGCTGTTCGATGACTGTCCGTTACGGACAATCACTATCTGTCCGTAACGGACAGTCACCATATGTCCGTTACGGACGATGGTGACTGTCCGTTACGGACATATAGTGATTGTCCGTAACGGACATTCATCAAACAGATTGACCAAATTTTTTTTTTAGGGTTTGGAGGAGATAGATGCGGACGTTGATAATCTTAGCATTGATGAAGGATCAACAGATGGCGTAAATGCATCCGTCTCAGAAGCGACGAATAATGATTACTCTAGCCTGTTCACAACCGACATAAACTTCAATAGTCGAGAGGAGGTAATAGGATGGGTTCGAAAAGTGGGACAGGAAAATAAAATGGTTTTTTCTGTTTGTCGGGTAAAGAAGTCCGTCCTCGGTAGTTTGGGAAAGACATGGTTGTCGTGCGAGAAATATGGAGCATACAACCCAAAAAAGGTGCAGCCAGCTCAGAGAAAGAATTCATCGACGAAGAAAAGCGGGTGTGAATTCATGATTCAGGTTTTTGAGACTTACCAAGGTTTATGGAAAGTTCACGTGCAGTGTGGTGTCCACAACCACAAGCTTGGAAGAAATTTAAAGGGTCATGCATTAGCGGGAAGGATGAACGAGAATGAGAAGAAGTTAGTAAAGAACATGTGGACCAGTAATTGCACCCCTGCCCAAATTGCGAGTGCTTTGAGCATTGATAAAGATAACAACACCAGGATGAGACAAATCTACAACCAGAGGCAAAAATTACGTAAAGAAGGTTTGGATCAAAGGACAGTCGCTCAACAATTCTTTTTCGAATGTCGTAAAGAGGGCTATTTCTGTGAACATAGGGGAAACAAGAACGGTGAAGTTACCGACATTTTTTTCGCACATCCGGAATCAGTTGCCCTCCTTAAAGCATTCCCTTACGTATTAGTAATGGACTCAACATACAACACCAACATGTAAGCTTTCACAGTTATTTACTTTTCCGTTAGATGTCCTTTTTTTATGTATTTAAAATTAACGCTTTGATATTATTTTTTTTACAGATACAAGATGCCATTTTTTGAAATTATTGGGTTTACATCGACATGGCTGAATTTTAACGTTGCCGGTGCTTTTCTATCCACGGAGAAGGAAGAGAATTATGTCTGGGCGATTGAACAACTTGCAAAGCTTTGTAGGCGCGTCGAGAGGACACCAACTACAATTGTGACGGATCGAGAGAAGGCTCTTATGAACGCACTTGATCGTATTTTCCCAGAAACACAGTTTCTTTTATGTCGCCGTCACATATTCAAAAACATTGAAGGAAGGGCTAGGAATAATCACATGGATAAAAAACTCGCTCGAATATTTGCCAATAGTTACTCGAGTTTATTTACATCCAAAACGGAAGAGTCTTACGAGAGACGGTTAAATGAACTTGAAAACAAGTGGAAGAGGAGAGGACATCTTCTGCAATATGTGAGGACGCAATGGCTAGATCCTTACAAAAGACGAATTGTTTCCGCGTGGACGGATCAATATCTGAACTTCAAAAGTAACACGACGAATAAGTACGTATTTCAAAGCAATTTAAAATTTTATTTACCCGATTTGACGTTAACTCTTTTATTTCTCAACAGGGCAGAAACTGCACACTTTGTTCTGAAACAATTCATGAAAACAAGTTCTGCGAAGTTGGATACAATTTTCAAGTTCTATCACTCTTTGATGAGGATTCAGTTGGATAAGATCCTCGGTTCGTTCAACGAGAGCATTTCAAAAAAGATCACATGGACTTCTTGTGTTAAACAATTTCAGTCGTTGCACCACAACATCTCCCTCAAAGCTTTTTTACTTATTATCGATGAGTACAATAAAGCTCGTGCTAACAAGCCCGATGGTCCGTGCACATGTTCATTTCCGACGACTCATGGTCTGCCGTGTATGCACTTTATTTGGGGTTATATGAAGAAAGAAATGTCTATCCCTCTTACAGATGTGCATGAATTCTGGAAAAAGTTATATATCGATGATGTGGTTCCGGACTCAGAAAAAGGACGAGACGTGCGTCGAGTTGCAAGAAATTTAATGACGGAATTCTGCGAGAAAGATTTTCCAAACCTGAGCCCTACTCGACAGTTGGATGTTGTAAATAAAGCTATAGAAACTGCTTTTCCGGAGAGGACCAGTTTGCGGGAACCTGCTAGGGTTGCGACTAAAGGAAGACCGAAGGATAGTCCAAACAAAAGATTGCCATCCGATTGAGAGTTAGCAGGTACCCCACCCAAAAAACAAAGAGGTCGACCCCCAAAAAACCCTATTCCAGTATCAAATCCATCTCCAATACCAGTATCAAATCCATCTCCAATACCAGTATCAAGTCCATCTTCTAATACCGATTTACCACCCAAAACACCTTTGAAGAGAAGTATATCCACGCATAACCCTGATATTTTAGTAGAGTGGCCTGGAGCGATTCGCATTTGGATGAAAAAGTATGTAATCAGTTGGAATAATGTTAGAGGGGATGGAAACTGTGGTTTTAGAGCACTACATCATGCAATCTACGACACAGACACAGACGAAGGATGACGGATGATTAGGCGACTGATGTTAGCAGAGCTCCTTTCTCATCGCGAGTTGTATGAGGGTTTTTGTCATCAACGTAACATCGATGAGACGATTAAAGCACTTGGATGGAATGGAGACGGTTTTGCACCACCAGAATATTGGTTTAATGTGACGGACATGGGGTGTTTAGCTGCCACTGCATTGCAGTGTATTGTTGTAGCGTACGGTGGGTGCGACTACACATATGTTCCACTATATCGTCGAGAAGAAGGAATTACTTCGAACTTAGAGTTTCCAGAGATCCATATATCAATAGTTCCCAACCAGTATCATTACATCAGGGTATGTCCTTAAGATCTTTTCATTTATTATTTTCGGTTTTGTTCTTCACAACATATATGTACTAATGTTTTATTTTTCTATTTGTTTTAGCTAACACTTGAAGAGAATTGTCCTTTACCAGAGATGCTTAAAACTTGGGCGCACTTTCGTAACGACACGGTTGATGGTATTGAAGTCAGATTAGCTCATCGCCTCACTCGCTGGAAGGAGTTACATTTAGAACATGAACGAATAACACGGATATATCTTGGCACAGTTGGTTGATCTTGTTTAGTTTAACTTGTTAATTTTAACTTTACGATCAGACATATTTTCTTAAGGTTTAGTCATTTATATTATGTTAAGGTTAAGTTTGCTTATATAGTTATCGTTTATATTTAGTTAAATATAACGCAAAAAGTTAAGTACGAAGTTTAAACATACAACGAAACAAGTTTAAACATACACAAAAATGTAGACATAAGATTCAAAAGTTTAAATACACAATACAAATCCAAAAAAAGTGCATACACAAGCCTACTCGTCATCGTCATGACGAGTACCGCTACCCTGTCCATGATCGTAAGAATAATCTCGGAGATCAGGAAAATAATCTACATAACTGCGTAAGTCCTGATGCAGGGAAGGAGGGATAGAAGGATCACCAATATACCCCCTAAATCGTGTAGCGTAATCGTAAGGGTCCAACTGGCCGTCAAATGTCGAAGGTGGAGGTGGAGGTGGAGGAGGAGGTGGAGGAGGATGCATCTGCTGAGCACCTGGGCGTATAAACCGGTGCGATCGGTCTGTATACCACGCCATATAATCGTCGGTGGCGGTATATCCAGGGCCGTAACGTGTAGCCATCTCCTCAACCGTGACGTGATGGTGCTCCCATCTATCCCATGCCTAGCTACCTCGAGGATAGCCAACTCTGTAGCTCCTGGGATCCTCGACCCTAATGGCATAATCAGGCTGTATCAGCGGAGGTGGAATAGTCTGAACGTATCCAAAAGCCCTCATGTTCCTGTATGGATCGTAGGGCTCTGATATGTCCATGAAAGTCAACAGCCCGTGAAACAATGAATGCTGTAACTCTCTATCAGTGAAGTCCAACTGGCCGTATGGCTGCCAGTTCACCTGTTTAAAAAACAGACAACATTGTTAGAAAATAAACACGTTAGTTGACAAAAAGATTATAACTATTCAAATGTAATGGACTTGCCTGATCAACAGTCATCTCGTCAAGCATCCGTCTATAATCATGGGTGTCCCTCCTGACAGGCCTGATCTCGAATCTCGCCGCCCAAGGCATCCCATGCTCCCAGCCCTCGACAACATCCGGTGCAAAGCATGGAAAATAAAGGTAGATCCATGCCTTTAACAAAAAAGAAATAAAAATTAGACAAACAATACAAATTAAGTTACGAGAATAATAATATGAGTATAGAGGATATATTTTACCTGCAGCAGCGTGAGACAACCGCACATCTGGCGACAATCGACCCTAGTGGCCTCGCCCATACGCCTATAGAGGTAGGCGAGTGTCGCCGTACCCCAGGATGTCGTGATCACCTGATCAAGATCCTCCACCAATATCAGTAAATCTGGAGAAATCTTGTGCTGCGATTTGTCGGTGAACAGCGTCGATCCCAGCAGGTACAACAACCATCCGGACGCTGCAGTCGTCGGATACAGATGTGAATATCCGTCACACTGATCCAGTAAAAAGGAATGTGACAGCCCTCGACGACGTACATCTCCGGCAGTCATCTGCTCATCGGTAAAATCAAAAAACTCCTGCACTCGGATGGCAGAATCAGCTCTGGCGATCACCTGAGTAACCGCCGTACCGGATATGGGAATGCCGAGGATGAGCTGGACATCATGAAGAGCAATGGTCATCTCACCCCAAGGCATGTGCAGCTGGTTCACCTCGGGCTGCCATCTCTCGATAAAAGCGTCCAGTAGACGCACATTCAGATGCCTGTACATAAGACCCTGCAGATGGGTCAGTCCACTGGCGTGCGCTAAACCCGACCAAGCCTCCTCATCCAGTGGCCAGGCGTCCAGCTGGCTGGCTTTGGTATGATAGTGAAGCGTATCACGATCCTACATAGAAAAAGAAATTTAATATATAACTAAAAATATTATAACATTGAAGATGCATTTATTAAACATATTTATTGCGTACTCACCATGCCATGCCAGACGTGGAGAGCGGTATGAGCCTGGAAACTCCTAAGTATCTCTGGTATACGAGGTCCCCCTCCACAAGGACCTCGAAGATCGGGCTGAAAGGCCTGCCGAGTAGGAGGTACTGGTCTAGGACGATCGCCCAGAGCACGAGGAAGTATCTCCTCAAGTACCTCCTCCACAGGAGCTGGCGAAGGTGGCCTCCTCCCTCGGCGTCTCCTCTCAGCTGCAGGCTGCTGCTGTGAAGAAGAAGGAGCATACTCCTGCTCCCACTGGGAAGAAGAAGGAGCATCCTGCTGCTCCTGTCGGGAAGAAGAAGAAGCAAACTGTTGCTCCTGCTGGTAAGGAGCACTCAGATCCTCGATCTGAGAAAAATATCCGGCACCAAACGAAGCACCACCTCCAGTATAGGAGCTATGTCTAGCTCCGCTAAAAGCATGGTGAGGAGGGCTCGGTGGAGCAATGTCACGCGCAATACCAGATGTACTACGCCGCGTGACTCCCGACTCCTGTGTCGGGAACTGCTCCTCACCTCCAGAGTAAGGAACTGGCTCTCGTGCCTCGTGTCTAGAGTGGACATCCCGCTGTCCCCTCAGAGAACGCATGCCACTGTGGAATACTTTCCTGAAGTATCCCAATCTACTGAACCTCTTGGAGTCCTTGTTTGGGTTCCTTTCCATCTGCAAACAAAAACAACAAATGTTAATAAAAAGGAAAAGAAAAAAAGGGAAAAAAACAAATTTAAAAAAAAAAAGGTAAGTTGTCCGCTACGGACAAGTAAGTAGTCCGTGACGGACAACTTCTTCTTGTCCGTCACGGACAGAAGACGCTTGTCCGTCAACGGACAACTTCTTCTTGTCCGTCACGGACAGAAGACGCTTGTCCGTCAACGGACAAGCGTCTTCTTCGTTCAGCAGATCGCGAACGCCAACAATGGCGTTCGCGATCTGCTCAATCAACCTCTCTAAAACAACTAATTAACTTCAACCCTAACTCATATTTATCGATTTTAGTAACATATAAGCCCCTAAACCTCTCTAAAACAACCCAAATCGAACAAATTAAACCCTAAACCTAACCTAACTAAAACAAACAAATTTAAACGAAACTAAAACGAGAAAGTTATGTTCTTACCTTATATAGAAGTAGAGAATACGAGAAATGTGGAGAGAGATTGAGAGAGATTGCAGCCGAAGATCGAGCGAGATCGTCGTAGGTGTTCGTCGCGGCGAAGAAAGGAAGAGGAAGAGGAAGAAAGGGAAAGATAAGAGCGTGACTGTCCTTAATAGGGCAAAATGAGTTTGTCCGTCACGGACATAAGGAGTTTGTCCGTGACGGACAAACCCATTCTGTCCGTTACGGACAAACCAAATCTGTCCGTTACGGACAGAACCTTCCTTCCACCTTGGTATTTACAACATATATTTGTATCTTTTAGATCAACCAATAATGTGTACAACTTCATTAAATTAATGAGTTTAATTACCTGTAGTAACATTTTCGTTAAATTTTAATTTAGTAAGATCTTTGAAGGAACATAACGAGTTGTAAAGAACATAATGAGATAAAAATATCAATTTAACGCTATTGCCAGGATTATAAATTCCTGTCAATCCAAAATTACGTAACTTACTATCAATAAACGTTTCTTTTGTTCAAAATTTATAGATTTCGTAACAAACAAATAAAGTTTCAAGAAATAAACGTAACTTCATATCATACATATCTACGATCCAATGAAGGTAATGTTATTGAAAGGATTTAAACTTCCTTTTACAAAAGAATATCAAATCAAAGATATTTTATTCAAAGGATTAACATTTTATTTCAATAAAGAAACCAAACTTACTTACAAACATAACAATTACAAAGGAATCAAAGTTTCAAGATCAATGTTACATTTTTAATAAATTTAAACATAAACACGATCAAATCAAAATGACGTTATTGAAAACATTTAAACTTTCTGTTAACAAAAGACAATCAAAAGGATATTAAGTACACCAAATTTTATAAATTTAATCCAAACATTTTCATTATATACATATAACACTTGTCCGTCACGGACAAGTGACATTTGTCCGTGACGGACAAATCCCATTTGTCCGTGACGGACAAATGCGATCAAATTACTAAATCATGCCCATTTGTCCGTCACGGACAAATGGGCATGATTAATAATTGGGCTAATTTGGAAACTAGGCTTTTTTGAGAACTTGTTTATTAAGTAGGCTTTTTTATTTTCTCATTAAGTTTATGTACCCCGAATTTTTTTTTTACCGTCAAACAGGAGGATATTAGGGTTTCTGGTTTTCACTTCTGCCGTCTTCTCATTTCCCTCTTCCTATCTCTCGCACTCTTCTGTGCTTCTCCTCCGGCTTTGACTGATGAGGAAGCAAGGCCGCCTCAAGCAGCTCGACGTCCTAACCAGGATCTGAAAGTAGCATTTCAATCTCCCATTTCCTTCTTCTTCAGATATACAACTACCATTTCAATCTCTCGTTTTAGAATCTCCTTCAACCAGGCGATTTTTCTTCCCGTATCTCTCGGATCTGAATGTCTTCTTCTTCTTCAGATATCCGAAGGTAGTGGAAGGTAAGCATGTAGTATCAGAAATCGAAGAGATCTCTTCATCAGTGGGAAAGATTGTAACACCGAATCTGAAGGTTTTTACCCTATCGGAACTGAAGAGCGCGACGAAGAACTTCAAACCAGTTACTATGTTGGGCGAAGGAGGATTCGGACGAGTTTTCAAAGGCTGGATCGACGAAACAACGCTAGCGCCGTCCAAATACGGTGTCGGAATGGCGGTTGCTGTCAAGAAATGTAGCTCTGATAGTTCTCAGGGGATCAAAGAGTGGAAGGTATATAACTAATCAAAGATTGTCGTCTATGTTTGTAAGTATTGAGTATAATGATGAAATAAATGCTGGGGTGCAGGCGGAGGTGAACTTTCTAGGGAAATTCTCGCACCCGAATCTCGTTAGGCTCATTGGGTATTGCGGGGAGGATAGGGATCTTCTTCTCGTGTACGGATCTGAATGTCTGCCTTTCATATTTAATCAGCACAGGATAGGCCACCTACACAACACTTCGGTTCTTCTACTTCCCCTGTTTTCTCAAAGCTATTTTCCGATCTCCATCTCAGTACCATGGGTCGCAAATTCTTCGTCGGTGGCAACTGGAAATGCGTAAGTTTTTCTCTTCATTTCTAGATTTGTAGTTTAATAGGCCGATGTTTCGTATAGGTGTGTGATTTTTCTTTTTGTAGATCTGTCTGAATTGAAATTTGATTCACGGATCTAGATTATTGTTGAAGTTCTCGGTACTGGTTTGATCGTCTCCTTTTGGATCTTAGTTTTTCTGTTTTAGTTTAATTTGACGGATCAGGAATAAGTATTATCTTGAAATTGTAGATCTGTGAAGAGAACGAATGCTCGATCCATTTTTGTGATTGTTATCATTGATCTCTTTGATTCTGATAAAATCGTCCTGTTTTGTATGTGCTTGATTGCTTTTTGATCGTTTTGAGTTTAATGTGATGTTTGTGATTTGTTTTCTTGTATTATACTTTAGATGAATGAGAAACGAGAATGATGTCAAGGAAAGGGGCACTCTTTTGTGTCTGGTATGAATGTTTGCATAGAAAACTTGTTGGGAGGGCCATGAGCGTAGCAGCAATATGGTACATAGGCTATAGAGCAACAACTCTTTTGTATTTGGTATGAAATTTTTGGCATACCAGAAATTTATAGTATGTAATTTTATGTTATCATAACTTCTGGTATGTAGCTTCTGCATCTAATTTCTGTTATCATAACTTCTGGTATGTAGCTTCTACATCTAATTTCTGGTATCATAATTTCTGGTATGGTATGATATGATGAAAAATTCTGGTATTATGAAAAATTCTGGTATTATGAAAAATTCTGGTATTATGAAAAATTCTGGTATTATGAAAAATTCTGGTATTATGAAAAATTCTGGTATTATGAAAAATTCTGGTATTATGAAAAATTCTGGTATAAAATTCTGGTATTATAAATTCTGGTATGATAAAATTCTGGTATGAGAAATTCTAGTTTGTAAAATTCTGGTATGTCATTCTGGTATATAAAATTCTGGTATGTAAATTATGGTATGTAAAATTATGGTATGTAAAATTATGGTATGAGAAATTATGGTATGAAAAATTATGGTATGAAAAACTTCTGGTATGAAAAATTTCATACCAGAAATTTATTTCAGGAAATAAAAAAATATAAAATAAATAAAAAGAAATAAATAAATAAAATAAAAAAATAAAAAAAATAAATAAATTCAGTAATAGTAATTACAACTTAACACTAACTAATGACTATTATTCTTTTTTTATTAAAATAGAAGGGTTAATTATTTTTACCTACCATTAAATGAAAGTGGTAAAAAATTATGGGGTACATTTACTAAATCATATTCTCAAAAAAGCCTAGTATATCAAATTCTCCCTTAATAATTTGGAGCCGCGTCAAATAGCCTACACGTACATATATTATATAATTATTTCAATATTGACAACTCCAAATACTTGGGAGAGTCTGAATAACACATAAATATCATTTTTAATATCAAGATTTTTAATTTATTACTTTTTAGGCTCTTATAAGTGTTTTTTTTAGTGCAAGATTGACGGTTTTATGTAAAAAAAAATAAAATAATAATAATAATAAATAATGTGTTTTAAGGCTAAATGACATTTTCAGAATGATCTAAGATAAAATAGGCAATGTTTGTTTCTTCATATTCATAATAATTTTACTATTTAAGATAAAGTCTAGAGTTGTTAGATATTTCTCACAATTATTACAATTACTGTATATGTTTTATCCCTATACAAATATGCAAAATGGGACCTTCACTAGCTATTTTACTATTCAATTTGAAGACATATAACATGATATTATTTTTTGGCAAAAAAAAAAAGAAGAAGAAAAGAGAGTCAAT
This sequence comes from Fagopyrum esculentum, assembly GCA_033239045.1. Classification (NCBI taxonomy): domain Eukaryota; kingdom Viridiplantae; phylum Streptophyta; class Magnoliopsida; order Caryophyllales; family Polygonaceae; genus Fagopyrum; species Fagopyrum esculentum. The sequence continues at coordinate 1,934,212 of BSUD01000004.1, read as the reverse complement.
ACTATTTACTTTATAATTAAAACTTAAAAACGCGTTTTATTGAATTGAAATAGCAAGTGAGAATGACGTATACTACAAGTCTACTCATTCATATAATATACTCACCACATGAAGATTGAAATTGCTTGAATGAGGCCCACATTGACTACTAGAACACCTAGATACTATGATTAGTAGTTAATTAATACTTCTTAAACTTAGTTAATCACATACACATTCGTGGTTGGTGAAAGTGGATACGAGAGCATTTAGCATGTTCATATTAGTCATATTTATATATGTTAGTAGTTGGGTGACCCTACAACCTCATCTTAAACTTGATTATGCAATTTCATAAGATTTATTTATAAGCTTAATGATATTCTATGAGGTCAATTTGTAAAGTATATTAGTTTAGGTCCCCGATACGTCAATTCAACCTGCCATTTACCATTCTCTACTCTTCAGAGAGAAAATCTAGAAAAAAACCAAGAAGATTTGACTAAGAAAGACGCGCTCATTCGAATTGAAAATCCAACACTAAAGAATAATCGGATTGTTGTATTATGAAGTTAAGGAGACAAATAAAAAAAGACTTCAATAAGCCCTATTCGGCGGAGCTTTTTGTAGAGCTTTGAAAAAAAATGAAAGTTAATGGATGTTCGTTACAACACTTTATTTAGTAGATTAACTTTTTCATTAGATTATTCAAAAGCCTTCTGGTCCAATTTTAAAAAGTTTCAAATGATACCTTTTTGTGTAGATTATCGCATTTTTTTTAATTCTACCCCTTTAATCTAGCTTTAACAATTTGTACATTTTTGTCCTTTTTAGCTTTTTTTTTAAATCTACCGTACAAATCTATCCACAAATCTACTTTTATCAAACATCGATTAGTTTATTTATTAGATTTTCATAATTTACAAAGTTATTTATAACTCTACTAACAAATCTACCCAAAAATCTAACTCTACTCAAAAATTTTAAAGTAGTCAACGATTTCGCTTTATTGGACAATGTCCTAAGTATGACTCTAAATTAACTATGACTTTAGAGTCATACTTATTAAATCTTTTCTTGATTTCTCTTTTAAATTCCATATCCATCGAATTACAATTGGAATTAACTAGGACTTAAGAGTTAAGACATATGAGTCAATAGTCATTAGCACAAAAAGTCAATAAAATTAGCTGTAAAAAAAATCAAATCAAGCTATCTATAAGAGAGAGGACACAATATTTCCCTAAATGCGTTGACAAAATTGACTTATAAGTCAAGGCAATTTGAACCACATTCCCACCACTTACAGGCGTTACAGCTTCCTCCTCCTAAGTGAGATAAGTGTTAATAATTAACCAATTTTTATTGATTTATTTCATCCTAAAATATTTTAATTAATTATTTTTTCAATCAATAATGTGTCACTTATTTATGATTTTAAAAAAAGCAATCCGTCAATTTTGTTTGTAATTAATAATAAAAAATTATTATTACAATATATTTTCAATTATTAATTGTGAATTGTTAATAATTAAGAAAAGATAAAATTAATGAAAATTATTAGAAAATACAAATTTTCCTACGAAAAAACTCGGTAAGATAATTAATCTAAATTAGTTAATTAAAATACTAATCTCTAAATTTTCATGTCATGATTTCTAATCACTTACATAAAAAAATTGACTTTCGAATTAGTACAACTATAATATGATTGTTAACAGTTATATTTTTCATAAATATATTTAATTGTATCAATAAATATAAATAACTTGTCAACAAGTATATTTTTAATAATTTGTTTATGCTCGTCAACAATTGAAAATTTATTGGTAACAAGTGTAATACTTTTTCTTAGTATTAGTCAAATGTTGATAGACCGAAAAAAAATATTTTAAACTAATTAATTATAAACCAAAACATGAAAATAGTCACCCACCCTACTTTCGATAAAATAATACTAGTGTATTATCCGCACTTTGTGCCGGTTGAGATTTAATAAATATTTAATACTTAGAATTTTATATGTATATTTTTGTAAAATAAAAATCTGAAAAATAAAATTATAATTATTATTACGATTTTTAATTCTCTTTTAAATAATTATTTCTTCTAGTTAATTATATTTTTAAATTGATCTGGTAAGATATGTTTGTTGGTAAAAAAATTTTATAAAAGTTTAAAAACTATTTTTATAAAAATATTTTTAAAATAATTTAGAAATCAATTTTCAATTTATACTAACATTTAAAAATCACTTTTTAAAATAATTTTTTTAGGCTTCAATAAATATGACGTTGACACGTGATTATAGAGGCTTCTGTTTTATAAATTTTTATTAAAAATATATTAAATGTCAATTTTTTTCATGGGAAGTGTAAAAGAGATGGAAGAAGAAATGGGTAGCATTCTCTTGCAAGAGAGGAAAAAAAAAGAATTGACTAATTAATTAATGACCAAACATTTAATGAATATCACAGGGGACCATTAAACAATTATTGTTACATCAATATTCGACTACTGTATTTAATGCGTTACTTCGCCGACGTTCACACGAAGGCACAAAGACTGATATTATTTTATTTTTATTACCCTAAATTTTGGGACGATTTTGTTCAGGATATTTCGCACGTAAAAGGGTAATATATAAAATATTAAAAGACATCTGATATTGTGATTTACGAAGAAAAACAATAAAAAAAAAAACTAATTGTTATGGACGGGGGATGGGTTAAACACTACCACTTATTGTACACTTAAAGGTGATATTCCTATTAAAAATAAAATATATTAAAAATTCAAAGTAGTAGTTTAAATTGATTAAAGTTATTATAATCTCGAAAAATTATAAAACAATTTAAAAAAACTCACTCAATTTATGTCATATGATATAAAATATAAACTTTATTCTTTAAATCTCATTTTTACTAACATGTGTGTTTTATTCTCGTGTAAAGAACTTTACGGATTTTTTTGTTCACCTTGTCACGACAAGAAAAAATAGAGTTACTTATTGTCCGACGGTGAACAAAACTAATCCGTTCCAAGTATCTAATATCAAAATTTTTGATGAGCTGATCCAAAAAAAACCCAATCAATATCAATATTTAAATTTATCCAATATAAAATGATTTCTAGGCCATTAAAAATCGATCAAACTTTTTATAAAAGGATATCCCTGAACATCTTCAGATTTGGATATTTGTATATTCATAAAAAAGCATATTAATTATTTAATAAATTAGAAAAGAGATAAAATAGTCATCCACTTATTTTTTTGACTATATTATTAGACTTTGGTTAATTTTGTAGAAGTGTCTTTAACAAACAAACTAGGAATGTTATATTTGGATATTAAGTTTTGGTTTAAATGAATAATTCGAATATCCGTGGATAACTATTTGAGCTGGATAAAATCATACATAGATACATGGTATTTGGTTTTAGTTCAGTTAAATATCCATGAATAATTATCCGGTTCATCTAGAAGGTGTTAACCCACCCAATATTAATAGAAATTTTACTAAATTTCCAACTCATATATTCGGGTTGAATGATCCACTGCGGGTTTCGGTTCATCCACTTTATCCATTATGAATGGATCTATTTTTTTTTTTGACAGCGAAAAGTGGTTAGGTTGGTCTCCCTCCTAGAGGTAGTCTAACGTAAAACATCATTGTGAATGAGAACGTGAAACTCGAGATTATAAAAAAAATTGGTGTTGGGGATCGAGATTCCTAGATGGGTTAATCGACAAGGAACACATTCGATTTCTTTACAAGCATGTATGATATATAATTCGTTAAAGAAACATATATTCAATTTAGAGTCGAATATAATCATCTCGACGTCTCATAAACGACTCCTGAAATACTTTAATAACACATATTATCACCTTCGATTTTAATTTTTTTCCTGATCTAATGGCTTCTCATATAAGTTAGATTTAAGAGGAAAAAAAATTCGCGTAATAAATAAAATCCAAAACAAAAAATACTAGGGAAAAAAAAGATGGAGGAGAAATAGGTGAGACTGACAACAGAAGACGACCCACCATGCACCTCCCAGTCTCCCACTGTGCTAGCAATGTAGTGAGACGTAAAAGCAGAAATTTCCACTTTAATGCAATTCCAGAAATGTGTCTCACCAAACAAATGAATAATTCATATTATTATTATTCAAATTTAATATTTTTTATTATAAAAAATAATTTATATAATTTAGGATTCGTTTGGATACGTAACACATATTTTATAATACTCGCCTTATGACTAAAATTACATTTTAATATAAAATGCCTTTCGATGTTCAAAAAATAATGCAGTATAATAATAATGCCAATTTACTTTATATTCTATTAATATATATAATTTAGGAATGTCTTGACTCAATACAACTAAAAAAAAGTGCTACGACATTAACTTATTTTGGAAAGTATGAAAAATAAAAATGTACTTTTCAATTCAATTTGTTCAATTCATAATTATTTTTAATAATAAAACCTTCTCCCGAATGATTGGTGCGGCGGTTAGGCATTCTTAGACGAAGAAGTGATATTTAGATTGAACAAAATTTTGGGTGAATTGTCGCTCATATATGATCCTTTCAACGATGGGCCTTGAACGAGCTTTCAAAGTGCAACTCCTCGTTGGAAAATGTGTATTCTCTAACTGTCTAATTGCCTTCCGTCGAACTCATATTGAATTTTAGATGGTTAGATTCTCAATCCCAAACCACCTAGTTTTTGTGGAGTTTTTCACTTTTTGATACCTTTATGATGCCTCTGGTTCTTCGGGAATATAATGAAGGTTAAAATCACCGTCCGCCTCGTTCCGACGTTCATTCATATGTCAATATATTATGTCAATAGATTATATTAAATTTTAAAAATAATATCTTATATGTTCGTAAATTATTCAAAAAGTTTTAACAATTATGCATCTAATTCATCTTATTTTGGCTTTGCAGTTTTACTATAGTATTTTTTGTATATTAAATATTTTTTTTATAAATATAAATAAATAAACGCATGACAAATAAAATATCAAAAAAGAAAAAAAAAAAAAGAAAGAAAGAATCATATTCTGCGGATTGCTTCTCGAAAACGGCATTCCTTTGCACTGCCCTTTTTCACTCTCTGCATTCTCTGCAACTTCTCTCAAATCTCACTCGATTTCCACCTGTTAACTTCTTCAGCGTCTACTGAGATTCCGGGTCGGGTCGGATCTCCAAAGAAGCTGTCCATTCACTATCCACCATCCCTTCACCTTCCTAAACGGAAAAAATGGTCAGACTCACAAGCATTTCATTTCACTGAGAGAGAAATCCCTTGCCGTTTCGCATGATTTTGGGGGTTTAAGCTGTGGTTGAGATTCAAAACGTTTAGTAATCAGTATTCGTTTCATACCAATCCATGGAGAGAAAGCAAGGCTTCTTCTCTACTCTCAAGGAGGAAGTGATTCGTGGCATTTCTCCCGCGAAATCTGCTTCCCGGAGGAGTCAGTCTCCGTTTGATGCTCTGATCAGGCGTCGGAGAAGGAACAATCGGTTGTCGGAGATTCCCGAGGTTTTGATCTCAAGATCGGGGAGTTTAAGGCCACTTGAGGCCCTTTCGCCGCTCAGAGAAGGTCCTGATCAAGGTGATGGTGACGTATCTAGGGTTGAAGGAGGAGGCGTGTGGGCCCACTGGATGAAGCGAAATGGTTCTTTTTCCTCTGGATCGTCGTCAGCGTGTAAAAGCTCCGATCTGAGGTTGTTGCTTGGTGTACTTGGTGCGCCGCTTGCTCCGGTGCATGTTAGCCCTAATGAGCCTTTGCCTCACCTCAGCATCAAAGACACTCCCATTGTTAGTATCTCTGCTTTACTCTGTCTGAGATTTGAAAAATCGCTTTGATCTTGTTTGTTTATGGGTGGATTTTAGTTTCGGAAATGTGGACACGGTACCTTTTTAGCTTATTATGGAAATGGTGGGTTATTTTGGGGTTCATTGCTGCTCTTACCAGGCAGTAGCCTACTACTCGAGGGACCTGTCCCAAATTTCTTTTAATGGATTCTTATCGAGGTCTCTTGTATTCTGATATTTGTTGCATTTTTAGCATCTTACTATCGTTTATGGTTACTTGAGAAGGTGAAATTGTGCTTTCATGCTTGGCATCTATTGGTTTGTTTTTTGGTTCCTTGAGAATGACTGAATAAGAGATATTAATCTCTGTTCTTCTGTTCTTAGACACAGAATGAACAGGTTAAGATCAGGTTTTCACCCTTTTTTCAGCCATTGATTTAGACATGTACTGTATATCTGTATGTATGGTGTTAGTGTTCTTGAACAAAATTTGGCCAACATTATTGTCAATTCTGTGTTTTAAGCATATCTGAACCTGAACCACTGTTGGTTGGAAACCTGTTACAGGAAACGTCGTCCGCACAGTACATATTGCAGCAATACATGGCGGCTTGCGGAGGGTCAAAGCTCCAAGACACCATTCACAATGCTTATGCTATGGGAAAGCTTAAGATGTTGGCTTTGGACATTGAAACACCCGATAAGGTGACAAGGAACCGGAACTCCTCTAAGGCTGCAGAATCTGGTGGGTTTGTGTTATGGCAGATGAACCCAGATATGTGGTATGTCGAGCTTGCACTTGGTGGTAGTAAAGTTCATGCTGGCTGTAATGGGAAGCTTGTATGGAGGCACACCCCTTGGCTTGGTGCACATGCTGCAAAAGGCCCAGTTAGGCCGCTACGTCGTGCCCTTCAGGTAAAACCGTGAAACCATTATGTGATCAAGTTTTGATTGGTCTGTACATTTAAGTGGATTGGACCATAGAAGACCTGTGCAATAATAGCTTTGATGGGTCATTATAATTGACGTGGTCAAGTTGTGATGGGTCACAAACACAAACTTTATTTAGGCCCCTTTTATTTACATTTGATTTTATTTTTTTTAGGTCAGGCAAAGTGTCTGTAACAATCTAGTCTAGTATAAAAACTTGAACTATGATGTTTACATTTTACATCTAAACCAGCCCGAAGTTAAAAGGGTCTTCTTGTTTATCAATTCCTAAAATTTAGTTTATTTCTTGTGTTTAAGGGGCTTGATCCTAAAACAACAGCAAGTATGTTCACAAATGCAAGATGCATTGGGGAAAAGAACATCAATGGAGAAGACTGTTTCATCCTTAAGCTATGTGCTGACCCACAGACACTAAAGGCCAGAAGTGAGGGGCCAGCGGAGATCATAAGACATGTTCTATTCGGCTACTTCAGTCAGAAAACAGGTCTTCTTGTGGTGATAGAAGACTCTCATCTAACCCGTATCCAGACTAACGGTGGGGACGCTGTCTACTGGGAAACCACAATCAACTCATTCCTAGATGACTACCGATCCGTTGAAGGAGTCATGATTGCTCACTCAGGCCGTTCAGTTGTAACATTGTTTAGGTTTGGTGAAACGGCTATGAGCCACACCAAGACCAGGATGGAAGAAGCATGGACAATCGAAGAAGTTGCCTTCAATGTTCCCGGTCTATCACTCGACTGCTTTATCCCACCTGCAGACCTCAGATCTAGCTCCCTTACTGATCCATGTGAGCTTTCTCATTCTCAAGTCGAGAGAGCGAAGAGTTTGCCAGCTATGACAGCTGCAACAGCTGTGTACCGGGCCAAGCTTGCTACAATGGAGAAATCTTACAACTGCAATGCCAATAATCTTACCTGTCAAATGGATGACATGCAGGTTTGAAGAAAGGCTTATTGAATTTATCATCATACAGGTTAGTTGAGAAGATGAATTCATAGGAAACAGAAGAGAAGGATTTTAGTAATTTAAGTACCCACCTATATCTAGTAACTTTCTTTTTGGTTTCGAGTTTCTTTTCGCTTCGTTACCCTTTGTTATCGGATCCTCAACGAATTAAAGCTGTAAATAGAGCACAGTGATTCAAAGAAAGGGTAGATGACTGATCTGAAACTGCTAATCTAGATGTTTCTAATGGATTTTCTTCTCATTTTAACCTAATATCTATCTTCTGTAATTCTTGTAATGTTTTCATGATCTTACCTTAATAGATTGCACTTTTTCTCATTAACTTTCAACTCTTTGATGTACCTTTTCTTACCCATTTGCTGGAAGAATAATCTGGTAAAAGTGTAACTGAATCACTGCATTGTAGGTAAAAAAAAATCACAGTCCTGAATTTGGACTGTGTGAATGAATGAATGAGAATGGGGATTGGACCCCATTTGAATGGTTGCTGAAATAGTAACAGTTGGTATTGATTGGGTTGGCACATAAAATTTGTAAAACCCCATTTGGGAATTGCCCACACCCATCATATCGTCTTATTTGATTGGTACCAGCAAAATCTCCAGTTGTGCAGAATTCAACTACATGATCTCTAGTTAAAATGATTCAATTGCAAGTACAGTAGCAGCTTGGTAATAACCTTGAACCGTGTAGATAGATATTGGTTTGATTATGGTTTTCCAGTTAACCACAGTTAAAATTGTGAACCATAACAGACTCAGTTTTATAATTTTTGGAAATGTACCCTTTTTCAAATTGACAATAATTTTTACGTGCCATCAAAATGTTAACTCTTATAAGGTATAATCAGAAAATTATAAAATTCAGGAATATCATCCGAAAACTGAAAACCCTTGACTATAAACAAAAGAAAAAAAAGTCTAAAATATTTGACGATAATTAGAAGAAAAAAAAAAGTCTAAAATATAAGGACATTGTCCAAAATTTCTTTCTTTTGCCGTTGGGAAGAAATTGATGGTATACCGTAAAAAAAAAAAAATCGTTGGATTGAAATATTTAACCAAAAAATATTAAAAAGTATAATTAATAAGGTAAGTACGTCAACTATTTTCTCCTCACCTAACTTCCAAACACTAAATCCACCTTTGCTTGAAGTGGTCTAACATAAAACATGTTCAACCTTATCAACAAAAACAAACATGTTCATGGATATAAACACAAAAGTTGGGATCATAAAAAAAAACTGTCGAATCGAGCATTCGTAGTGGATCAAACGGTCATAAATTGTTGGGATATAGGGAAAAGTATCCCACATCGATAAATTCGTAGTGGATCAAAATCTAAAATATAAGTGTAAAAGCTAGAATTTTCGAATCCTAATCAAGAATGATTAAGGGTGATTAAGTTAATCATCGATATTAATTGACCCATAAATCGCGAATAGTGTGTAGATGACGAGTATAAATTCCACCATTATGATTTTGGTGTAAATTTGGACTTATGGGGAAATTTTCACTTTTTCCTCCGGGGAATAATTTTTACCCTCTGGTATTATTTGGAGCATTTGGGAGCTTCAATTAATAAAATTGCAGTTGAGAGAAATGATCAGGACATTGGGTATGTTCTAGATATGAAATAACATGGAAAGACAAAATGGCCAAAAGAGCCGCTATTTCGTTTCTTAGCGGCTAAGAAAGACGGCTTAGGAATACGCGTTTTCCGAGAAAGTTGCGGAATAATTATCCACACAAAATGTCAGATTTATTATTCCAATTTCGAGAAGTTTGGAAAAGGGGCTCAAACCGCCTTCGGATCGATAAACGGATAATTATCGACTTTGCTAAAGGATAATTATCGTCTTCGCTATAAATAGCGGAAATTCATTTATTAATTCATTTCCTTTCACAATTCCTCGTAAAAGCTCTGTTTTCTCTCAACCTTCAAACTCAGATCTACTCTCCGTTTCTAATCCGATTTCAAATCCGTTTGAGTTTTCGGATTCCTCTCTTCATCCTCTTCAAACTCATATCGGTATCGAGGTTGTGTTTTTCCGAGCACATAAAGGGCTGGTCGAGCATATTAGTGTTTTGGTCGGTCCCGTCGCTAAGATTCCGGTGAATCTGATGGTGTCCGAGCGTAGCCTGCGTCGTTGTGATTCCGAATCTTCTTTCGGATCGTCAATCGGGTTAGTAACGAATAAGTTATGAATTTATTCGTTTTCAGTATTGCGATTTGGCCTAAATTGACCTTAGGCTTGTCAAAATGGATAATTGGAAATTCCATTATGCTCGTTACATTATTCTGGTGATTATGGGCTATTTGTTTGATGAGATCTGATGACATTTGGGTTGAGAAACTGCCTGCGGGCAAAAGGTTATTCTGATGAAATTTAATTAATTAATTAAAGATTAATTAATTAAATTGGGAATCTAGAAAACGCTATAAGCTAATTAAATTTAAAGGAATGAATTTAATTGATGTTTGAAGCAAGAAGTTTAATACGAGGAATATGATATTCTCGACAGGTGGTGTTGAAGACGGTAGACTAACTATAACTTAGTTGCTCAGTGAGCGTATCCAGGTAAGTCTTCGGACTTACTTAGCTTCGATCTGCAGAAACCCGTGCATGAGAGATTTATATCTCACTGTGTTGATATGTGTTGTTGTTTTGAAATGTCTTGTTGTGTTGAAATGTGAATGTTGATATGCATTGAGATGTGTTATGTGTAAAGCATGCTTGGTGTGTTTATGATGAAAATGACGTTATGATGTGTAAAGCATGCTTAATGTTGTTGTGATTATTATCATGTCATAATTATGAGAAATGGTTAAATGAACATGTGTTAGCCTATTGAGGCGTGCTATTGAATGACATGATAAACTTGTTGAAACATGATAATGTATGAGATGATAAGCCTTTTGGAGGCATGCGATATGATGATGACCTGTAAAGGTCAATAGTATGTAAATTGTTAAGACTCTGAGCTAACCATTAGTCAGGTCGCTAGCTATTGCAGTGAATGCCGGAGCTCGGCCAAGCCCGGATCACTTGTGTTTGTATAAGAATGACATCAAGTCTGATGGACTTCAGACTCGGGTCGCACACCTAATGAAAATGGTAAATGTTTGCATTAACATGAATGGCAAAATGTTGCATGTGGTTAGGGGTTAAGACCATAACCCACCACGAGAAAGCCTGACCCGTAGACTTGATCAGTCTGGCTACGACCTAAGAGCAAATGTCTGAATTAACCTAATCTGTGCAATGGTGAGCTCACGCCAAAGCCAGAACCGTATAAGCAATGATTCCGGATTTGGTCCGGGATCGCAAATTGTAAATTTCATATTGCATTCACGTGCATCATTCATAAAAGCATGATATCATCTCATGAGCACGGTATATGGTATTTGAATATATTTGTTGTGTTGTGATGTGATGATATAATCTCTCGTGGATAGATTATGATCAGTAGCTAACGGTTTTAAACCGAATCTTTTTAGGTAATACCGAACATAGGAACGCTTCAAGGATGTCAGCTGCAGGAAGTGGACAGCCGAGACAGTGTTAACCCAAGGGTTGGTTGAACTACTTTTGAAACTAATCGCTTGCAAGCGAGTCATTTGTTGGTTGTGTGCAACTGTGTACACATGTTGATTTCAGGCTGAAGTTTTAAGACACCTGTTCAGGTGTCATGTTTTGAAGTGTCGTTTTGGGATATACATACTAACTGCATGCATGGTTGTTATGTAAATGTTTTCTAAATGACAGGTTGAATGTTTTCATTATTTCTTCGTGCTTCTTGTTGCAAGGTCCTATTTGTGAAGTTGTTGTCAGGCTAACTGATGGGACCCACTGTGTGGTCCTTAGCCTAGTGACGTCTTGGGTTACTTAAAACTCGGGTCGTTACAGATTGGTATAAGAGCTTAGGTTGACAACAAGGGCACATGTGACTTGAGATGAGACATGATAGTTCAACCTAACTACAACCCAGTCCGGGTTGGTTTTGAAAGGACATTTAAGTTTTCAAAAGGTTTTGGAAATTACTAACATATGGTTTTAATGAATTTAAAATCATATGCATAGTCGGGATTGTGGGTAAAGACACTGCCTTCCACTCCTCAACGTGACTCCTTGTAAGTGTTGTTCTCTCTCTCTAACTTGTTAAGATTATAGTATTCTTATAGATATCACTATTGTTATAAGTAGTGGATATATATGAAGAGAGAACGATCGTGAATGTTCCGGTTTGTCGAAACCGTGATAAAGGCAACCGTAAGCGTTTTGATTAAGAGACAAGGAAGTTGCAGCTTCATTACAAGTATGTCAATGGGAGCACAATGTGCAAGTGTGTTAGTGGAAGTAAGACAAGCTAGAAGTACATGAGAGTATAATGTTTAAAGTAAGTGGTCAAGGTCAAGTACTTTTACCCATCGAGCTACATGAGATGTGAAGATGCAAGAATATAGCAGTCAGTAGAAAGGGCTATTGCTACGATAGAAACGCAAGGGCAAGCACGAGTTATTGAACCCCAAACACTAGAAGTTCCATAGGAGGAATAAGAAGGTAGTGAACTTCATTAGAGGAGTGACTAAGGCCATCAAAAGAAGAGATGTGTTAGTGTTTGCAAGAGCTTGTGTAATGCAAGTTGATTGGCGGTTGAACCACATAAACATGACTTTTGGGGACATTGGAGAGCTAGAAAAGTATAAGATGAAACTTGCAGCAACCTTCATGCCGAACATTGGTGCATATTGGTGGATGAGAAATCGTGCAATCATTGTGGATTACAAGACTTTCAAGAGTCGGATTTGGACTAACTTGTTAAAATCTTTTCTGGAAGCAACATTTGGAGGTTCTCCTATGATGGAGATGAATTTCACGAGGAGTATACATCGTTGGATGAGAGTGCACCACTTTTTGAGCAATTGATAAGATTGTTTATGATAGGATGAAACGACCTCTTAGTTGGTGTTGTCACCTACGATATGACGTTATTGGAGTATCAGGAGAGGATAATAAGGCTTGAAGCAAGACAAGGTTTTAGGAAAGAGGTGGATTCCTAAACCAGTGGAGGAAAGAGGCAGAAGTCTACTCCAAGTTTCTTGAACCTGCGAGTACGAGATGTGTGAGTCAAGAAACATGGCCTTCTCCACAACCATGATCATAAGAGAAATTGGAGGGAAGAACATTTAAAATTGTGGAGACCTAAATTATTACAAGAAGGACTGATCAAAAAGTCCAACTACATGTTTTAAATGTAGTTAACCTAGAGATATGATAAAGTTTGTGAGGCTAGGGGATAATGTTAACTCAAGGATCTTGTCCTAATGTGAGAGGAGGAGAAAGTCAAAGTTTACGTGAAAACTAGGCAGGTAAAGTAGCCAACCGGTTATTACCGGATTGGATAATGATGACGTGATTCTAGGCATCAATTGGATGATCAAGTATATGGCTAAAATAAATGCGGAAATGCTAACAATAACGATGTTAGCCAAAGATGATACTTGTCATGTGTTCAAATGAGGTGAGCTACAAGAACCGCTAGTGATGATCTCTGTGACAAAAGCAAGTAAACTGATGAGGAAAGGATATGAAGCATATACATGTTATGCTTTGGAGAAAGGAGGAAATAGTCAATTAAAAGACATTCTAATGACACACGAGTTTAAGGATGTTTTTCAAGATGAATTACCTGGATTGCCACCTACTAGGCAAGTTGACTTTAGAATCGATATAGAGCCTGGAACTAGACCAATTTCTAAAGCTCCGTACAGAATGGAACATGTGGAAATGCTTGAGTTGAAGAAGCAATTGGAAAAATTGGCAAATAAAGGATTTATTCGGCCAAGTGTATCACCATGGGGAGCCCCAGTATTGTTCGTGAAGAAAAAAAGATGGTACAATGAGGCTATGTATCGACTATAGAGAACTGAATAAGATGACGATTAAGAACAAGTATCCACTGCCACGAATTGATGATTTGTTAGATCAGTTGCAAGGAGCAAAGGTGTTCTCCATCATAGACCTACGGTCAGGCTATCACCAGTTGAAGATTCAAGAAGATGATATCCATAAGACAACATTCAGGACTCGGTTTGTTGTGGTCTTTATCGATGACATGTTGGCTTATTCACGAAGTAGTGAAGAGCATAGAACATTTAAAAGCAATTCTCCAAGTATTGATGAAAGAGAAGTTTTATGCCAAGTTGTTCAAGTGTGACTTCTGGATGAAAGAAGTAACATTCTTGGGACACATGATTACTGCAGATGGAGTCAAAGTTGACCCATCCAAGATCGAAACCGTGCTAGCATGGGAACCACCCAAGAACGTCAAAGAGATACGTAGTTTCCTAGGATTAGCAGGATACTATAGACGTTTTGTAAAAGGGTTTTCCATCATAGCAAGACCTATGGCCAACTTACTTCAGAAGAAGGCAAAGTTTATATGGACTGACAAGTGTCAAGCAAGCTTTGAAGAGATAAAGAAGAGGTTGACTACTGCACCTGTGTTAGCTCAGCCGAATGGAACGCTAGGGTTCATTTTTTACAGTGATGCATCTAAAATGGGCTTGGGATGCGTCTTGATGCAAAATGAAAGAGTCATCGCCTATGCATCAAGACAACTGAGACAATATGAGCAGAACTACCCTACACATGACTTGGAGTTAGCAGCAGTAGTTCATGCACTTAAGATTTGGCGGCATTACCTATTTGGGACGACGTGTAAAATCATGACAGATCATAAGAGCCTGAAGTACATTTTCACTCAAAAAGAGTTGAATATGAGACAAAGAAGGTGGTTGGAGTTGATAAAGGATTATTACTTAGAGATACTATATCATCCTGGTAAAGCTAATGTGGTGGCTGATGCTTTGAGTAGGAAGTCAGCTCAAGAAAAAGCGATTGCTCGATTAACTGTACAAGTTGAAATACAAAAAGATCTGATTTGTAGTAGCATTGAAATATGGGTTCAGAAAGAACAAGGGTATCTATGTACCTTGGAGATAGTGCCCAATTGGTTGAAAGAAATCCAACAAAAACAACTAAGTTGTCCTAATTTAATCAAAATAAGGTCAGTGATCGGAAATGGTGAATCTTCAGATTTCCATATCGATACTGACAATATAATGAGATATCAGGGAAGAGTATGTGTTCCTCAAGATGAAGAGATTAGAAAAAGGATTCTTGTTGAAGCCCATGCAACACCATATTCCATACATCCAGGATCAAACAAGATGTATCGGGATATTAAACCTTACTTTTGGTGGCAAGGTATGAAGAAAGATATTGCTGAGTTTGTGTCACGGTGTCAAACATGTCAACAAGTTAAAATTGAACACCAAAGGCCAGGAGGAGAACTCCAATCATTGGAGATACCAGAGTGGAAATGGGAACACATCACCATGGATTTTGTAACCAGTCTACGTAGTAGCAAAGGTTATGACTCCATATGGGTGGTGGTTGATCGATTAACAAAGACTGCAAGATTTATTCCTATCAAGGAAACTTGGACTGTGAACAAGTTAGCAGAGGAATTTGTGAATCAGATAGTCAGATTACATGGAGTTCCTAAGACCATAGTTTCAGACAGAGATGGACGATTTACTTCCCGATTCTGGAGCCAGGTACAGACAGTAATGGGAACCAAGCTGAATTTTACAACAGCGTTTCATCCACAGTCAGATGGTCAGTCCGAACGGACTATTCAAACTTTAGAAGACTTGTTGAGGTCATGTGTGCTTGATTGGGGACCGATATGGCCAGATCAATTACCGTTGGTCGAGTTCACCTACAACAACAGTTGGCATGCATCCATTGGGATGGCACCATATGAAGCAATGTACGGAAGGAAATGTCAAACCCCATTATGTTGGGATGAGCCTGCCGATGTCTTTGATACGGCTCCAGACAAAGTTAAAAGTGATATTGAAAAAGTTGCTTTGATTCGAGAAAGGATGTTGGCTGTACAGAGTAGACAAAAATCGTATGCTGATAAGCGTTGACGTCCGCTAGAGTTTGAAACAGGGACACACGTTTGGCTGAAAGTTTCACCGACTCGTAGAGTCAAACGGTTTGGTATCAAGGGAAAGTTAAGTCCTCGGTATATTGGACCGTTTGAGATTTTGGAAAAAGTTGGTAAAGTAGCTTATCGTTTAGCATTACCGCCAACAATGGATGGAGTACATCCAGTGTTTCATTTATCACAACTAAGACAGTATCAACCAGATCCGAGCCATGTACTCAGCTATGATGCTATTGAGATAGAGCCTGATCAGACCTATGCCGAGTTTCCTATGGCCGTGTTAGACAGAAAGATGAAGAAGTTAAGGAATAAAGAGATTCCATTAGTGAAGATCCAGTGGTCCCGAAGGGGAATGAAAGAGGCTACATGGGAAACAGTTGAGCACATGGAAAGAAATTATCCAGAAGTGTTTAGTTCTTTGATCGGTGATTGAGATAAAGGTATGAATTAGTACCTAAATTTTTCCACTAACTAATGTGCCTATATGGTTCTATGTTTATGTGATTTATGTGTGTGTGAATTGATTTGTGTTTCCTAACATAGGAAGTGATAGACTTTCCTAGTATGAGCGTGATGACCCCGCTAACGTGATAATAATCTATGCTTGCACGAAATGCAAAGATAGGTTAATTATGTGATTGACGGATTCAATCTTATGATGAGTTGTGTACTAAAGTTTCGGGACAAAACTTTTTCTTAAGGGGTGTGTGATGTAAAAGCTAGAATTTTCGAATCCTAATCAAGAATGATTAAGGGTGATTAAGTTAATCATCGATATTAATTGACCCATAAATCGCGAATAGTGTGTAGATGACGAGTATAAATTCCACCATTATGATTTTGGTGTAAATTTGGACTTATGGGGAAATTTTCACTTTTTCCTCCGGGGAATAATTTTTACCCTCTCGTATTATTTGGAGCATTTGGGAGCTTCAATTAATAAAATTGCAGTTGAGAGAAATGATCAGGACATTGGGTATGTTCTAGATATGAAATAACATGGAAAGACAAAATGGCCAAAAGAGCCGCTATTTCGTTTCTTAGCGGCTAAGAAAGACGGCTTAGGAATACGCGTTTTCCGCAAAAGTTGCGGAATAATTATCTACACAAAATGTCAGATTTATTATTCCAATTTTGAGAAGTTTGGAAAAGGGGCTCAAACCGCCTTCGGATCGATAAACGGATAATTATCGACTTTGCTAAAGGATAATTATCGTCTTCGCTATAAATAGCGGAAATTCATTTATTAATTCATTTCCTTTCACAATTCCTCGTAAAAGCTCTGATTTCTCTCAACCTTCAAACTCAGATCTACTCTCCGTTTCTAATCCGATTTCAAATCCGTTTGAGTTTTCGGATTCCTCTCTTCATCCTCTTCAAACTCATATCGGTATCGAGGTTGTGTTTTTCCGAGCACATAAAGGGCTGGTCGAGCATATTAGTGTTTTGGTCGGTCCCGTCGCTAAGATTCCGGTGAATCTGATGGTGTCCGAGCGTAGCCTACGTCGTTGTGATTCCGAATCTTCTTTCGGATCGTCAATCGGGTTAGTAACGAATAAGTTATGAATTTATTCGTTTTCAGTATTGCGATTTGGCCTAAATTGACCTTAGGCTTGTCAAAATGGATAATTGGAAATTCCATTATGCTCGTTACATTATTCTGGTGATTATGGGCTATTTGTTTGATGAGATCTGATGACATTTGGGTTGAGAAACTGCCTGCGGGCAAAAGGTTATTCTGATGAAATTTAATTAATTAATTAAAGATTAATTAATTAAATTGAGAATTTAGAAAACGCTATAAGCTAATTAAATTCAAAGGAATGAATTTAATTGATGTTTGAAGCAAGAAGTTTAATACGAGGAATATGATATTCTCGACAGGTGGTGTTGAAGACGGTAGACTAACTATAACTTAGTTGCTCAGTGAGCGTATCCAGGTAAGTCTTCGGACTTACTTAGCTTCGATCTGCAGAAACCCGTGCCTGAGAGATTTATATCTCACTGTGTTGATATGTGTTGTTGTTTTGAAATGTCTTGTTGTGTTGAAATGTGAATGTTGATATGCATTGAGATGTGTTATGTGTGAAGCATGGTTGGTGTGTATGATGAAAATGACGTTATGATGTGTAAAGCATGCTTAATGTTGTTGTGATTATTATCATGTCATAATTATGAGAAATGGTTAAATGAACATGTGTTAGCCTATTGAGGCGTGCTATTGAATGACATGATAAGCTTGTTGAAACATGATAATGTATGAGATGATAAGCCTTTTGGAGGCATGCGATATGATGATGACCTGTAAAGGTCAATAGTATGTAAATTGTTAAGACTCTGAGCTAACCATTAGCCAGGTCGCTAGCTATTGCAGTGAATGCCGGAGCCCGGCCAAGCCCGGATCACTTGCGTTTGTATAAGAATGACACCAAGTCTGATGGACTTCAGACTCGGGTCGCACACCTAATGAAAATGGTAAATGTTTGCATTAACATGAATGGAAAAATGTTGCATGTGGTTAGGGGTTAAGACCATAACCCACCACGAGAAAGCGTGGCCCGTAGACTTGATCAGTCTGGCTGCGACCTAAGAGCAAATGTCTGAATTAACCTAATCTGTGCAATGGTGAGCTCACACCAAAGCCAGAACCGTATAAGCAATGATTCCGGATTTGGTCCGGGATCGCAAATTGTAAATTTCATATTGCATTCACGTGCATCATTCATAAAAGCATGATATCATCTCATGAGCACGGTATATGGTATTTGAATATATTTGTTGTGTTGTGATGTGATGATGTAATCTCTCGTGGATAGATTATGATCAGTAGCTAACGGTTTTAAACCGAATCTTTTTAGGTAATACCGAACATAGGAACGCTTCAAGGATGTCAGCTGCAAGAAGTGGACAGCCGAGGCAGTGTTAACCCAAGGGTTGGTTGAACTACTTTTGAAACTAATCGCTTGCAAGCGAGTCATTTGTTGGTTGTGTGCAACTGTGTACACATGTTTATTTCAGGCTGAAGTTTTAAGACACCTGTTTAGGTGTCATGTTTTGAAGTGTCGTTTTGGGATATACATACTAACTGCATGCATGGTTGTTATGTAAATGTTTTCTAAATGACAGGTTGAATGTTTTCATTATTTCTTCGTGCTTCTTGTTGCAAGGTCCTATTTGTGAAGTTGTTGTCAGGCTAACTGATGGGACCCACTGTGTGGTCCTTAGCCTAGTGACGTCTTAGGTTACTTAAAACTCGGGTCGTTACAATAAGCATCCGGGCTACTGCTCATATTTTCAATTGGTTTCAGGATGAAACCCGTGTGCTTGTATGTGTAGTTCACCGGAAGTGTGCTCTCCGCATCATTTGGTCCCGGAAAGCATATAAGAAAAAGTGACACGCCCAAAATACAAATTGCCCGTATGCCGTAGACAAGTTCTGGAATACCACTGATTCACCTTCTCCGACATTGTCATCTTCTCCGTCACCGTCACCCACACGGTTCTTCCAAACATTGTAATTCACTTGGTACGCCTGGATATAGTGCCTCCATCAGCCAATCACACTTGTAGGAACCGAAATGTTCCAACACGTTAGTAAAAACACTCGCAGTTGAACCAATGGTGTCCTAGAACTTGTCTACGGCACGATTGCAACTTGGAATCATATCTATTATAATAGTACGATACCAAAAAAAAAAGAAATCTATCATCTCAATAATAACTTACCTCTCAGCAGGGTTGGTGAGGTTGAATCCAAAAGATGTGATCAACCATTCTCGAGATCCCGTGACACAATCGAGTAAAATGAGGGAAAAATTCGTTTTGCAATTTCGCAAAGGCCCATCCCACAGTATCCGGCCTTGATGCAACACGATGATAAAGCAGTCCCAAAAACTCTCTGCGTGCGTTAGTCATAGCCAACAAGTTGAGGAGATCATCGTAGTCGCCGTTTTGGGTGCTTTCGGTTACGTCCAAGACAAGTCTCTATAAGCATGAACTAATTTGTTCCATATTTGCAAGTCAAGTGGGTTTGGGCCATTGAAGTGTTTCAGAAAATGTGTCGAAAGGATTTTGGTTTTTTTACTATTGATAATATTTCTGAACCTTACAATTCATTATATGAAGGATCAATTGAACAATGCATGCATTATATGTGATGCTCATGTTAATATGATTTTTGCATGCATATATTATGAGCAGACAACAGCAAAACAAACAACTGACTAATGATATATGAAATATAGAAAATAAAATGATATGACCTCAAAATAATGCGTTTTTGTTAGTATCTTCCTCAACCTTAAAATTAAGGTCTTTGATATGTGAATGTATTCGAAGCCTATTGCTTAGAGTAGTCGTAGTGGATCAAACGGGCATAAATTGTTGGGATATAGGGAAAAGTATTCCACATCGATAAATTCGTAGTGGATCAAAATCTAAAATATAAGCATCCGGGCTACTGCTC
This sequence comes from Fagopyrum esculentum, assembly GCA_033239045.1. Classification (NCBI taxonomy): domain Eukaryota; kingdom Viridiplantae; phylum Streptophyta; class Magnoliopsida; order Caryophyllales; family Polygonaceae; genus Fagopyrum; species Fagopyrum esculentum. The sequence goes on along the minus strand of BSUD01000004.1, from coordinate 1,913,982 downwards.
ATATTTTCAATTGGTTTCAGGATGAAACCCGTGTGCTTGGATGTGTGGTTCACCGGAAGTGTGCTCTCCGCGTTTTTTGGTCCCGGAAATGATATAAGAAAAAGTGACACGTCCAAAATACAAATTGCCCGTCTGCCGCATACAAGTTCTGGGATACCATTGGTTCACCTTCTCCGACATTGTCACCTTCTCCGTCACTGTCACCAACACGTTTCTTCCAAACATTGTAATTCACTTGGTACGCCTGGATATAGTGCCTCCATCAGGCAATCACACTTGTAGAAATCGAAGTGTTCCAACACATTAGTAAAAACACTCGTAGTTTAACCAATGGTGTCCCAGAACTTTTCTGCGGCATGCGTGCAATTTGGATTCATATCTATTAAAACAGTACGATACCAAAAAAAAAATATATCATCTCAGTAATATCTTCCCTCTCAGTAGGGTTGGTGAAGTTAAATCCAAAAGATGTGATCAACCAATCTCGAGATCCCGTGACACAGTCGAGTAAAATGAGGGACGAATTCGTTTTGTAATTTCGCAAAGGCCCATCCCACAGTATCCGGCCTTGATGCAATACAATGATAAAGCAGTGCCAAAAACTCAATGTGTACGCCAGTCATAGCCAGCAAGTTGGGGAGATTATCGTAGTCACCGTTTTAGGTGCTTTGGATTATGTCCAAGACAAGTCTCTACAAGTATGAACCAATTCGTTCAATATTTGCAAGTCAAGTGGGTTTTGGGGCCATCGTAGTGCATCAAAATCTAAAATATAAGCACCCGAGCTACTCCTCATATTTTCAATTGGTTTCAGGATGGAACCCGTGTGCTTGTATGTGTGGTTCACCTAAAGTGTGATCTTCGCATCATTTGGTCCCGGGAAGTATATACGAAAAAGTGACACGTCCAATATACAAATTGCCCGTCTGCCGCATACAAGTTCTGGGATACCATTGGTTCACCTTCTGCGGCATTGGCATCTTCTCCAACACCGTCACCCACACGGTTCTTCCAAACATTGTAATTCACTTGGTACGCATGGATATAGTGCCTTTATCAGCCAATCACACTTGCAGAAACCGAAGTGTTCCAACACGTTAGTAAAAACACTCGTAGTTGAATCAATGGTGTCCCAGAACTTGTCTGCGGCATGCGTGCATTTTGGAATCATATCTATTAAAACAGTATGATACCAAAAAAAGAAATCTATCATCTCACTAATAGCTTTCCTCTCAGCAGGGTTGGTGAGGTTGAATCCAAAAGATGTAATTAGCCAATCTCGAGATCCCGTGACACAGTTGAGTATAATGAGGGACGAATTCGTTTTACAATTTCGCAAAGGTCTATCCCACAGTATCCGGCCTTGATGCAACACGATGATAAAGCAGTCCTAAAAACTCTCTGCATGCGCCACTCAAAGCCAGCAAGTTGGGGAGATCATCGTAGTCGCCGTTTTGGTTGCTTTCGGTCACGTCCAAGACAAGTCTCTACAAGCATGAACCATTTCTTTACATATTAGCAAGTCAAGTGCGTTTGGGCCATTGAAGTGTTTCAGAAAAAGTGTCGAAATGATTCTTGTTTTTTATTGTTGATAATATTTCTAAACCTTCCAATTCATTATATGAAGGATCAACTGAACAATGCATGCATTATATGTGATGCTCATGTTAATATGATTTATTCATGCATATACTATGAGCAGAGAACAGCAAAACAAACAACTGGCTAATGATATATGAAATATAGAAAAGAAAATGATATGACATCAAAATAATGCAATTTTGTTAGTATCTTCCTCAACCTTAAAATTAAGGTCTTTGTTATGTGCTTTGATTGTATTCGAAGCCTATTGCTTAGAGTAGTCGTAGTGGATCAAACGGTCATAAATTGTTGGGGTATAGGAAAAAGTATCCCACATCGATAAATTCGTAGTGGATCAAAATCTAAAATATAAGCATCCGGGCTACTCCTCATATTTTCAATTGGTTTCAGAAAGGAACCCTTGTGCTTGTATGTGTGGTTCACCGGAAGTGTGCTCTCCGCGTCATTTGGTCCCGGGAAGGATATAAGAAAAAGTGACATGTCCAAAATACAAATTGCCCGTTTGCCGCAGACAAGTTCTTGGATACCATTGGTTCACCTTCTTCGACATAGTCACCTTCTCCGTCACCGGCACCCACACGGTTCTTCCAAACATTGTAATTCACTTGGTACGCCTGGATATAGTGCCTCCATCAGCCAATCACACTTGTAAAAACCGAAATATTCCAACATGTTAGTAAAAACACTCGCAGTTAAACCAATGGTGTCCCAGAACTTGTCTGCGGCAATTGTGCAATTTGAAATCATATCTATTAAACCAGTACGATACCAAAAAAAAATCTATCTTCTCAAGAATAGCTTCCCTCTCAGTTGGGTTGATGAGGTTGAATTCAAAAGATGTGATCAACAGTCTCGAGATCCCGTGACAACATTAGAGTAATATGAGGGACGAATTCGTTTTGCAATTTCGCAAATGCTCTTCCCACAGTATCCAGCCTTGATGCAACACGATAATAAAGCAGTCCCAAAAACTCTATGTGTGCGCCAGTCATAGCCAGCAAGTTGGGGATATTATGGTAGTCACCGTTTTGGGTGCTTTCGGTTATGTCCAAGACAAGTCTCTACAAGCATGAACCAACTCGTTCTATATTTGCAAGTCAAGTGGGTTTTGGGGCCATTGAAGTGTTTCAAAAAATGTGTCGAAAGGATTATGGTTTGTTAGTGTTGATAATATTTGTGAACCTTGCAACTCATTATATGAAGGATCAACTGAACAATGCATGCATTATATGTGATGCTCATGTTAATATGATTTATGCATGCATATATTATGAGCAGACAACAGAAAAACAAACAACTAGTTAATGATATATGAAATATGGAAAAGAAAATGATATGACCTCAAAATAATGTGTTTTTGTTAGTATCTTCCTCTACCTTAAAACTAAGGTCTTTGTTATGTGCTTTGAATGTATTCGAAGCCTATTGGTTAGAGCACTCGTAGTGGATCAACGGTCATAAATTGTTGGGTATTGGGAAAAGGAACTCACATCGATAAATTTGTGGTGGATCAAAATCTAAAATATAAGCATCCGAACTACTCCTCATATTTTCAATTGGTTTCAGGATGGAACCCATGTGCTTGTATGTGTGGTTCACCGGAAGTGTGCTCTCCGCGTCATTTGGTCCCGGGAAGGATATATGAACAAGTGACACGTCCAAAATACAAATATCCCGCCTGCCGTAGACAAGTTCTGGGATACCATTGGTTCACCTTCTCCGGCACCGTCACCCACACGGTTCTTCCAAACATTGTAGTTCACTTGGTACGCCTGGATATTGTGCCTCCATCAGCCAATCACACTTGCAGAAACGGAAATGTTCCAACACCTTAGTAAAAACACTCGCAGTTGAACCAATAGTGTCCCAGAACTTTTTTGCGGCATGCGTGCAATTTGGAATCATATGCAGTTGAACAAATAGTGTCTCAGAACTTCTTTGCGGCATGCGTGTAATTTGGAATCATATCTATTAAAACAGTACGATACCAAAAAAAAGATATCTATCATCTCAGTAATATCTTCACTCTCAGCAGGGTTGATGAGGTTGAATCCGAAAGATATGATCAGCCAATCTCGAGATCATGTGACACAATCGAGTAAAATGAGGGACGAATTCGTTTTGTAATTTCGCAAAGGCCCATCCCACAGTATCCGGCCTTGATGGAGCACGATTATAAAGCAGTCCCAAAAACTCTATGTGTACGCCAGTCATACCCAGCAAGTTAGGGAGATTATCGTAGTCACCGATTTGGGTGCTTTCGGTTATGTCCAAGACAAGTCTCTACAAGTATGAACCAGTTCGTTCAATATTTGCAAGGCAAGTGGGTTTTGGGGCCATTAAAGTGTTTCAAAAAATGTGTCGAAAGGATTATGATTTCTTACTGTTGATAATATTTTTGAACCTTGCAATTCATTATAAAAAGAATCAATTCGTTCAATATTTACAAGTCAAGTGGGTTTTGGGGCCATCGTAGTGGATCAAAATCTAAAATATAAGCATCCGAGCTACTCATATTTTCAATTGGTTTCAGGATGAAACCTGAGTGCTTGTATGTGTGGTTCATTGGAAGTGTGATCTTCGCATCATTTTGTCCAGGGAAGTATATACGAAAAAGTGACACGTCCAAAATACAAATTGCCCGTCTGCCGCAGACAAGTTATAGGATACCATTAGTTCAACTTCTCCGGCATTGGCACCTTCTCCGTCACCGTCACCCACACAGTTCTTCCAAACATTGTAATTCACTTGGTACGCCTAAATATAGTGCCTCCATCAACAATCACACTTGCACGAACATAAGTGTTCCAACATGTTAGTAAAAACACTCGCAGTTGAACCAATCAATGGTGTCCCAGAACTTGTCTGCGGCACGATTGCAATTTGGAATCATATCTATTATAACAGTACGATACCAAAAAAAGAAATATATCATCTCAATAATAACTTCCCTCTCAGCAGGGTTGGTGAGGTTGAATCCAAAATATGTGATCAGCCAATCTCGAGATCCCGTGACACAATCGAATAAAATGAGGGACGAATTCGTTTTGCAATTTCACAAAGACCCATCCCACAATATCCGGCCTTGATGCAGCACGATGATAAAGCAGTCCCAAAAACTCTCTGCGTGCGTCAATCATAGCCAGCAAGTTGGGGAGATCATCGTAGTCACCGTTTTGGTTGCTTTCGGTTACGTACAAAACAAGTCTCTACAAGCGTGAACCATTTCGTTCCATATTAGCAAGTCAAGTGGGTTTGGGCCATTGAAGTGTTTCAGAAATTGTGTCGAAAGGATTCTTGTTTTTTTTACTGTTGATAATATTTCTGAACCTTGCAATTCATTATATGAAGGATTAACTAAACAATGCATGCATTATATGTGATGCTCATGTTAATATGATTTATTCATGCATATATTATGAGCAGACAGCAGAAGAACAAACAACTGACTAATGATATATGAAATATAGAAAAGAAAATGATATGACCTCAAAATAATGCGTTTTTGTTAATATCTTCCTCAACCTTAAAATTAAGGTCTTTGTTATGTGCTTTGAATTTATTCGAAGCCTATTGCTTAGAGCAGTCGTAGTGGATCAAACGGTCATAAATTGTTGGAGTATAGGGAAAAGAATCCCACATCGATAAATTCGTAGTGGATCAAAATCTAAAATATAAGTATCCGAGCTACTCCTCATACTTTCAATTGGTTTCAGGATGGAACCCGTGTACATGTATGTGTGGTTCACCGGAAGTGTGCTCTCCGCGTCATTTGGTCCCGGGAAGGATATAAGAAAAAGTACACGTCCAAAATACAAATTGCCCGTCTGCCGCAGACAAGTTCTGGGATACCATTGGTTCACCTTCTCCGGCATAGTCACTTTCTCCGTCACCGTCACCCTCACGGTTCTTCCAAACATTGTAATTCACTTGGTACGCCTGGATATAGCGCCTCCATCAGCCAATCACACTTGTAGGAAGCGAAATGTTCCAATAGGGTAGTAAAAACACTCGCAGTTGAACCAATGGTGTCTCAGAACTTGTCTGCGACATTTATGCAATTTGGAAACATATCTATTAAAACAGTACGATACCAAAAAAAATCTATCATCTCAGTAATAGCTTCCCTCTCAGCAGAGTTGGTGAGGTTGAATCCAAAATATGTGATCAGCCAGTCTCGAGATCCCGTGACACAGTCGAGTAAAATGAGGGACGAATTCGTTTTACAATTTCGCAAATGCCCATCCCACAGTATCCGGCCTTGATGCAGCACGATGATAAAGCAGTGTCAAAAACTCTATATGTGCGCCAGTCATAGCGAGCAAGTTGGGGATATTATCGTAGTCACCGTTTTGGGTGCTTTCGGTTATGTCTAAGACACGTCTCTACAAGCATGAACCAATTCGTTCCATATTTACAAGTCAAGTGGGTTATGGGGCCATTGAAGTGTTTCAAAAAATGTGTCGAAAGGATTCTGGTTTGTTAGTGTTGATAATATTTGTGAACCTTGCAACTCATTATATGAAGGATCAACTGAACAATGCATGCATTATATGTGATGCTCATGTTAATATGATTTATGCATGCATATATTATGAGCAAACAACAACAAAACAAACAACAAACTAATGATATATGAAATATAGAAAAGAAATGATATGACCTCAAAATAATGCGTTTTTGTTAGTATCTTCCTCAACCTTAAAATTAAGGTCTTTGTTATGTGCTTTGAATGTATTCGAAGCCTATTGGTTAGAGCACTCGTAGTGGATCAAACGGTCATAAATTGTTGGGATATAGGGAAAAGTATCCCACATCGATTAATTTGTAGTGGATCAAAATCTAAAATATAAGCATCCGAGCCACTCCTCATATTTTCAATTGGTTTCAAAATGAAACCCGTGTGCTTGTATGTGTGGTTCACCGGAAGTGTACTCTCTATGTCATTTGGTCCCGGGAAGGATATATGAAAATGTGACACGTCCAAAATACAAATTGCCCGCTTGTTGCAGACAAGTTCTGGATGCCATTGGTTCACCTTCTCCGGCATTGTCACCCACCTTCTCCGTCACCGTCACCCATACAGTTCTTCCAAACATTGTAATTCACTTGGTACGCCTGTATATAGTGCCTCCATTAGCCAATCACACTTGCAGAAACCGAAATGTTCCAACACGGTAGTAAAAACACTCGCAGTTGAACCAATGGTGTCACATAACTTGTCTATGGCATGCGTGCAATTTGGAATCATATCTATTAAAACATTACGATACCAAAAATTCCCTGACTCTTATGGCCTTTGGTCCCCCTCGTCCACTCTCCAATGAATTTGATCATGTGCTGATCACTGTTATTGAACTTGAACTTTGCTTTGTTTTGTAATCTTGTAACCTATACCTCCCTTCTTCTTAACACAATTAACATTTCAAAAAAAATATACGTTACCAAAAAAAGAAATCTATCATCTTAGTAATAGTTTCCCTCTGAGCAGGATTGGTGAGGTTGAATTCAAAAGATGTGATCAGCCAATCTCGAGATCCCGTGACAGAGTCGAGTAAAATGAGGGACGAATTCGTTTTGCAATTTCACAAGGGCCCATCCCACAGTATCCGACCTTGATGCAACACGATGATAAAGCAGTCCCAAAAACTCTATGTGTGCGCCAGTCATAGCCAACAAGTTCGGGAGATTATCGTAGTCACCGTTTTGGGTGCTTTCGGTTATGTCCAAGACAAGTCTCTACAAGCATGAACCAATTCGTTCCATAATTGCAAGTCAAGTGTGTTTTGGGGCCATTGAAGTGTTTCAAAAAATGTGTCGAAAGGATTCTGGTTTGTTACTGTTGATAATATTTCTGAACCTTGCAATTCATTATATGAAGGATCAACTGAACAAATTCAATGCATGCATTATATGTGATGCTCATGTTAATATGATTTATGCATGCATATATTATGAGCAGACAACAGCAGAACAAACAACTGGCTAATGATATATGAAATATAGAAAAGAAAATGATATGACATCAAAATAATGCAATTTTGTTAGTATCTTCCTCAACCTTAAAATTAAGGTCTTTGTTATGTGCTTTGATTGTACTCAAAGTCTATTGCTTAGATCAGTCGTAGTGGATCAAACGGTCATAAATTGTTGGGATATAGGGAAAAATATTCCACCTCGATAAATTCATAGTGGATCAAAATCTAAAATATAAGCATCCTGGCTACTCCTCATATTTTCAATTGGTTTCAAGATGGAACCCGTGTGCTTGTATGTGTGGTTCACCGGAAGTGTGCTCTCCGCGTCATTTGGTCCCGGGAAGGATATTAGAAAAAGCGACACGTCCAAAATTCAAATTGCCCTCCTGGCGCAGACAAGTTCTGGGTTACCATTGGTTCACCTTCTCCGACATTGTCACCTTCTCCGTCACCGTCACCCACACGGTTCTTCCAAACATTGTAATTCACTTGGTACGCCTGGATATAGTGCCTCCATTAGCCAATCACACTTGCAGAAACCGAAATGTTCCAACACGGTAGTAAAAACACTCGCAGTTGAACCAATGGTGTCACATAACTTGTTTATGGCATGCGTGCAATTTGGAATCATATCTATTAAAACAATACGATACCAAAAATTCCCTGACTCTTATGGCCTTTGGTCCCCCTCGTCCACTCTCCAATGAATTTGATCATGTGCTGATCACTGTTATTGAACTTGAACTTTGCTTTGTTTTGTAATCTTGTAACCTATACCTCCATTCTTCTTATCACAATTAACATTTCACAAAAAATATACGTTACCAAAAAAAGAAATCTATCATCTTAGTAATAGCTTCCCTCTGAGCAGGGTTGGTGAGGTTGAATTCAAAAGATGTGATCAGCCAATCTCGAGATCCCGTGACAGAGTCGAGTAAAATGAGGGACGAATTCGTTTTGCAATTTCACAAGGGCCCATCCCACAGTATCCGACCTTGATGCAACACGATGATAAAGCAGTCCCAAAAACTCTATGTGTGCGCCAGTCATAGCCAACAAGTTCGGGAGATTATCGTAGTCACCGTTTTGGGTGCTTTCGGTTATGTCCAAGACAAGTCTCTACAAGCATGAACCAATTCGTTCCATAATTGCAAGTCAAGTGTGTTTTGGGGCCATTGAAGTGTTTCAAAAAATGTGTCGAAAGGATTCTGGTTTGTTACTGTTGATAATATTTCTGAACCTTGCAATTCATTATATGAAGGATCAACTGAACAAATTCAATGCATGCATTATATGTGATGCTCATGTTAATATGATTTATGCATGCATATATTATGAGCAGACAACAGCAGAACAAACAACTGGCTAATGATATATGAAATATAGAAAAGAAAAGGATATGACATCAAAATAATGCAATTTTGTTAGTATCTTCCTCAACCTTAAAATTAAGGTCTTTGTTATGTGCTTTGATTGTACTCGAAGCCTATTGCTTAGATCAGTTGTAGTGGATCAAACGGTCATAAATTGTTGGGATATAGGGAAAAGTATTCCACCTCGATAAATTCATAGTAGATCAAAATCTAAAATATAAGCATCCTGACTACTCCTCATATTTTCAATTGGTTTCAGGATGGAACCCGTGTGCTTGTATGTGTGGTTCACCGGAAGTGTGCTCTCCGCGTCATTTGGTCCTGGGAAGGATATTAGAAAAAGCGACACGTCCAAAATACAAATTGCCCTCCTGCCGCAGACAAGTTCTGGGTTACCATTGGTTCACCTTCTCCGACATTGTCACCTTCTCTGTCACCGTCACCCACACGGTTCTTCCAAACATTGTAATTCACTTGGTACGCCTAGATATAGTGCCTCCATCATCCAATCACACTTGCAGAAACCAAAATGTTCCAACACGTTAGTAAAAACACTCGCTGTTAAACCAATGGTGTCCCAGAACTTGTCTGCGGCATGCGAGAAATTTGGAATCATATCTATTAGAACAGTAGGCTGCCAGAAAAAAAATCTATCATCTTAGTAATAACTTCCCTCTCAGCAGGGTTGGTGAGGTTGAATCCGAAAGAGATGATCAGCTAATCTCGAGATCCCACAACACAATCGAGTAAAATTAGGGCCGAATTCGTTTTGCAATTTCGCAAAGGCCCATCTCACAGTATCCGGCCTTGATGCAACACAAAGATAAAGTAGTCCCAAAAACTCTATGCGTGCGCTAGTCATAGCCAGCAAGTTGGGGAAGATCATCGTAGTCGCCGTTTTGGGTACTTTCGGTTACGTCCAAAACAAGTCTCTACAAGCATGCATTATATGTGATGCTCACGTTAATTTGATTTATGCATGTATTTATTATGAGCAGTCAGCAGCAGAACAAACAATTGGCTAATGATATATGAAATATAGAAAAGAAAAAGATATGACCTCAAAATAATGCGTTTTTGTTAGTATTTTCCTCAACCTTAAAATTAAGGTCTCTGTTATATGCTTTGAATGTATTCGAAGCCTATTGCTTAGAGTAGTCGTAGTAGATCAAACGGTCATAAACTGTTGGGATATAGGGAAAAGTATCCCACATCTATAAATTCGTAGTGGATCAAAATCCAAAATATAAGCATGCGGGCTACTCCTCCTATTTCCAATTGGTTCAGGATGGAACCCCGTGTGCTTGTATGTGAGGTTCACCGGAAGTGTGGCCTCTTCGTCATTTGGTCCCGGGAAGGATACAAGAAAAAGTGACTCGTCCAAAATACAAATTGCCCGTCTGCCGCAAACAAGTTCTGGGATACCTTTTGTTCACTTTCTCCAGCATTGTCACTTTCTCCGTCACCGTTACCCACACGGTTCTTCCAAACATTGTAATTCACTTGGTACGCCTGGATATAGTGCCTCCATCAGCCAATCACACTTACACAGACCGAAATGTTCCAACACTTTAGTAAAATTACTTGCAGTTGAATCATCGGTGTCCCAGAACTTGTCTGCGGCATGCGGGCAATTTGGAATCACATCTATTAAAACAGTAGGATACCAGAAAAAGAAATCTATCATCTTAGTAACAATGCGTTTTTGTTAGTGTCTTCATCAACCTTAAATTAAGGTCTTTGTTATGTGCTTTGAAAGTATTCGAAGCTTTTTGCTTAGAGTTGTCCACACTAATCCGGCCGCTTTACTCCGATATGATAGTTTAGTTTTTGTCCATCTCCATCACCCAAACAAACTAGCAAACTTAACAAATAAAAGAGGAGACGAGGGACAAAATTGTAATTTCCTCCTTACATATTTCTAAAGCTTTGCCTTTTGCTTTCGTTTGATTTTTTAACCGTTCTCCTTGTCCAACTCATTAATCTACGCGGGTTCAGGACTTCAGGCGAAAGCTTACCTTTTTTCTTTTTGTATCAGTTGGGTTTTTCATGTAACTTTGTTGTTCATAGTGTTTCAAAAGATATATAATGGGCTGAGCTTGAGTGAGAACTGGCCCACTTCTAGGCCCATACCATATAAAAGTGAAGGCCCCAAACCATTTACAAGTTATTTTGCTTTTATGTAGTATTTCAAAAGATCTATAATGGGCCGGGCTTGAGTGATAATTGATCCACTTCTAGGCCCCGACAAAATAAAACTAAAGGCCCCAAACGAAACGGTAAATTTGATAATTGGAAACTTATCGGTCCTACTAGACATGGGGTGAAAATTTAAACCGACCGTTTAAGTTTGTGCCGGTTTAGATTTTGGTTTAGTCCAACAAACTTGCATAAATCCTCAACTACAAGTAATATGTGTTTTTCTGAAGCAAGTTTGGTCTTGTTCATCCTCCTCCTGCTTGAAGAGGGTATAACACTATATTTGATAGTACACATGAAATAAGGGCTCATTTTGTAATAAAGGCAATATGTCAGCACATGTCCTTGGTGAATGAATGCATGAGTTTTCAATTCATTCTTCCACATCTTAACAATATGTATTCATCTATATTATTCTTAAGTGAAAAATCATAAATACAAGAATTGTGTTAACTTATACACTGATATAGCTTTTGAGAGAGAATCTTTATCCCCTGGTGGAGCAGTTAGAGCCCGAATCAGCTGCCAAAATGACTGGAAATGGTACTTGAGATGGACCAAACAGAGGTATTCCACTTGCTCGAGTCACTAGATGCTCTAAAGGCGATGGTTGCTGAGGCCATTGAGGTTATGAAGAATGTTGCTCTGCAGAAAACACCTTACAATATTGCTGATCATATCCTACATCGAGGAAACGAGATATTGTGTTATCTAATGTCGAGTGTGTTTGTTATATCCTTGACTCTAGATTGAACCGTAAGTTTTTGTGTATGCTTTGTAAGAATTGTTGGGTGCCCTGATCGAACTTTTTAAAAACTCTAACAACTAAATAATTAATGTTACTTTCAAATATAAGATCTACGACACTTTCTGTAAAACTCTTGCTTTGATTTGAGCTCTTAATTGATTTACACATATCGACATAAAAATGAGAATTTGGGTCAAGTTGGTTGGGTCGGTCATTTTGAATCGATCCATTTGGGTCACTAACACATACACAACACGTAGAAAACAAATAAATGCTTTGACGCTCTGTCACGTTCTGAAATTTCACCCCTCATTCTTTGCAATATTTCCCCTCTTATTCTCGTGCGTGTTCTTCTTCACTTTAGAGTTCAGAACCACAACCTAATCAATCAGTTACTTCATCTATTCCTAATTTCTTCGGAACTTGAATTTCTTTATCGGTCAATCTGGTTGGTTCCGTTTCAATGTTTTTGCTTTTCAAATTGGATTACGTCGATGTGCATTTCACTCTGTCTTGTTTGATTGCATTGGTTGCTTGCATTCTTCCTTGAACTTGTAGCGTTTCTTTAGTGGATGTCTTGTTTTAGTTGTGTAATCATATACGTGTTGTAAATTGAAAGGAAAAAAAGGAGAATCTCCAAATTTTGCTTTTGACATTTTCAACATCCATGCATACAACTTTAGTATGTATAACAGATTTAACGTAAATAGATGGAGTTGATAATCCTTTAAGGACACGATTACTTAATATATATTTTAGGAAAACAAATTATTCGATTTAACTAAATAAAAAATTGTTTAGCAAAAGAATCGTTTGACAAACATTGAGGTCTGCTAGTGTAGTCGTTCGAATATTGATCAAACATGGAGGTGAGGCGGCTTGTTCATTGTTGTGTTCATTGGTGCATTTGTATAAGTAAGCATATGCTATTATGTATAATTTTACAATTGTCTAGTTCATATTATAAATTGTGTACATGTCGGTTTAGTCATAACGGTCCAAGAGCAGCTTAGGAACCTGGAGGTGAGGCGGCTTATATAATTAGTGGGTTGGTGTCATTTTTCGGTTTGGATATCGTAAGTTTTTTACTCTTCTCTTGCAAGTTGTTTCGGTATGTTTGTCTTTTGACTCTTCCCTTGAATCTTACCTAGTTGTTTGGTTTTGAAATATTTATATTGGTTGTCATTTGAGATGACGGTTAGACTTCTTTGTTCTTAATATTTGATGTTTACCACTGAAAATCTTTTCTTTAAAAAAAGATGGAAGTAATACTTATATGAATTCCTGGTGTTCTAGCGCTCATATAGATATATAACCCATAATATATCTAATCGCGGATTCTTTTAGATAAGTAAGTCTTACAACTTACCCAATGACGTGGATGTGAGAACGGATAGTCGATTCTCCTAAACGTATGTTAAGCGACCTGAGATATAATATATCGAATTTAAGAAGACTTTCTCTACTTTTACTCGACATATTATAACTTTTTATTCGGAAAAACGCTAATTAATGTTACTTTTGCTAATTCTAAAAAATGAGAATCGTTACTTATTCGATTATACTATTCAATTATATATAAATATAATTGTATTTTATTTCACTAATAAATTTATTCAAATCAAATTTCACTAAAAATTCAATTCAAACAACTTTAATCCAAATCATACAACTTTAATCCAAATCATATAATATCATTCCTTCTCTATTATGTGTATCCAAAAATCCTTTCCTATATAGTTTTATCTCATAATAACACATTTACTATTTCAAATATAAATTATGTCCTCTCTCGTTATATAAATGGTCGTGATACGTTCCAACAATGTACATTTTTATACACTAACAAATTTTAAGTTGATTATAAGTAAATCCAAAGATTTCAATGGCTACAAAAAATTTGATTGTCCTTTTAAATTCTCTCGTGCTTTTTGCATTTCTTCTCGAAGGTTAGTAACATTTTTTGTCTAAATTGTTCTATATTAGGGCTGATACATGAGATAAGCTTCTTGGGCTCGGCTCGCGTTCGGCTCGTCAAAAGCTCGGTTCGGGCTCGTCTCGTTTATAAAAGAGCCGAGCTTGATAATGTCAAAGCTCGGCTCGTTCGTAAAACTCAGCTCGGTCTGCTAAAATAACACTATATGAGCATTATTTTAGGCGAGCTATTCGGGCTCGGCTCGTTTAAAGCTCGTCTCGGGTTCGTCTCGCTTGTAAATGAGCCGAACTTGAGCATGCTAAGACTCGGCTCGTATAACACCCCTATTCTATATTATGATTAATATTTATAAATGTTAGTTAAGTATACTAATCTAATTTCGTATTGGTTGTATTTACTTGTAGATAACTAATTATGGATCCTTAGGTGGTATATCGGCAACACAATGTGGTCTGAACGTTCTCGGTCAAAGTTGCACTGCTCAACTTTGTAGTGATATGTGCGCTCACGTCAGCGGCATAGTGGCTAAAGGAGCTTGCTGTGCCGGCAATCAATGTTATTGCGTATGTTAGAATATATTAAAATATCGAATAAGTGTATGTAACATTAAAATATCATTCCTTATGGATGAATTTTAATTTATATTCAAATGAAGTATTGATAATGAATAAATTTTCATAGTGATTTGTTGAGACTAATTTTGTGCGTATTAGGTTTGTTTGCTTTCTTTTTTTTTACTAAAACTGAAAGGATTTAGATTTTCTAACTTCATATAAAATTATAAATACAACTTTTTTTACTAAAACTTTGGTATATTTTAATCAGATGGCGTTGTTCTCATCAAATAAGTTATAAAATCCTTTTTCTTATAAAATATGGGGTTGGACGGTTGGTTTTGGTAGAGAGTGTTGATGTGGTGCGATATTATGGAGTAATATGAATAGTTGATTCACTTAATCTAATGATCTATATATATCCAAGTCAATTAATAATTTATCAGAGGTGTTGTGGTATTTTTGCAATTTTTAGAAGGTATGAGGAAAATTTAATTTTTTTTAATCCGTTTTAAAAGATTGGGGATACAATGACATCTTTGTAATTTTTATGAAAAAAACATAACAGTTATTATCTCGGTTTATGAGCTTAGTTCAATTCGTTCAAAACTATACACTATTAGTTTTGATATTTTATGCGGTTAGGTCACGTATTATTGTTAAATTGATAGTTATGTTTTTATGCACTTTACTACTTGTACATATTTGAACTAATAAAACACAATATTTGAACTAACAATACACAATATTCAATTTAATGATACCCAACTTTTGAACTAATATTACAAAAGTTTATATTTTTATAGTTATGGTTATTAGAATTGAGTGTTCTATTTGTTCAAACATTTTATATTATTAGTTCATACATTTTTTAAACTTATGAACAAAGTTTATTGAAATGTATAAATTATTAGTAGGTTACAATGTGAACTAACAGAACAAAAAGGTTGAACGAAGTGTAAAAAAAATGTGAACAAAAAAAATGTTACTTATACTCAATATATTATCACTTTTATGAACATTAGATATCAATCCACCGTGATCCATATACATACATACATGTGTGTGAGAGAGAGATAGAGAGAGAGAGAGAGACGCTCACCGTCCATGAAAATAGTTTTGATGCATGCCTATGACACTTAAAACTTGTTCTTAAAAAATGTGTGGAAACTAATTTAGTTCTTAGTTCTGAAAAATGCCATTTCATGGTTGAATAAGGAATAGTGTTAGGACATGTGATATCCTCAAAAGGGATAGAGGTAGATAAGACAAAAGTTGATGTTATTCAAAGTTTACCTTACCCTACTAACGTGAGTAAATTCCGTTCTTTCCTAGGTCATGCAAGTTTTTATCGGCGGTTCATCAAAGACTTTTCAAAGATCTCAACGCCGTTGTGTGAGTTACTCAAGAAGGACACCACTTTCATAGTGGATGAAGATTGCAAGAAAGCTTTTGACACGTTGAAAGCATGCCTCACTAGTGCACCAGTCATCCGGTCTCCGGATTGGGAGAAGCCTTTCGAGATTATGTGTGACGCCAACGATTATGTTGTAGGATCTGTCCTAAGAAAGAAGGATGGAAGATCATCACACATCATCCATTATGCATCCATGATGCTTAATGGAGCTCAAATGAACTACTCCACCACCGAGAAGGAGATGCTAGCTGTGGTGTTTGCACTTGAGAAGTTCAGACAATACCTTATTGGAGTAAAGGTAATCATTTTCACTGACCATGCATCTCTTAGTTATCTCATGGCGAAGAAGGAAGCAAAGTCAAGGTTGATTCGGTGGGTGCTCCTTCTAAGCGAGTTTAACTTGGAGATACGGGACAAGAAGGGGGCTGAGAACCTTGTGGCAGATCATTTGAACAGGCTGGTACAGGAGGAAGAAGATCCAGCCAAAGGAAGAGTCATAGTTGGAAGCTTTCCAAACGACACCTTCTACACAACCCTCTATTGTGTAACCGCCCCCGCGCATTCAGAGCCCCGCCCCTGCACACAGCCGCCCCTGCTGCTCAAGCTAGGCACCCCTGCGGATTACTCGACAGAGGTTCTGTTTAAACTTCAATCATTTAAGCCTTGGTTTGCTGACATTGTAAACTTCCTTATTAGGGGTGAGTACCCTCCAAACTTCACCAAGCACAGCGGGATAAGGTAAAGGCCGAGGCACGACACTACATTTGGGACGATCCATACCTTTGGAAGCATTGTAGTGATCAGGTAATACGCCGTTGCATCCCAGACAATGAGGTGCAATCTGTCCTTACATTCTGTCATTCTGAAGCATGTGTGGGACATTTTGGGGCCAACAAAACTGCTAGGAAAGTTCTAGATGCGGGATTCTTTTGGCCACACATCTTTATAGACGCTTTTGCGTTTTGCAAAGTGTGTGATAGGTGCCAAAGAGTAGGTAACATCTCTAGGAGACATGATATGCCTCAATCTTCTCTTATATTTTGTGAAATTTTGGATGTTTGGGGGATATATTTCATGGGTCATTTTCCTACTTCTTTTGGGCATACTTATATACTGCTTGCGGTGGACTATGTTTCCAAGTGGGTGGAAGCAAAGACCACCAAAACTGATGATTCTAAAGTGGTTGCAGCATTTCTTAAGGACAATATCTTTGCAAGGTTTGGAATCCCGAAGGCTTTGATAAGTAATAGGGGGGGCACCCATTTTTGCAACAAGACAATCACCGCTCTCCTTAAGAAGTACCACGTCCACCAACGAGTATCAACAACCTACCATCCGCAAACAAACGGTCAAGCGGAGGTGTCCAACCGGGAAATCAAAACCATTCTTGAAAAGACGGTTTCTCCCGGAAGGAAAGATTGGAGTTTGAGGTTAAATGACGCTCTATGGGCATACCGGACAAGTATACAAGACTCCTATAGGGATGTCTCCATTCCGGCTTGTGTTCGGAAAAGCTTGCCACCTTTTGGTAGAGCTTGAACACAAGGCATGGTGGACGGTGAAAAAGTGCAACATGAATGTAGAGGAGGTAGGAGAGTTCCGGAAGCTCCAATTGTAAGAGCTAGAGGAGTTAAGGCTTGACGCGTATGACCATGCCACTGCATACAAAGAGAAGACAAAAGCGTGGCATGACCGGAACATTCTCCGGAAAGACTTCAAAGCGGGTAATAAAGTTCTCATTTTTCAATCTCGTTTGAAGCTTTTTGCAGGCAAGCTGCGCTCAAGGTGGACATGTCCGTACGTAATAGCTGAAGTCTATCCACATGGCGTTGCGGATCTGTATGATCCACAAACGCACAAGATATTCAAGGTCAATGGACAAAGGCTCAAGCCCTACCTTGAAGGAGTGAAGAATGATCCCATAGACGAAATGGTGTTGGAGGAGGCCCAAGTAGAAAAGTAGGATCCTTACATCGATCCAACGACGTAAAACAAAGGCGCTGCTTGGGAGGCAACCCGAGAGATTAAGAAGAAGAGCTTCTGTCAAGTAAACCGCCCCTCCAGCTCATTGTCACCGCACCCGTGGTGACATCCCCACGCCCCTGCGGCGGCCATTCTTGACATGCAGTTCCAGTGCCGCTCCCAGCGCTGGGTCTGCGTCTCCCTCTTCCTTGTCACCGCCCCCGCGGTGACAAGCCCCCGTCCCTGCGGATTTACCCACAAAAAGAAAAAAAAAATCCAAAAAGACCCTACACCTACCCCACACACCTTTCTCTCTCTCATCACCTACCACTCATCTCTCCCGATCCCTCACTCTCACAAACCTACGCCCATGCGCCCCAACTAACTCTCCTAACCACCTCTGCAATGCTCCTGCACCACCACTCCGACGCCCCCACCAAGCCCTCCGACGCCCCTGCGCTGCCCTCCTCACTCTCTCATCCACCATACTCAATCTCCCCAATCCACAACCCCAACAACACCCCCTCACATTTAGCCACCATTCACCACTACCCACCACCACCGGCGACATCGCCTTTCACCATCAAGGACCACCAGCAAAGCACCCCAGCTCCACCACCATCAAAGCTAACACCGAATCGCCTTCAGAATCTTCTCTCGCCCCTGCGCCTGCAAGCTGCCGCACCTACGCTTTACCGCCCTTGCACATCTCACAGCCGCCCCTACGGAAATAGCAACAAAGGGTTCGTCTTCTTTCTTTGTTTTTGAAAACTCTAATTCCTTTGCTTCAACTCTTTGCAAGAATGGAACCACAGAGAAAGTATAAGATGTCGGAGGTTGAGAAGACTCGTTACGGGATTGTGCAAGACCGGATGGTGTATGCAACTCGGTTTTTGCACATTCCGACATTGGAGAAGCTGGGTATGTTGGAGAGCATGCAATCTTTCCTCACCAACGCTGGCCTCGAGGAGTTTCTAAAGAAGAGTGCTCCCTCATACCCCAAGCTCAACAGACAGTTCATTGCCACCTTCACCATGGAGAAGGAGGATCACGTGTGTGTTGGACTTTCCTTCAAGTTGAACAAGAATAAGTACACACTTGACTACCTCCTGCTGCAGGAGGCCTTTGGGGTGATTCTCAACCCCTTTGACAAGTGGTGGGAGCCCATTCCTACACTGGACCTTTGTGAGTTCTGGCAAGCAGCCACCGGTTCCGAGTTTCATGTCGGGGGTGAGTACAACAACAAAATCACTCACCCCTGCTTGAGACTCCTCTCCAAGATCATCATGAGTGTCTTCTGTGGACACAAGGAGGAGAGCAAGGTCGCTCTTAAGGACCTTCCACTGTTGTACCTTGCCTCCCGACTAGTGAGGCGGTGCCTGATTCGCCGTACCTCTTTCTGACCGCTCTAAAGCGGATTAGGAATAACGAGTCAAATATATTGTAGGCAGTGGGGTGATCTCCTTGATTGCCGAGCAGGTGATGGACCTTTCTGATCTTAAGGATGAGATGGGGATCCCATTCTATACGGAAGGTCTATTCCGGAGGTGCAAGCTCCTCAAGCGGGATGAGGAGAATCTATTTTGGCTTTCCTTTGCAAATGGGAGCCAGATCACCTACTTGCCCCGGCCTCTACCCTTTGGAGATGAGCTCTCCGAGTGGTACATCCCGGCTGATCCGTTTGTGCTGAGGAGGCCTCAGGTGGCCATTGTGGATAGACATGCTGCGAGCTCCAGTCGGGCTCCTTATGAGGACCACATGCTCATCCCGGACAACGAGGAGATGCCTACTGTAACGGGAGATGATGATCCCGCACTTGAGAGCCTCCAGGCTCAGATGGATGCCTTGACCACTCAGCACCAGGCTTGGCAGACCGAGTATCAACGGCCCATGTTGGAGCAGCAGCAGACTTGGCAGTCTAGCTTTGCCACATCCATGACCGCCCACTTTGACCAGCGCCAGGATGCTTGGCAAATGGCCCAACAACATCAGCTCGAGGCTCAACAGTTGGCTTGATAAGCCAACTATGAGTCCACTATTGGAGGCCGGTTGACCGCTCAACAGGACCCCCTCGACGACATCTACCGCCGGTAGGAACACTTCTTCAGCCACTTCCCTTATCCGCCGGAGCAGGGTCCGGATGGTCCAGCCGGACCATCCCACTAGTGGGTATCCTCTCTTTCCCTTCTCTACCGTTCGTCTTTGCTTTCATTTCCACTTTGAGGGCAAAGTGTGCTTCAAGTATGGGGGAGGGGATACTATCACAGTTGTTTGAGTCTTTTTGAGTTTTTTTGAGCTGTTATGATTTGTAACTCAGTTGAAATTAAAATCATATATAAAAAAAAGCCAAATAAATGATAAAAGGCATGAAAAATCCTTGGATAAGCCGAAAACCCGAAAGGACGGTTTAGGCAAAAAGAAGGTAGTCCGACCAACATTAGGTTGGTGCAAAAATGGACTTGGGGGATGTGAGGAATTAGTGAGATCATCAAGAAAAGAAGAAGAGTGGCAAGGTGAAAACCCGAAAGGGCGCCTTGGTAAAACGAGCGACACCGAGTGTAGGTTCTTCTTCCGACGTTTGGCTGCATAAGAAGGGGAGTCATAAGGAGGTTGTCCGGGTAGGTCACTCTTGGAGCAATAAGGATGGTAGTTTTCTCATTTTCTTCTCACCTTTCCCTATTTTCCTCCTTTCTTTCTTGGTTTTTCTCTTGGTTTCCTTATCTATTTTACTACACCATGCTTCATGAGGCCTTTGGTTGTTGAACTACTATCTTATGTGTTACTCGGGATGATTAAAAGGTCCAAGGATGGGAGAGTTTGATAGGTGATGGAATCACTATCAATTAGGATAGTTTTTAGAGTCTTTTCATTGTATTAGAGTCAGTTTGTGCTACTAACTTCTTAACACAGAAGAAGAAGTCTAAAAGAAGCAAAAAGAGAAGTTAGAAGCACTTGGGAGTTGAAGAACATTCACGAAGACAAGCCTCTGTTGCCACACCGCCCCTGCGGAGCAGTGTCACCGCCCCTGCGGATGACACTGCACTCCAGAACGCAGCCAGCGCCTTCGTCAGCGCCCGGAACGAAGCAAGTCACCGCCCATGTGGCCACCTTTGGATGCCCCTGCAATGATTCACCTTGAATAAGCGAATCCGGTGCCCCTGAGCCTCTGCATGCGGACCAACCTGCGGAGTTGTGAAGCCGAAGAGCTAGTGTCACTGCCCTTGCGGTGACATTGGGCCGCCTATACGGCTTGACATCAGAAACGACAAAAAGATGAAGAGTCAAACGTTTGAAGAGCATTAAAGATCCTCCCCTGCGAAATTGCTAGGCCGCCCCTGCGGCCATGAAGAACACCAAGAGTTTTGGCCTAAACCGCCCCTGCGGCCCTGAAGCCCGCCCCTGCGGTTTAGCGTCACGGACTTTACTCCGGTTGTTTACACCACCTTTATGGCATTAAAGGTGGTTGTTTAAGACGGCCATTTACTCCCTTTTACTGCCAATTCTAGTATAAATAGGCTTATGGGTGATTGCTAGAATCATCCACTATTTTCCCATTATTCTCTCTAGTTCCCTTACTTCCTTTGTGTAATGTGTTTCTAATCTCCTTGCTACATTGAGTTGTTTTGAAGCTGCATTGTTGCTTTGGTTGTAAGTCTTTGCTAATATAAGTATTATTCAGTCATATGTTTTATATTCCTTATGCTTTACTTATTAAATTGCATGTTTCTTGGCACTTAGCTTGATCACCTTAGTGTCAAATTGCATGCAAAGAACTAGGATTAATCGATTCCGGGTTCGGGTCTTTAATCTAGTAGAAAACTTTTAGGTAAAAGCTGGTTGTGATTACTTAAAGGAAAATGAATATATATAAAGAAAAGTCTAACGGTTTTATTCTTCTGTTTATATCTCTTTGTCTTTGTTTGAAAGCTAACTTGTGACTTGTTCTTGCAGGTTTACGGAACATTAACTTGTTAAGTTGTGTTGATGCTGGTTGGCTCAACACATATATATGATCAAGACGAGAACATTGCTAAAATACTTATAAAAAGAACCAACCAAAGTAGCATTGCATGCTAAGAATCAACCTAGTGTAGTCATTTTCTAATCAATTTATTCACATCTTTATTTGTTTCTTATGCTTTTGTCTAGCTACGATTCAATCCAAACCCCCCTATATTGGTTACAATCTCAATAATTGAATCTAATAACTCTCTTGAGTTCGACCCTTACATATGTTATACATATACTTCTTAGTGTAACATTTGGACTTCTACTTTGACCTAAGCTAAAAGACAACGACCTAGGATTTTAGCGCTCATCACTATCCCAGCCTTCCGTGGCATTCAAAAACTGGATCGAACGTAATAGTCTGATAGATTTGGGGTTCATTGGAACGAATTTTACCTGGGCTCGAGGTAGAGAGGTCAATAAAAGAATTATGAAGAGGTTAGACATGGTCCTTGCGCGTCCAAGTGGGAAACTGAAATGGCCAATGGCATCGGTTCGTCACCTCCCTCGCCTTTCTTCGGATCATAATCTTCTACTGCTTAACTTGGATTGCCCTCAAATAGGAAATCCTAAGAGAAGGCCGTTTAGGTTCCAAGCAGCGTGGCTAACACACCTTGAGTTTGAGAAGCTTGTTAAAGGGGTGTGGGAGAGGCTGAGTGGACTACCGGTGGCTCTAAAAAAGCTACGAGTTGTTCTTCGGAGTTGGAATAGAATTTTTAGGGCAATATTCAGAAGAGAAAGGAAGAGTTGATCAAAAAACTGGAGGAGGTGTATGATGAGTTGGCTCGGTGCCCTTCAAATGCCCTTTTGAGGAACAAGAACGAATTAGCGTTGGAGTTAGGCACGACCCTTGAACAAGAAGAAATGTTATGGTACCAGAAGTCGAGACAACAATGGCTCCAAGAGGGTGATAGTAATACGGCTTTCTTTCACCTATCAACTCTAACTAGGAGGCAAAAGAATAGAGTTGAGGTTTTGAGATTGGAGAGTGGTGAATGGTGCTTTGATATTGAGACTTTAGAGAGGACGACCGCGGCCTTTTTCAAGTCGTTGTATGGGCCTGAGTAGCTGCCACAACTTCTACATTTACCCAGGTGGCATTTTTCAGCTTTGTCGAGAGTGCAACAGGCGACATTGGCTCAACCTTTCTTTGATATGGACATTGAAGTGGCCATATGGAGCATGGGTGCCTTGAAAGCCCCCGGACCAGAAGGGCTCCAGCCAATCTTTTATCAGAAATTATGGGGCACGGTAGGCCAATCACTTGTGAGGTTAGTTCGTAATTTCTGGTCAACGGGTAATCTTCCTACCACTGTCAATGAAACTATCATCGTTCTTATCGGCAAAGTGGCGAAGCCAGAGACTATTCAACAGTTCCGGCCCATCAGTTTGTATAATGTGTCCTATAAGGTGATCACAAAGATGCTTGTCAATCGTTTTAAACCGATTATGAACTCGCTTGTTAGCCCGCTACAAGCTAGCTTCATCCATGGGAGATTAATTTCAGATAATGTTGTCTTGTCTCAAGAGGTCATTCACTCCATGATAAAGACAGGAGGGAGAAAGGGATGGATGGTTCTCAAACTGGATCTTGAGAAGGCCTATGATAAACTGCGATGATAATTCATTGTGGATACCCTTCAAGATATTCAGATGCCAGCGGAGTGGGTGGAAAGACTAGAGAAATGTGTTTCGCCTAACTCTATGCGAGTCCTCTAGAATGGTGAATGTATTGAGGAATTCCAAATGTCGAGGGGAGTGAGACAAGGCGACCCAATATCTCCGTATATCTTTGTTTTATGCTTAGAAAGATTGGGGCATTTGATTGAAAAAGCAGTTGAGGAAGGAGAGTGGAAACCTATGTCGATGGCTAGAGGAGGACTTCCCTCTCTCACTTTTTTTTGCAAACGATATTCTCCTCTTTGCGGGGGCCTTAGTTGCATAAACGAGATTTATGAAACGTATTTTGGATGTCTTCTGTGGGGCATCGGGAAAGAAGGTGAGCCTTAATAAATCTAGGATTTTCGTGTCTCATAATGTGCAAGGTACTCTAGAAGATCAGTTGAGTGCCGCTTGCGGTATCCTACATACCCGTAATTTGGGCCGGTATCTTGGTATCTTGCTCTTGCATGATATTGTTTTGAAGATCACCTTTAATCCTCTGATTAAAAGAGTGTCAGCCAGCATGGTTGGATGGAAGGCAAGCATGCTTAGCATGGCAGGAAGAATTACTCTAGTGTAGTCGGTCATGTCAACCATTCTTATCTATTATATGAAGGTGTTGCTTCTCCCAACAAGTGTGACATACAAGCTTGATAAGTTATGTCGTAGTTTTATCAGGGACTCGAAGGATGGTAGTCGAAAGGTGCATCTTGTTAGTTGGAAAAAGATTTGTCAACCCAAGGAGAGTGGTGGATTATGGATTCGACCGGCTTCTATTTCGAATCTTGCAGTAGTTAGTAAACTCGCTTGGCGTCTGTACCAGTGCAAGGACGTGGGCTAGAGTGCTTCTATTTAAATACACAATGGGGGCCCGTGAATGGCCTTTTGGCTTGTCTTATAATGGCGGATCATCTTTCATCTGGAAAGGGATTGCAAAATCCTATAACCAGTTGATTGTGCCTCATTTGGGATGGAATGTTAGAGATGGGAGAATGGCGACATTCTGGAGTGATCCATGGCTGATACCAGAACCACTGGCTCAATCTAGTCAATTGTAGCCTACAATTCAAGAGATCGAGATGAGAGTTAGAGATGTCTGGCAAGATAATAGTGCATGTGATATCCAGTATTTGTCTTGCCGGATGAACAATACTTGCTTGCTGAAGATCATGTTAATGGAGATGTGATGAAGCGGATGCTCACAAATGACGGAAAATTCACAATTGCTTCGGCAACAAAGCAACTCATGGAGTCACGCCCTAAAAGAGCAGTGAGGGAGGTTGTTTTTACCCAGGTTTGGAAACTAAGAGTGCAAGAACGAACTAGGATTTTTATGTGGCAATTATCCTGGGGTGTACCTCTTACTAACTCCGAACGTGCTAGGCACAGGATGACTTTCTCTTCTGTTTGCATGGCTTGCCCGGAGGAGGAGGAGACCTTACTGCATGTTTTGCGAGATTGTCGCTATGCAAAAAATATCTGGGACTTATCAGTTCTTGCATGCTTACATGACTCCTTCTTTCTTCTAGACTACGAGAGCTGGTTATTTGAAAACATCTGTGTGGGTATGGTCTCGAGCCTCAACAAGATTTGGAGGGATCTTTTCGTAACTGCTGTGTGGTTCATTTGGAGATGGAGGAACAATAGAGTTTTTGAGGAAGGTCGCATCCAGACAAACAAACAGACATGATCGTTAGACTTTACGACGAGTACAAGAGGGCTCTGACGAGACAAGTTGATCCCGTGCACAGTAAGAAGAGGGAGTTAAATGTGGGATGGTGTAAACCTAGGAGGGGTTGGATGAAACTTAACTGTGATGGCGCTTCAAGGGGAAGCCACAATTTAGCAACGGCGGGGGCTATCATTCGGGATGAAGATGGGAACTGGGTGCAGGGGAATCTGGCGAACCTGGGAGCTTGCTCAGCTCCGGCAGCCAAGCTGTGGGGCGTGATAAATGGCCTGGAACTGGCGTGTGATATGGGGCTTCAACGAGTGAAAGTGGAGATCGACTCTTTCTAGGAAGGTAACTGAGTCGCAAATTATTTAGCAAACCTTGCTTTCTCTTATGAGTTCGGTGTCCATCGGCTTCAGACGCCTCCGCTTTGTATTAGAACTTTTATTTCCGAGGACATGAGGGGAGTTACTTTTCCCCGTCTTACTCGTTTGTAGCCCGTTCTTTCCTCAATAAATGTCTTCGGGCAGGGAGCTTAACTGCTCCTTTTCATCAAAAAAAAAAAATAATAATGCGTTTTTGTTAGTATCTTCCTCAACCTTAAAATTGAGGTATCTGTTATATGCTTTGAATGTATTCGAAGCCTATTGCTTAGAGCAGTCCGCTCACACTAATCCGGCCGCTTTACTCCGATATAGTAGTTTAGTTTTTGTTCATCTCCATCAGCCAAACAAACTCGGAAGCCCAAATGATTGAGTTGGGAAACAAAAACTTGGCGTTTTTACGCAGCATTTCACTCATATCCTTCAATTGATAAGGATAGTAGAAAAAAATCGGGTGAGTTGGTTAAGTAAGCACTTTTTGCCTATTATAGTATTAATAAGGTATTTTTTTTATCTTGTAGACAAACTAGACCCCTCTTATTTATTAATAAAGATTAATTAAAAGGGTTAATTGGTAATTTTAATTGAGTCCAAGTCCAGTCAATTTAATTAAGCTCAAGTTCAGTTTAGGCCAAGTAGGCCCACACGAGTTACATAAGCTCAGGCTCAATCCAACATACAAATGTTGTAGCTAGTGAGTATCGAACTCTGATACACCATTTGGATATAAGAAAAAGTAACATGGTATCAGAGCAGGTTCGATCCGGGTCCGGTTTCCTGACTTCGGGGATTAGTTAAAAGAGAATGAGATGTGAAATCCGTCGGAAAAAGAAAAAAAATGTGGGCGAGCCAAAAAGAGAATGAGATGCTCGACCCAAGAAAGAACAAAAAAAAGAAAAAGGTGTCAAGTGTTAACTAGTTCAGGTAGTTAACACTTGAGGGGAGTGTTGAGATGCAGGGAAAAGTATCGCATATCGATAACACACAATCAGGTGATACTACCATATAAGCATTCGGACTACTACTCATATTGCCAATTAGTTTTAGGAAGGAACCCGTGTGCTTGTATGTGTGGTTCACCGGACGTGTGCCCTCCGTGTCATTTGGTCCCGAGAAGGATATAAGAAAAAAGAGAATGAGATGTGAAACCCGTCGGAAAAAGAAAAAAATTGTGGGCGAGCTAAAAAGAGAATGAGATTCTCGGCTCAAGAAAGAAGAAGAAAAAAGTGTCAAGTGTTAACTAGTTCAGGTCGTTAACACTTGAGGGGAGTGTTGGGATGTGGAGAAAAGTATCCCACATCGACACACAATTAGGTGATACTACCATATAAGCATCCGGGTGCTTGTATGTGTAGTTCACCGGACGTGTGCCCTCTGCGTCATTTGGTTCCGAAACGAATATAAGAAAAAGTAACATAAATACAATTTATTTCTCTATAAACCTGATTAATTTGGAACCTTCATGAAACAAAGATTTAACGATCTCATATAGATAACTCGATGAACCTTGAAGATCTTTGTTTCGGTGTAGTTAATCAAACTCTCAAACTTAGCAAATAAAAGAGGAGACGAGGGACAAAATTGTAATTTCCTCCTTACATATTTCTAAAGCTTTGCCTTTTCTTTTTGTATGATTGTGATCTGATCTTCTTGTCCAACTCATTCATCCACGCGGGATCAGGAGTTCAGGCGAAAGCTTACCTTTTTCTTTGTGTCTGCTGGGTTTTTCATGTTACTTTGCTTTTCTGTAGTATTTCAAAAAAAACTATAATAGGCCGGGCTCGAGTGAGAATTGACCCACTTCTAGGCCCAGACCAAATAAAATTGAAGGCCCAAAACCAAACAGTAAATTTGATAATTGGAAACTTATCAGTCCCACTAGTCATGGGCTGAAAATCTAAGCCGACTGTTTAGGTTTTCAAACTGCCGGTTTAGATTTCAATTTAGTCCAACAGACTTGCATAAATCTTCAACTACAAGTAATACGCGTTTTTCAGAAGCAAGCTTGGTCTTGTTCATCCACCTCCATGAAGAGGGTATAGGACTATATTTGATAATACACATGGAATAAGGGCACATTTTGTAATAAAGGCAATATGCCAACAGACTTGTAACGAAGTCAGCTGATATATATGTATGCATATACATGTCCTTGATGAATGATTAAGTTTTCAATTCATTCTTTCACCTCTTGACAATATGTATTCATCTATATTATTCTTAACTGAAGAATCATAAATACAAGAATTGTGTTAACTTATACATTGATGTAGCTTTTGGGAGGAATCTTTATCCACTGGAGGAGAAGTTAGAGCCCGAATCGGTTGCTAAAGTGATTGAGGATGCTACTTGAGATGGACCAAGCTGAGGTATTCCACTTGTTCGAGTCACCGGATGGTTTAAAGACGAAGGTTGTTGAAGCCATTGAGGTTCTGAAGAATGTTGCTCTGCAGCAAACACCTAGCACACTGTTGATCATATCCTACATTGAGGAAACGAGATCTTGTGTTTCGTTATCTGATGTCGAGTGTGTTTGTTATGTCCTAGATTTTAGATTGAACCGCAAATTTTGGTGGATGCTTTGTAAGAATTGTTGAGTGTCTGATCGAACTTTTTAAAAACTCCAACAACTAAAAACTTAATAGCTTTCCATTTGCATTTAAATTTATAATTTTGTTTCCTTTTGGATGAGCAGCCAAACGGGTTGCTTTCAAATATAAGATCTAAAATCAATATTCAGTTGGTCTGATCTACAACCAATACTCAGTTGGTCTAGTGAGATATGGTGTGCTAGACTCCTTAACTAGTTAGTCTAGATGAAAAAACTGATGGGTATCCCCAACAATGGGTGTCGTGTTTTAGTCGTGTAATCATGTATGTGTTGTAAATAGAAAGAAAAAAAAAGAAAGAAATCTCCAAAATTTTCTTTTTGACGTTTTCAACATCCATGTATATAGCTTTAATATGTATAATAAATTTGTTTAATATTTAGACTCTCTATTTATAGAAATTCTAATACCATCAACTTTTGTACCTAATTGATGTGGGATATGCTAGTGCTAGTAGTTTGAATATTGATCAAACATAGAGGTGAGGCGGCTTGTTCATTGTTGTGTTCATTGGTGCATTTTTATAAGTAAGAAAATGCTATTATTTATAATTTTACGATTGTCTGATTCATATTATAAACTGCGTATTTGTCGGTTTAGTCATAACTAGGTTCAAGAGCAGTTTAGGAATATGGAGGTGAGACGGCTTATATAGTTAGTGGGTTGATGTCATTTTTCGGTTTGGATATCGTTGGTTTTTTACTCTTCTCTTGCGAGTTGTTTCACTATGTTTATCTTTTGACTCATCTCGTGAATCTTACCTGGTTGTTTGGTTTTGAAATATTTATATTGGTTGTCATTTGAGATGACGGTTGGACTTTTTTGTTCTTAATATTTGATGTGTGTCGCCGAAAGTCTTTTCTTTTAAAAAAAAGGTTGAAGGAATACTTATATGAATTCCTGGTGTTCTAGCGCTCATATATATATAACCCATAATATATCTAATCGCGGATTCTTTTTGATAAGTAAGTCTTTCAACTTACCCAGTGACATGGATGTGAGAACGGATAGTCGATTCTCCTAAACATAAGTTAAGCGACTTGAGATATCACATATCGAATTTAAGAAGACTTTCTCAACTTTTACTCGACGTAACGGAGAAAATGCTAATTAATGTTACTTTTGCTAATTCTAAAAATTGAGAATCGTTACTTTCGAGTTATACTATTCAATTATATATAAATATAATTGTATTTTATTTCTCTAATAAATTTATTCAAATCAAATTTCACTAACAAATTCAATTCAAACAACTTTATTCCAAATCATATAATATAGGCAAAATTGGCAAACTAGCCCTTTTAAGCAAATCAATTGAGAAACAAGAGTCCTAGTATTTGGGGTTGTTATTTTGACCCCCTATAAAATAGACTAGAGAAAATATAGTACAAAAAGAGGACAAAGTTTGACAACCCATCGGATGTGACATGTTGTACTATCTCACATGTCACATCAATCAGTAAAAGGAATTCTCATCATCCTCACTTTCTCACCTATTACCCAAAAATTCGCTTACCCAAATAATGTCACAATTATACCAAAAATAAAATTTTCAAAGTACATAAACATACTCGAAAACAACATACCCAAAAATCAAATGTCAAAATAAAACCATATTCATAAATTGGATAATATTTTATATTTATACCCAATTTAAACATCACTTAATACAAAAACCATACCCAATTTAAATTTATCATACCCAAAATTTTAAAGCTTGATATTGTACACAAACATCAATATCAAATGATATTTGGTCATTACCCAAAAAACCCGTTTGACATTTGATCATTATAACACACTTTGGGTAACCATAAAACATACCCACGATATCACTTTAAATATACTTAATAATAAAAAATGTATTACAAAGTCAATACACGTATATAAGCATACCCAAATAATGTTACAATCATACCCAAAAATAAATTTGTCAAATACATAAACATACTCGAAAATAATATACCCAAAAAATCAAATATCAAAATAAAATCATATCCATTAACTGGATAATATTTTATATTTATACCCAATTTAAACATCACTTAATACAAAAACCATACCCAATTTAAATTTTTCATACCCAAAATTTTCAAAACTCGATATTGTACACAAACATCAATATCAAATGACATTTGGTCATTACCCAAAAATCCGCTTGATATTTGATCATTATAACACAGTTTGGGTAACTATAAAACATACTCGCGATATTACTTTAAATATATACTTAATAATAAGAAATATACTATAAAGCCAATACATGTATAAAGCATACCCAATTTGAATTTGTCATATCCAAATTTTACACAAATCGATATTGTACACAAACACCAATACCAAATGACATTTGGTCATTGTAACACAGTTTGGGTAACCATAAAACATACCCAAAAATATGACTTTAAGCATACTCAACAATAAGAAACATACAACAAAAACAATAAACATATACTCAATAATTAATAAAAATACTACAATTCATAATTGTGTAACAAAAACAATGTGACCCAAAAAAATTAAACATTCATGGACTTGAAAATTTTATCAAACTAGCTACATTAACCAAAATTTTTTAGTAAACATGTAAAAAAATACTTAAATTAAAAGTAAACATCTAATCACCATCATTTCAATTAGAAAAATTATTGCCCCTACTTTCTAGTTCTCATACCTACTTTTTCTTCCTTTTGTATAGAAGCCTAGTTTGTAAAAGAGAATTTTAAGGAGTCCTATTCCCCTAATTAAGTCTATAATATAATTCCTTCTCTATAAGATCTTGATTACATATAATTCATCTCATAAAGGATCAAATATATTATTCCATTATGAACATTTTGACATTTGTTTAAACGAATATAGACATGGTACATCCCAAGTCAAATATATAAGACCTAATGCGCCCTATCATATCAAATGAATATATACATGTTACAACTAGAAAAGCCAAAGACCATGCATTTTAATTTTAGGCCCAATGTATTTTAACTATTATGTGTATCTAAAAATCTTTTCCTATATAGTTTTATCTCATATTAACACCCTTAATATTTCAAATATAAAATTATGTCCTCCCTCGTTATATAAATGGTCATATACGTTCCAACAATGTACATTTTTATACAAACACCAAAGTTTAAGCTGATTATAAGTGAAACCAAAGATTTCAATGGCAACAAAAAATATGATTGTCCTTTTGATTTCTCTCGTGTTTTTTGCATTTTTTCTTGGAGGTTAGTGGTATTTTTCGTCTAAATTGTTCTATATTATGATTAATGTATAATAATATTAGTTAAGTATACTTAAAGGTTGTTCAAACGGCCGAATCGACCGGACCGGAACATTACGGTCTAGGATCGGACCGGACCTTAATATTATGGACCGGATCGGGCCAGATTTTTACAATTACGGTCCAGGACCGGACCAGACTGTAATTTCCGGTCCGTTCCGATCCGGTTTCGGTCCAAACCTGTACAACCCTAACTCCCCTAAGTATACTAATCTAATTTCGTATTGGTTGTATGTTACATGTAAATAAATGATTATGGATCCTTAGGTGGTATATCGGCAGCACAATGTGGTGTGAATGAGCTCGGACAAAGTTGCACTTATCAACTCTGTATTGATACGTGCGCTCACCTCAGCGGCATAGTGGCTAAAGGAGCTTGTGGTGCCGGCAATCAGTGTTATTGTGTGTGTTAGAATATATCAAAATATCGAATAAATGTATGTAACATTAAAATATCATTCGTTATGGATGAATTTTTATTTATATCTTTAAATGAAATATTTATAATGAATAAAATTTTAAAATAGTGATTTGTTGAGACTAATTTTGTGCGTATTAGGTTTGTTTGCTTTCTTTTCTTTTTACTAAAACTGAAAGAATCTATATTTTCTAACTTCATATAATTTTTTTTTAAAAATATCTTTTTTTACTAAAACTTTGGTATATTTTGATCCGATGGCGTTGTTCTTATCAAATAAGTTATAAAATCCTTTTTCTTATAAAATATGCGGTTGGACGGTTGGTTTGGTAGAGAGTGTTGATGTGATGCGATATTATGGAGTAATATGAATCGTTGATTCACTTAATCTAATGATCTATATCCATCCAAGTCAATTGATAATTTATATGAAATGCTGTGGTATTTTTGTAATTTTTAGAAGGTATGAAGAATTTTTTTTTAATCTGTTTATCCAAGTCAATTAATAATTTATAAGAGGTGTTGTGGTATTTTTGCAATTTTTAGAAGGTATGAGGAAAATTTATTTTTTTAAATCTGTTTTAAAAGATTGGGAAACAGTGACATATTTGTAATTTTTATGAAAAAATTATAACAATTATTATTTCAGTTCATGAGCTTAGTTCAATTCGTTTACATTATTAGTTTTGATATTTTATGTAGTTAGTTCACGCATTATTTGTTAAATTGGTAGTTATGTTTTTATACACTTTGTTACTTGTACATATTTGAACTAATAAAACACAATATTTGAACTAACAATACACAATATTCAATTTAATGATACCCAACTTTTAAACTAATATTACTAACGTTTATATTTTTATAGTTATGGTTATTAGAATTGAGTGTTCTATTTGTTCAAACATTTTATATTATTAGTTCATCCATTTTTTTAACTTATAAATATATTATCACTTTTAGGAACATTAGATATTGATCAATCCACTGTGATCCATAATACATATATACATGTGAGAGAGAGAAGAGAGAGTGAGAGATGTTCAAAATCAAGGGCTCTCATACAATATATCACTAGTAAAGTTGAGATAATATTAAATTATATATAACATTATGTTATTTTAAAAAAAATTAAATTCATACATAAATGTATGGATAAAAGTTATTGATGATATTTATAGGTAAAAAAAAGTGAAGATATAACGTTATTCTACAAATAAATATTATTATATCCGCGAATTTTTTTGTTATATTAAGAAAGTTTAGTTTACGGCATCCCACAAGTAAAGTTGAGAATTGTTAAATGTTTAATAAAATGTAACATAAAAATTGTAATTACATTTTTAATTTATTTTGTAAAATCTACGATCAAAACAAAATTTGTTTAAATCTTAGAATTTAAACAAATTTTGTTAGATGATATCAACTTTTAAAACAAAATCCAATTACAATTTTTGTTTAAATCATGTATCCAACAAATTTTTTTAAAGATAATTAGTGTTTTAATTATTTTAATAAATCTCCTAATTATTTAACTTTTAATTATTTGACTTTTAAAAATAATTTTTATGCTTCGATAAATGTGGCGTTGACATGTGGCAAAAAGAGTCTCTCCTTTAATACATACTAGTATATTACCCGCACATTGTGTGGGTTGAGTTTTAAGGGTAATATTAGTAAGATATAATTGTTGGTAAAATCGATGGGAAAAAAATTGTAAAAGTTTAAAAACTATTTTTGTAAAATATTTATTTAAATATTTTTTAAAAAATTTTAAAATCACTTTTCAATATATATTAACATTTAGAAATCACTTTTTAAAATAATTTTTTGGACTTTCGAGAAACGTGGTGTTGACACGTGGCAAAAAAACTTCTGCTTTAATAGATATAAGACTAGTTTTCAAACCCGTGCCCTGCACGGAATTTGTTAAATTATAATAGTTATGAAGATTATTTATTTTATCATAATATACTAATTTTAAGGTTTGAATGTTAAATGTAAGTTTAGAAATAATAGTATTGAAATGTTCAAATTTGTAAAATAACAATTTATCTAATCGACTTGTTTTTTTTAAATGAAATCGACTTGTTAGTAAGTATTAAATTTCATTATGAAGATTATTTATTGTATATTTAATTTTTAGTATGTTGTTATCCTTGTCACATGGTTTGTTTGTTTTATATGAAAACAACATTGTAACTATTAAGTTTTTACGCTAGTGTATAGTCTGTGCCTAAACTAGGTTTGTTATAATATTAATTTATAAAATTTAATTTGTTTAACAAAAAAATTTTAATTTTAATTTATTTTTATGCATTTTCCTATATGGTAAACAATGGGATTGAGTCAAATCAATAGCAGAACAAAATGGAGTGGATTCCTCCTAGGTCGGGAAAACTCTATTGGAAAGAATACCCTGAATTATAGTGAATTTTCTATAATGTGCTATGAGCAATTGCTGGCTATAAATCCCTCTAGCTCAGCTAAAAATTTTGTTTATGACT
This sequence comes from Fagopyrum esculentum, assembly GCA_033239045.1. Classification (NCBI taxonomy): domain Eukaryota; kingdom Viridiplantae; phylum Streptophyta; class Magnoliopsida; order Caryophyllales; family Polygonaceae; genus Fagopyrum; species Fagopyrum esculentum. The sequence goes on along the minus strand of BSUD01000004.1, from coordinate 1,879,665 downwards.
CGTTTGGATGTGTATGTCATGAGAAATTATTTAATATCACGAATTATACTAAAGTTTGTACAAAGTGTATGATGCAACCAAGGATTGTCAAAGTCAATTACTTGAGATTCTTCTCACACAAAAATAAAATGACCAATAAAGGAGTTTCTTTTAGGACTTTCATCAAACACGCTAAGGATACTCGGTCATATGTATTGGATTTTAGCCAACAAAGCCATAACCCAAACGCATGTGAAAATGATTACTTGAATAATCTGGATACTCAAGGTGAAAAACACTATAAACTGGAATTTTCGTTCAGAACAAAGGAATTGAACACCCAATTACAATTATTGGTTCCTTGATTAAGATCGCCTTTTGGAACTGTCGGGGTATGAAGAAAAAAGAATTTTTGGACCAATTTAAAAATTGACTTGTAAAAACGAGAATATTCAAATGATTATGCTAGTTGAGACAAAAACGAAAGACGAGCATGAGGAAAGGGTATGGAAAAGTGCAGGTTTCGATAAAATATTTTTTATTCCAGTGATGGGATTTGCGGGGGGTTGTGCCTACTCTCGAAAGAATACCAAATTAAAGGGGAAAAGGTGGAAATTATTAAAGCCTCACCGAGGTTTTTGCTGGTTAAACATACAAATTTTAATTCACAATTTGAATCTGTGATCGTCTTCATATATGCACCGCCGAACGAGCAATTGAAACTTCCGTTTTGGATTGAACTTCACAATGTTATGGACAGTATCCAATTACCGATGATTGTTATGGGTGACTATAATGATCTGATGGAAGCATCGGAAAAAAAAGAAGGAGCTACAGTAGCGAACAATAGATTCGACAGACTTTTGCAATTGGCTAACCAATTTTCCCTAACAAACTTAACAACCAAAGGTAATGACTTCACTTGGAAGAAAAAGAAAGAAGGAGATAATAACACTTACGAAAAATTAGATAGAGTGATGTCCTCCATGGAAATCATACAACAATATCCCAGTTTACATACCCGGAATCATGTTGTTACAAACTCCGATCATTGTATGATTTCCATTAATTTATAAAATAATCAGACAACCATAAAAAACAAACCGTTTAGATTCGAATCAATGTGGATGCTAAGACATGATTGCAAAAACATTGTGAAGCAAGTATGGAGGAACCAATACCAAGGTACAGAAATGTTTAATTTAGTCAAGAAGACTAGTTTACTGAAACAAAAATTAAAACAATGGAGCCGAAAAAAATTTGGTAATATAAACAAACAACTACTCAAAGTGGACGACGAACTAGAACGACTACAAAAAGTGATTTTCTCACAATTTCACCATGACATTAATAATAAGATTAACAGACTGACAATGAAAAGAGAGTGCCTAATAGAATACCAACATAAATATTGGACACATCGAGCCAAGACAGCAAATTTACAATTTGGTGATAAGAACACCAACTTTTTTCATAGAAAAGCAACGGGCCGAAGAAATAAAAAGATAATCACAACGATTACTAAAATAATGGAGAAATTCTAGCAAAAGATACTGACATTGATGAGGAATTTGTAAATGACTACAAAACTCGATTTCAATCCAAACCAATTGAAAGGAATAAACTACTAAACCAATTGAAAGGAATAAACTGCAAATTTACAATTTGGTGATAAGAACACCAACTTAAGGAAGCTATATTCAATATAGGAGCTGACAAATTGCCAGGCCCGGATGGGATGCCAGCAGGTTTTTATTAGAAATACTGGCATATCCTAGGACCATCAGTCACTAGAGCTGTCAAGAGTTTTTACAGGAATGGATACATTTTTAGACAACTTAATCACACTTTTATAGCACTCCTACCAAAGATTGATAACCCAACAACAACATCACATTATAGACCTATCAGTTTAGTTTCAACGGTTTATAAAATTATCTCGAAGATATTAGCTGTAACACCCCAAATTTTACAACTTAGGGAGTTACTGGTTAGGACCGCACAGTGGGTCCCGACCTTAGTTTGACAACAACTTAACATGATCTTACAACAAGGCACCGATAAGGAAAAACTAAAAATCATAAAAATAGTTTTTATCAATGCATGAATGTGACCAGATCAACTACAGCCGGAAGAGTAATATATCAAAGTACGGAAGGAAACGATGTTCAACTGAAAAAAAAAAAACCCACAAATGCAAAAACTGCAAAACGTCCTAATGTACGACACCCCGGCTGACCACTACCATCTGGATCACTCGGCATCTGCTCTAACCTGTGTCAAATCTAGACAACATATCAACCGTTAGCTAACTAACCAAATATAAGCAAAATGATAACAGCACAAACACACGCAGAAACAAAAATAAACAAACAACATGCTGGCACTCAACCAATTATTATCTGTTATTTTAGTGATTCACATTATTCAATTTAAGTTGTGGCACGAGAACTATTATTAGTTCTCGCCTCCGTTCCTTATCCAACTGGTGTAGGTATAGCTGACTTCCTTTGGTAGCGTCACTACAAACCATGTGTGGACTAGTCCCGAAAGAAACCCCCAGCGTCCTGCGAGCTACTGAGCGGAATGCCACCGCCCGTTACTCTTAGGCCAAAATACAGGTCGGTATTTATATATCACAACCTATCTCTCTAACATGCCAATCACACACCACCATCATCATTTGTACTCATATTTAGCAGTCAGCTAAGTAAGCCCAAAGGACTTACCTGTTATAATGCTCGACTCTTTAGTAATCACTTGCTCTGTAACTGTACCCACTCAGTTGCCTGTTAAAGGCGATAAGTGTATTAGCACACTTTCACGTAGATAGAAGTCTAAAACTTCTGAGATTAATAAGTATTAAGACGTACTAGCTACATTATTAGTTTTAGGGTAAAATGACCATTTTACCCTTCGTTCCGATTTTCTCGAAGACCCTAAAATTCATGTCCAAACTCCTATTTGAAGTTCTAAAATATATCCTAACTCGTAGAATTTTATTAGGTGCGAAACGGACATTTTTCTCATGTTTCTATTTTCCGGAAGAACCGAAAAAGGTTTAACTTCGGCTCTAAATATAAAATTCTTAACGGCTTATAAAATTTCCGAATTTAATATCTAGATCATCTATGAGGTTCTATCTAGCCTTGGAAGAAAGAATTTCACCAAACTGTTCAGCCGATATTTTTATAATAATTCCCAAAGTCGGTTCCTCACTCTACTTTCTTATACTTAGTCAAATTTATAAGTTCAATAAAACTGCTCAACTACCTAACTTCGGGAGCTCGTAACTTTCAATCCGACCGTTCATTTCTCACCAAATTTTAATATGATAAACTACATATATCCGTCTACAACATATCCAAAATTCAACGGTGGATCTTTATCCAAACATTTTATAATTGATCGACAATATGGGTTGTTCGAAACCTAAAAGCTGAAGAACTTAAATTAATTTACAGCAGCCCTTCCTTCTATTTTATGCACCTACTCAGCAGCTCATTTACGTTATTTATGCTGAGACTCAACAACAGCAGTTCACAAACACATGGGTGACAGTGAAGTCGAAGGGAGGAGTAGCAAGCTTACGGAATCTGCAGTCCGGCGTTAGGGTCCTAAACAGTAGCGTTCCGGCGGTTTCTCCTGGGTAGTCGGCCTGCTGTTGCTGCGGGACAGGGGTGGCGGGTTCCGGCGTCTCCTTCAGCTGCAAAGGTATGGCTCGTATACTCTCCTGTTGCACCGTTCCGTTGGCCGGCTATCACTGCAGGATCCGTGAGGGACCGCTCTAATCGATTAGGCACACAGAATAGGAGGCAGTGAAGGGGACGGAAGGAGAAGAAGGCTCACCAGTCGGTCTGCAGTTCCGGCGTGCCTCGGGTCTGGATGCAAATTGACGTATGGAGCGTCCGGGTCTGGCTGCGCAAGGCTCAGCGGTTACTCTTCTGAAACAATCCAGAAGCGGACGCGAGAGGGACGAGAGAAGGGAGAGTCGGGATCTTACCGGTCGGCTGGGGCGTGCAGGACGGGGCGGCTGCGAATCCGGCGGGGAGCGGCGCAAGGTGGCCGGCGCGAGCGGTGGCGGTTCGATGTGCAGTTGGCTGCGGGGATGCAGACTCACGACGTTCAGAAGAGACGGTAAACGGCAGGAGGAATTAGGCTGGAGTGTATCGGCAGGTTAGGAGAAAGAAAATATTAATTAGTAGGGTGATTAGGGAAATTTAGGGTTAGGTTAAATTAGGAGGTGGGCTGCTGATTGGGCCTCGCAGTGGCCCACATCCGGCCCGCTTTTAAATTAGCACGGAAAAGGAATCCGTCACTCGCTCGGGTTCTAGTTAAGTACTGAAAATACATAATACGGAATTAATTCTGTATTATCTTTATTTTTATTATTTATATATTTATTGTATTAATAAAATTTGTGTTATCATTTTATGTGATTTAAGGTCACATAAAATGATAACGTTTAAACTCGTTTTGTTTAGCTTATTTATTTATTTAATTATGATTGTCGTATCGGATTTGGTTAATTTCCATTCGTCGAAAACTTAAAATTTTCGGTTATTACATCAGTGCCCCCTTAAAAGAAGTTTCGGCCCGAAACTTAATTTATTTCCCTTACTCACACATCCCCTTCGGTGTATTTTAGTTTTCTTGACATCTTTATTTTCTACCAAGGAGCTACTCAGGCAGCAATCAAACAAGTATCACAAAAGAGAAACAGAAACACTCAAAACTAACATGAAAACCTGAAAGGTCAAACAACACAACATCCGAGTACTAACCCGTCAAACAGGAGTAATCTCTAACCCCGCAAAGAACTCGGGGTAGTTACGTCTAACACTCTCCTCAGTCTCCCAAGTGGCCTCATCAGCTCCTCTCCTAGACCACTGGATCCTCAGCATAGGTATCTCCTTGGATCGCAGACGTCTGGTACTGCGTTCCAAGACAGCTACGGGGTACTCTACAAACGTATGGTCAGGCTCCACTATCAGATCCTCATGGCTGATGATGTGTCTCGGATCCGGAATGTACTCTCGCAGCTGAGATACATGAAAAACTGGGTGTACTCCCTCTAATCTCGGTGGTAGTGCTAGTCGGTAGGCAACCTCTCCGACTCTCTCTACGATCTCAAAAGGTCCGACATACCGGGGACTCAGCTTCCCCTTAATGCCGAAACGTCTAACTCCCCTCGTAGGTGACACCCTCAACCACACCTGTGCACCTACTCTAAACTCCAAAGGTCGACGCCTCTTATCGGCGTAGGACTTCTGACGACTCTGAGCTGCTAACATCCTCTCCCGGACTAAGGCAGTCCGGGCGATGTCGTCGTGTATCTGATCTGGTACCACTCCATCAGCCTTGCTAGGCTCATCCCAACATAGCGGTGTACGACATCTCCGGCCGTACAAAGCCTCATAAGGTGCCATCCCAATAGACGCATGCCAGCTGTTATTATATGAAAACTCTACTAGTGGGAGGTGATCTGGCCATACCTGTCCCCAATCTAGCACACATGCCCGTAACATGTCCTCCAGGGTCTGGATGGTCCTCTCTGACTGACCGTCTGTCTGTGGGTGGTAGGCAGTGGTAAAGTGAAGACTCGTACCCAGAGCAGTATGTACCTGCTGCTAGAACCTCGAGGTAAAACGTCCATCCCTGTCGGATACGATAGTCCTCGGTACTCCATGGAGTCTCACAATATGTCTGGTGAACTCCTCTGCTAGACGACTTACCGGCCACGTCTCCTTAATCGGAATGAAACGTGCGGTCTTCGTCAGACGGTCTACTACCACCCAAATGGCATCAAAGCCTCTGCTGAGCCTCAATCCAGTGACGAAATCCATAGAAATGTCTTCCCACTTCCAGTGTGGTACTAGCAGTGGGTGTAGCTCTCCTCCGGATCTACGGTGCTCAATCTTGACCTGCTGACAGGTCGCACACTGAGCTACATAACGGGCCACATCAGGCTTCAAACCACCCCACCAGAAGGAACGTCTCAAGTCCCTATACATCTTACTCGCTCCTGGATGTACGGAGTAAGGGGTAGTATGAGCCTCACCTAGTATCCTCTGCCTCAGCTCACGGTCTGATGGCACACAAACACGGTCCTGTCGTCTCATCACTCCATCGGCACCAATAGTGAACTGAGGTGCCTCATCTCGTGCCATCCGGTCCCGGATCCGGGTCAACATCGGACAGGCCTCCTACTTCTGTCGGATCTCACCCAACAGGTCAGGGAGTAACTCTATGGTGGCTAACTGATGAGCTGTATCCGGGAACTGGATCTCAATCTCTAACCGAGCTAAGTCTCTCTGCAGCTGTGGCTGTACTGTCAACCGGGCTATCGCCTTCTCCTGAGGCGTCTTCCGACTCAAAGCGTCGGCAACTACATTCGCCTTTCCAGGGTGGTAAAGAATCTCAAGGTCAAAATCCTTGATCAACTCTAGCCACCGCCTCTGGCGGTTATTCAACTCCCGCTGAGTGAATATGTACTTCAGACTCTTATGGTCTGTGAAGATCTGACAGGTCGCTCCATAGAGATAATGACGCCAGATCTTAAGAGCGTGCACTACTGCTGCTAACTCTAGGTCATGAGTGGGGTAGTTCTCTTCATACGTCTTCAGCTGTCGAGACGCATATGCTATAACCTTACCCCTCTGCATCAAGACGCACCCCAAGCCCAGCTTGGATGCATCACTGTACACTACGAAGTCCTCTGTACCCTCAGGCTGTGCTAAGATCGGAGCAGACGTCAATCTCCTCTTCAGCTCATCAAAACTCTGCTGACACGGTTCAGACCAAACGAACCGAGTAGTCTTCCTTAGGAGGGAAGTGAGTGGTCGGGCGATCAGGGAAAACCCTTCCACAAACCGACGGTAATACCCTGCCAATCCAAGGAAACTGCGAACCTCCTTCACATTCTTCGGAGGCTGCCAAGAAGACACTGACTCAATCTTCGCCGGGTCGACCTTAATCCCCTCAACAGTCACTACATGGCCAAGGAATGCCACCTCGGACATCCAGAACTCACACTTGGATATCTTAGCATATAGCTGACTATCCTGTAGAATCTGCAGCACGGTCCTCAAGTGTCCAGCATGCTCCTCTCGACTTCTAGAGTAAACTAGAATGTCGTCGATGAAGACCACTACAAACTGGTCTAAGAAGTCGATGAAAATCCCATTCATCAACTCCATAAATACTGCTGGCGCATTAGTGAGCCCGAATGGCATCACTACAAACTCATAATGACCATACCTAGTCCGGAATGCCGTCTTAGGTATGTCCTGATCTCTCACCCTCAGCTGGTGATAACCCGATCTCAAATCTATCCTCGAGAACACTGACGCTCCATGCAGCTGGTCCAGCAGATCATCTATGCGAGGTAATGGATACTTATTCTTGATGGTGACCTTGTTCAACTCTCTGTAGTCGATACACAGTCTCATCGATCCATCCTTCTTCCTCACAAACAGCACTGGTGCGCCCCAGGGAGAAACACTAGGGCGTATGAAGCCTTTCTCTGCTAACTCCTCTAACTGCTTCTTCAGCTCAAGCAGCTCTATCGGGGCCATGCGGTACGGGGCCTTCGAGATCGGTCTCGTGCCCGGCTCTAACTCGATGCTAAAATCCACACTCCTCTGTGGGGGTAGCCCTGGTAAGTCGTCCCTGAAGACCTCTGCAAACTCACATGCGACTGGTATCTCCTCTACTGTCAGGCTCTTGCGCTCCTTCATGGCGTAACACCAGAAGGCCTCGCAACCCTGTGCTATCAATCTGGCTGCCCTCACTGCACTGATGACTGTGCCGGACTTTCCGAGGTCCCAACCTCGGAATATAACTCTGTGGCCCTCCTCCGTGGCAACAGTCACAGTCCTCCTACCAATATCCAAGACGGCTCCATGTCTAGTCATCCAATCTATCCCTAGTATCACGTCCTCATGTGCTAGGGGCATGACTAGAAAATTTACTAACCAAATCCAACCTCCCAGGTGAATAGGGCAGTCATAAATCTCTCGAGATCCTCTAACCTTACCCCCATCTGGTAACCCAACCACGAAAGGTACACCCTCTACTGTAGCTAAGGACAACCTATCTACACATGCATCTGATATAAAGGAGTGTGTGGCACCCGTATCAAATAAAACACGCACAGGTAAGTCATGGATCCAAATGGTACCTGTGGTCGGAGGTGCTGCAGGCTGCTCAGTGCTCCTCAGCTCAAACACTCTCGATGGTCCTCCTCTAGTGTCAGTGGTACTACCACGTCCTCTGCCACGACCTGACTCCTGTGCAGCACTGTATGAAGCAGGATGTCCCGGAGCCCGGTACTGCTGCTGCTGCTGACTCGGAGCTCGGTACTGAGGAGGTCTCTGTACACTCTTCTCAGCACCTGCAGGAGAAGATCCCTGCTGAGAAGAAGCCTTGCCCTGACGGCAGAAAGTAGCCCTGTGTCCCGGCTTCCCACAAGTAAAGCAAGTGACCAGTGGTTTCGGGCAGTCCGGCTTAATGTGATCACGGCCACCACAGTTAAAGCACTGTCGATCTCCACTGGGTGTCCGGACTGAAGAGTGATAGCTGGACCTCCCCTGAGTCTGTCCTCTACTATGGCCTGCTACTGCCCCACTGCTACCAGCATGTCCTGTCCTCTGTCGCTTATCCGGCCCACCAGACTGTGCCGCTTTCCTAGAAGCTGGCCTATCTCTCTCATAAGCAGAGGCCCTATCCTGATAATCAGACAAGGTCTCACAGCGGAATCCAGCCAGGTAGGATCGGGTACTCTCTCTCAACCTCCTGGAGAAAAGATAAACATGCTGCTCTTCTGGAGGTGCAGACGGTCCAAGGAAAGTCAACTCCTTCTGAAACTTCTTTATGGCTGCAGCAATCGGGATATCCTCGAATCCCGCCTCAATAAAATCCTGGAATCTCTCCCTCCTCAGCGAAACTGGGCAGTACCTGTCTCTAACAATGGTCTTCATCTGCTCCCAGCTGGTGACTCGGCTACGAATGGTACGCCACCATGAATGAGCATCATCTGTGAAGCAGGTCTGTATCAAATCCACCTGTCGGTCCACGGGGCAACGTATTGCCTCCAAAGCAGTCTCAATCTTCCCTATCCAGTGCTCCACCTCTAGCCCTATCTCTCCGCTGAATGAGGGGACCTTCTGAGAGTTGAAAGCCTTCAACCATTCATCCGGTCTCGGTGCTCTGGCCCCAGTAGGTGCTCTATCAACAGCAGCCCTCCTCTCAGATACAGCCGGCACCTGAGACACTCCCTGTGTCACCTGAGCTGACCTAGCCGGCTCCACTGATGGTACCTGAGTAAGCCTCTCCACTCTGGCAGCTTCTTCCCTGCGCTCAACATAGGCTCTGAACTCTCTATACTCCGATGCTCCAATAGAGACACGTCCCGACTCAGTAGAACGAGCTCCCTGCGCTCCAGACCTAGCGGCGGGCACAGGCCTGACCTCGGGGCCTACACTCTCAGCTACTTCCTCTACAGCAACCTCTGGTATGCTTGCTGCAGGTGGGTCGTCTCGAGGGACTCGTCCTCGACCTCTCCCTAGTGGAGGTCTACCCACACGACCACGCCCTCTGACAGTAGGGGTGCTATCAGCTCGATCCTGTCTGACTGGGGGAAGGGGGGGACGACCCCTACCTCGGCCAGTCACTTGTGCAGCCCTAGTACATGTCATCTGCACGAATAGTAATCACTATAGTTATAACTAGCTAATCTATCATAACATTACAAGTCCATAATTATTCTAAGATTACCGAGATCCGCAGAGGTAGTGGTGGTCGTCCGTACTTTCTATCCCAACCCGACTCTGTATGCATTTAAAACCAAAATTTTTCGTTGGAAAAACTCAGACCCCTTTCGGGTTCTGTTTATTTACTTATACGACCTTTTTAGAAGATTCAAGTGCCATTGTTGCCAACCTAGAGCTCTGATACCATGTTGTAAGATCATGTTAAGTTGTTGTCAAACTAAGGTCGGGACCCACTGTGCGGTCCTAACCAGTAACTCCCTAAGTTGTAAAATTTGGGGTGTTACATTAGCAAAAAGACCGAGTCTAATCCTCCCAAAACTTATTCATCCTTTACAAAGGGCATTCGTTAAAAATAGAGCAATCCACGACAATGTGCTCATTGCCCATGAAATCTTCCATGGTTTCAAATCAAAAAAAGGAAATGAAGGATATATGTCTATTGTAATAACTAAAAATTTTAAACTCCGTTTAATACTGGATCAAACCGGATTCCGATCCGCCAACCTAAATTCTTTTAAATAAAAATAAAACAATATTAAATTCTAGCATTTTATGTGACCTGGATTCACATAAAATGATAACTTATGTAATTCAGTAAATAATTCTGTAAATAATCTCGTAATTATTTTCCGTATATTTTTTTTAACGGTTCCGGGCGAATAACGAATATTATTTCAGTCTCTTGTGTTAATTGAAGAGCAGGCCCAGTTCTGGCCCCACATACCCAACCCAATTCCTTGCTAGCCCAGCCCATGCTCTAACTAATCTAAACCCTAATCAGCTCATTAATCAAGTTTAACCTAATTCTAACCTCACCTAATCAAATTGCAAGACGCTACTCTCTCGCTGCCTGCTGATACGCCAGAAGGAAGCCGCCAGACGAGACGCACCAGGACCACACCGACGCCCTCCACCGGGACTGTATGCGAGGAGTGGTGAAGATGACCGCCTTGCGCCGGAGCCTGCTTCAGCGTCCCGGACCGCCAGCGGAAGACGCTCCTCCACCGATTTGTCCCGGACCGCCAGCGGAAGACGCTCCTGTAATATCCGGAATTTTTATTCCGTCTATTTCTGTTATAAACTCGATCTCAATCAGTTTATGCATATCCGTCTACTTAGTTAGACATATTATCATAGGATTTATCATTTTATGTTTTCCTTCACATAAAATGATAGAATCTTTTAAATAGTTTATCATTTTATGCAGACTACTTCCGCATAAAATGATAGAATTCTTATCCGATCTTAATCTATAATAAACTCCATATCCGCCTAGTCCGTTTATTTATGTGTCGGGATCTTGTCCAGCCAGAAACTCGCTAAATTAAGGAGCCCAGCCGCAGCCCATTTTAGCCATCTGTTACTCTATATTCCAGCTCAACGGATCCAGTCCACTGTTGCTTGTCCAGCGCCAGCATCCCAGTTCTGCAGCCAGCAGCCCACAATCTTGCTTGTCCAGCGCCAGCTCCAGCCCGGCGTCTCCAGCCCAGTGTGTGTTCAGCCCAACAGTGCCATCTTGCCAGTCCAGAAACGTCTTACCTTCTCCAGCTCAGCAACGTTTCCTTTCCTTGATCTTTGCAGATTCCTTCCACATAACTGCTGTATTAATAAGGGAAAGAGATCCGTAACTGCCTAATCTCCTTCCTTATGCGCTGCAAACACTTCATCCGTCCAAATTCATCAGTACGCTCGCCTCTCCTGATCTTTGCCTCGCTTGTGAACATCGGCTTCTACAATCACCAACCGTCATTTGCAGCCATTGGAATCTGCAACGGGTCCACACCAACCTTCTGCACGTATCCAGCCGCGTCAAGAGGTTAGTGCAGCAATCTGGTTCTTCCATCTTCACCTTATTCTCTCTACCGACTCCTCTGGACTGTTTGTGCGCGAGCAGGAGGACGGAACACTCTCTTCTACCACGTTCATCCGACTACGTTGTGCCAGAGCCTCAGACAAGTCGCTGCTTGCTGTACGAAGGTGAGTACATCCCGGATCTGGACACTCCTCTTTTGTAGTCACCTCTCTCCTGCTTGTCTCACTTCGTCCCATCTATCCTTGTGTTAGGAAGAACATACGAGCCTTCTTCGAAAACGAGAGTAGACGTTTCAGGACCGTCAAACTGAAGAAGGTAAATTCCCTCTCTCCCACAACTTGATCCCATGTACTCTAGGTGTAAAGAATTAAGTTTGTACAAAGATCTGCATAGTTTTCCGATTAGTCTAAGGGGAAGGTTATTGTATAAGCTTATGTATGCATACCAATTCCGTAATGCTAGGTTGATGAGCTGCTGTAATTCGGCCTTGGACATAGAAGATAGTAATAGGTAGCTGCTGAGTTTTATAAATAAAATAATAGAAATAAGGGGCTGCTGTAAAATTTAATTTTATGCCTTCAGCTTTTAAGTTATAAACTGCCATCTTGCCGACTAATGTTTGAGCTTTTGGATGAAGATCCACCGTTGAATTTTGGATATGTTGTAGACGGATATATGTAGTTTAGCATATTAAAATTTGGGAAGAAATGAACGGTCGGATTAGAAGTTATAAGCTCCCGAAGTTAGGTAGTTGAGCAGTTTTGGTAAACCTAGATTTTTGGTTAAGTATAGGAATAATAAGTGTAGTAGTCAACTTTGTGAATTTTTATAGGAATAATGGCTGAACAGTTTGGAGGAATTCTTTCTCCTAAGGTTAGATAGAACCTCATAGATGATCTAGAGATTTAATTCGGAATTATTATAAGCTGTTACGAATTTTATATTTAGAACCGAAGTTAGACCTTTACGATCTTCCGGAAAATAGAAACATAGGAAAAATGTCAGTTTGGACCCAAACAAAATTTTAGGAGTTGGAATATGATTTTAGAACCTCAATTAGGAGTTTAGACATGAATTCTAGATTTTCGGGAATTTCGGGACCAAGGGTAAAATGGTCATTTTACCCTAAATTAACACTGTAACTAGTTATGTCTTAATACATTAATCAATCTTAGAAGTCTTAGACTTCTAACTACGTGAGAGTGTGCTAATGCACCTATCGCCTTTGGCAGGCAACTGAGTTGCTACAGTTTACAGAGCGAGTGGTTTACAAAGAGTCGACAGCTTTATATCAGGTAAGTCCTTTGGGCTTACTTAGCTGACTTCTAAATATGAGCATGAATGATGATAGTGGTGTGTGATTGAAATGTTTAGAGAGATAGGTTGTGATATATAATTACCGACTTATACTTGGCCTAAGAGTAACGGGCGGTGGCATTCTGCTTAGTTAGCTTGCGAGCGCTGGGGGTTTCTTTAGGGACTAGTCCATACTCGGTTTGTAGTGATGCTACCGGCGGAGGTCAGCTAGACCTACACCCAGTTGGATAAGGAACGGAGGCGAGAGCTGTTAATAGCTCTCGTGCCACAACTTAAATTGAATAATGTGAATCACTTAAATAACAGATAATAAACGGTTGAGTGCCAGCATGATGTTTTGTTTATTTTTGTTTCTGCTTGTGTTTGTGCTGTTATCATTCTACTTATATTTGGATAGTTAGCTAACGGTTGATATGTTGTGTAGATTTGCCACAGGTTAGAGCAGATGCCGAGTGATCCAGACGGTAGTGGTCAGCCGGGGTGTCGTACTTTAGGATGTTTTACAGTTTCTTTATTTGTGGGTTTTACAGTTGGACTTTGTCTCTTGTCGTTCTTTCCGTACTTGTTATATTAAGTTTTCCGGCTGTTAGTTGATCTGGTCACATTCATACATTGTTAAGAACTATTTTATGATTTCTGGTTTTCCTTATCTGTGCCTTGTTGTAAGATCATGTTAAGTTGTTGTCAAACTAAGGTCGGGACCCACTGTGCGGTCCTAACCAGTAACTCCCTAAGTTGTAAAATTTGGGGTGTTACAGCTCCTCCACCGATCTGTCCCTGCACCGCCAGCGCCGTCGGAGTGCTACAGAGGATAACAACCGAAGGGCCAGTGCACTTCCCTCCTCGCCGCCTTCCTGTCGACCGAGTGTTGGACGAACTGCCACCCCAAACAGAAGGTTGGGCGTTGCTTTTCTTCGCGACTCCAGTAGCCCGCTTAGACCGGGGTCTCGTCTCGTCATTCGGAGTACTGATAGCCTACAACCACCACCGACTTCCTGCATACACTTCCGGCCGATAGAATTCGATTCGGAACTGCTTCGATCGACCCCGGCCACAGCTTCCCTCCCTGCAGAGACGTAACATGGTAGAGACGGTGAGTCTTACTTCTCCTCGGTGCAGTGTACGTAAATGTATGTATATATAGAAGTAGGTTGTTGAAAGAAATAAGTTTAAAATGTATCAGTAACAGCAGTGTACATATATACGCTTATATAGAATTGGAGTTGGAAGAGATGGGCACCCATGTATATATATGATAAGGTGCAAGGTACGCGGATACGTATATATATGTATAGATTTACGAGTTGGATGATATAAGTACATATATTTATGAATAGGTGCAGTGAACGTGTATGTGTATATAGATGTATAAGAAGGGATATGTGTAGGTTTATATATAAGTGTAAGAGTGTTATACATATGTAAGTATATATCCGTAGGTAAGTATAGTGTATATATATATATATATATATATATATATATATATATATATATATATATATATATATATATATATATATATATGTATATATATGTAAGTATAGATAAGTGTAGGATATATATATATATATATCTATATATATATATATGTAAGTATATATATATAAGTGAATAGGTGTTCTTAACTAGAACCTTGTTGTATCCGGGTAGAAACGTGTGGTATAGTGGTAACCGAGACGAACTAAGGTTATAGTTAGTTAGTACGGCCAGAATAGTGTACCCTAGTTATGAGAGTTGCGGTGGTTCTATGGGTGAGCATATACTAACGTTGTTCTTGTTGACGAGTAAGATTATATTTTTGACCCTAGCTCTAGTAGATTGAGTGTAAAGGTCGGACCTTAGCAAACCTTTTGAAAAGTTTAGAACCTTGTTAACCTTATAATCGTTAGAAAAAACTATCCTTGAGAATCGAGTTATGGAAATAGGTTTTAAAAGAGAATAGTAGAATTTAATGTTAGACTTTGGGAGTTTCTGAGACTAAGGGTACAATAGTTCTTTACCTTAAGAGAGCCTTTTACGTTCTTTTCTCCTCATCAGATTTTACCTCTTAGAAGGTTATAACTTCTAAGAGTACGGATGTGTTTTGATCCACATGCCTTGACAGGCGTTGGAGTTACCACGGGCATAGACCGAGTTGAGATTTATGAGTGTGTTCTTTGATTCAGGTAAGTCATTGCGACTTACTTAGCTGGTTTCTGGATATTAGTTGAGTGATAATAGTGGTGTGTGTACCATGTGTGTTATAATAACAACTTGTTAGGACGACCGTCGTTATTATGTGTTAAGGCCCAGGTGTATGTATAACGGGCCGTGACATCACTGCCCAGCTCTGCCAGGAGACTGGGAGGTTCTCTATACCCAGACCATACAGGTACACGGTGAGATGCATCGGATCCACTGTTGATGGGTACACGGGGGCGGAGGTGAGGTTTGAGAATCCCTCGTGTCACAAAATAAGTATCATTAGTAAGAGTGAATGACTTAAATGAAGATAATAAATGGATTGTTTGAAAGCATGATGAGTGTTTATTATTTTATGTGCGTGTGTGCTATTATTATTCTCCTAATGTTTAGATAACTAGCTAATGGTTGTTTCGTTGTGTTTTTAGATTTACCGCAGGTTAGAACAGCAGCTGAGTGATCCGGAAGTAGTGGTCAGCCGGGTCTCCGTACTCCTTAGAGTGGGAGTTTGTGTTGTTGCTTTGTTGTTCTTTCCTCTTGTTAAGACACTTAGTCTTTTCCGCCGTTTAAGTATTATAGACTGTTAGACTTTGTTGCATTCATCCTGTTAAAAATACCTTTTTACGAATTTCGGTTTTTCTTATTTGTGTCTTGTTGCAAGATCCTAGTAATATTGTTGTCAAACTGAGGTCGGGACCCATTGTGAGGTTCTAACCAGTAATGTCCCGAGTTTTGAGAATTCGGGGTGTTACATCTATTAAATTGGACATGGAGAAAGTGTAATAACCGAAAAATTTAAACTCTGTTAAGTACCGGAACAAATCGGATTTCCGATCCGCCAATAGTTATTCTTTTAAATAAAAATAAACGATAATAAATTCTATCATTTTATGTGACCTTGATTCACATAAAATGATAACTTAAATAATTCAGTAAATAATTCCGTAGATAATCCCGTACTTAATTCCGTACCTTTAACGGTTCCGGGTGATTAATTAATCTTTCCGCCTTTGGTTTATTTGATGAGTTGGCCCAAAAGACCCGGCCCAAAACCAATTACAACCAGCCCACTATCTAACCATTTCCTTAAACCTAATTAACTCTAACCTAATCCACTTAACCCTAAACTAATTGATAACCTAAACGTTACCTATCTTGTGAGATGAAGTACTGCCGCCGCTTCTACCCTGTGCAGCAACCCACAAAATCCCGAACCAGCCTCAACCGCGAGCAGGTAACAACACCACAGCACCCGGGTCCTGTCCGCCGGTTCTGCCGACCACCAGCAGCAGCAACCGTTCCTCTGCGCCGGGACCTGTGTCGTCTTCAACGGCCGGGTTAGTACCGAGTCTTGCCCTTCCTTCTGCAATGCCCTCCACCTCACGAACCGCCTCTGCTGTGCACTCAGATCTCGCATATTCACAACTCTCTGCATCCAGCAATCAACCAGACGCACCTCCGACCTGGGCCGAGTCGCAACCGACGGAAGCCTTGCAGCGACGCTGGCAACCACCGAAGCCCTGCAACCTTTCCCATCGACCACCAGGTGAGCCCAAGGTTGTCTTCTCCTCCTTCCTTTCTGTTTTCTGAGTAACAGCACCATGGTACAGCAGGTCTTTAGGCAGCCAGAACCGGACACGCCCACACCTCTCTTTGCAGCCAAGACCGGACACGCCCACACCTCTCTTTGCAGCCAAGACCGAACACGCCCAACACGTCTCTTGCAGCCAGTTCCGAGACACACCGCGCACAGCACTGGGACAATCGCAAGTTTCCCTCCCCGTGAGTCCTCAGTTTAGCCTTCTGTTTCTTCTTGTTTTCGATATGAATCTGTTACATTAGGGACAACAATAGAGAGGGTAAGGTAGGTGAGGGAGAAGTGAGTAGGAAGGTTGCTGGTTGTGTGTGTATTCTGAATGGGTTGTCATCTAGGGCTGCTGGCTGGGAAACTGAAGTAGAACTTGTTTGCTTAAGGGTGTAGTTTCATTTTGTTTGGTGTAGAAACTGTTGAATGTAAGGCTGCAGTTTAATGCCTTAACTCGAACATCCACCGTTGAATTTTGGATATGTGGTAGATAGATATAGGTAGTTTACTGTGTTAAAAATTGAGAGAAAGTTAACGGTCGGATTAAGACTTATAAGGACTCAAAGTTGGACAGTGGGGCTGTTTTTACAACATAGGAAAATTTACTAAGTATGAGAAATTTCAGCTTTTAGCTCAACTTTGGGGATTTATGGGAGGTTTATGGTTAAGTATTTTGGAGAGATCTCTAACCCTATGTTTAGTATGTATACCATAGAGAACCTAGGATTTTTATATCAGAATTTTATACCCTTATCCAAGCCGTGTATATGAACCCAAAGTCGAACCGTAACGACTTTTGTGTAAACGAAGAATGTTGGAGAACTCTTATAAAACCTTACTAAATCCTTACCAAACTTTTCAATGAGAACTAGATTATGGACATAGGTTCTAAAAAAAAATATTAGAACTAAATGATAAACTTTGAGAATTTTCGGCACTAAGGGTAAAATGGTCTTTTACCGTAAGGGAGCTTTTTCCGTAATTCCTTCGCATGAGGTTGGACATCTGGATGTGATTTTGATCCACATGCCTTATTTGACAGGCGTTTGAGTTACCACGGGTTCGGCCGAGTTGAGATTTGAGAAAGTGATTTTTGATCAAGGTAAGTCCTCGCGACTTACTTAGCTGGTTTCTGGATATTAGTTGGGTGATAATGGTTGTGTGTGTGCAATGTGTGTTATTATAAAAATAACAACTTGTTAGGACGACCGTGGTTATTATGAGTTAAGGCACAAGTGTATGTATAACGGGCCGTGACATCACTGCCCAGCTCTGTCAGGAGACAGGGAGGTTCTCTATACCCAGACCATACAGGTACACGGTGAGATGCATTGGATCCACTCCTGATGGGTACACGGGGGCGGAGGCGAGGTTTGGGAATTCCTCGTGTCACAAAATAAGTATCATTAGAGTGAATGACTTAAACGAAGATAATAAATGGATTGTATGAAAGCATGATGAGTGTTTATTATTTTATGTGTGTGTGTGTGCTATTATTATTTCTCCTAATGTTTAGATAACTAGCTAATGGTTTTTTTGTCGTATTTTTAGTTTTACTGCAGGTTAGAACAACAGCTGAGTGATCCGGAAGTAGTGGTCAGCCGGGTCTTCGTACTCCTTAGAGTGGGATTGGGTGTTATCTTGTTGATTCATTCTTCTTGGTAAAGACAGTTAGTCTTTTCCGTTGTTTAAGTACTATAGGCTGTTAGATCTTGTTGCATTCATCCGTTTAAAAATACTTTTTATAAATTTCGGTTTTTCTTATTTGTGTCTTGTTGCAAGATCCTAGTAATATTGTTGTCAAACTAAGGTCGGGACCCATTGTGAGGTCCTAACCAGTAATATCCCGAGCTCTGAGAATTCGGGGTGTTACAGAAAGTCTATGACAAAGTTGAATGGGAATTCCTTAAAGCGGTGATGGCCAAATTTGGATTTGGAGAAAATTTCCGGAATTGGATTCATGAGTGTATTTCAACGGTTTCATATTCGTTACTAATCAATGATTCACCCACTAACCTATTTACTCCGCAACGGGGACTTAGACAAGGCGACCCACTATCTCCTCTTCTGTTCAATCTTTGTTCGGAGGTGTTAGCTAGAAACTTACAAAAAATATCAAATAAAAATCCCAAAGCTATTGGCTTCCCTATTTCAAAAAATGGGACTAGAATCCCGTTTTTAGCTTTCGCAGATGATATTATTATTTTTACCAAAACCTCAGCACAAGCTAATTAAATGGTTTGCTTGGTGCCGAAGGACTATTGTGACATATCTGGCCAGATTGTCAATTATTGTAAATCCATGTTTCTAACTACCAGCAATGTAGATCAAAGTAATAGGAGAAGAATTCAAGGCCACCTTGGAATCAACATTTCTACCAATCTAGAACAATACCTAGGATGCCCAATTATCAATGGACATGTCAACAAAGACATATTTCATTCCGTCATCACTAAGACTAAACAACACATGACTAAATGGAAAGCATCATCTTTGTCTCAAGAAGGAAGAATAACGTTAATAAAAGCTAACCTTAATGCAAAACCAAGTTATTTAATGCATGCGTTCATGTTACCGGGAAGCATACATAATGATTGGACAAAATTAATAGAAACTTCTTTTGGAATAAGGGACTTAACCACCATCCTTTGATCAGTTGGAATAAGATTTGTAAACCTCGGAGTCTAGGTGGAACGGGGATAAGAAAAGCTGAAGACATGAACAAAGCACTACAAATGAAACTCTTGTGGAAAATAATGGCAGAACCAGATAACATTTGGGTCAAAATTGTAGAAGAAAAATACCTAAAAGGGACGAGCCTCTGGAATTACGAATGTAGAAAGAATGTGTCATGGCAATGGAAAAGCTTGTTTAAATTACATAAAGAATTTGATAAAGGGTTGGCCTGGAGAATAGGCGATGGAAATAAGGTTAGATTCTGGACGGATAAGTGGTTGCTGGATAAACCACTTAAACACGTCATGATAAACCAGAGTGGGGTCAACTTGTCAGAATTAACTTCCTCGTACATTACTAATAAAGAATGGGGCCAACAGAAAATAGATCAGTTAAAAACAATTTTGCCAAGTAACGTACTAGACAAAGTTAAGAATTATAACCTCCCCAAAACTGAAATCCGCGACCGTCTGTATTGGTCCGGAAATGCGAAGGGTGGTATTCCACAAAATCATCTTTGGAGTTGTTACAAAAACGGAAAATTGGTGTTACTTTGGATAAAACATGGATTTGGAAAATGGACATTATGCCTAAAATTAGGAATTTCTTATGGAAGTTAGCTATGAATGGCCTACCTACAAAACAAAATCTTGACAGACAGAGAAAAAGTTAGAATAAAAATAAAAATAAAGTAAGTTTTAATGGATTTTATTATATAATATCCAACTAATAAACTATAATTACAAAATATTTAAAATTAAATAATATAATTAAAAAAAATACTTTAAAATAAATAAAATTAAATAAAATGTTGTTAAAATAAAATAAATATCAAAGTTGGAAGCTTTCCAAACGACACCTTCTACACAACCCTCTATTGTGTAACCGCCCCCGTGCATTCAGAGCCCCGTCCCTGCACACAGCCGCCCCTACGGCTCGAGCTAGGCGCCCCTACGGATTACTCGACAGAGGTTCTGTTTAAACTTCAATCATTTAAGCCTTGGTTTGCTGACATTATAAACTTCCTTGTTAGGGGTGAGTACCCTTCAGGCTTTACCAAGCACAGCGGGATAAGATAAAGGCCGAGGCACGACACTACGTTTGGGACAATCCATACCTTTGGAAGCATTGTAGTGATCAGGTAATACGCCGTTGCATCCCAGACAATGAGGTACAATTTGTCCTTACATTCTGTCATTTTGAAGCATGTGTGGGGCATTTTAGGGCCAACAAAACTGCTAGCAAAGTTCTAGATGCGGGATTCTTTTGGCCACACATCTTTAGAGACGCTTTTGCGTTTTGCAAAGTGTGTGATAGGTGCCAAAGAGTATGTAACATCTCTAGGAGACATGAAATGCCTCAATATTCTATTATATTTTGCGAAATTTTGGATGTTTGAGGGATATATTTCATGGGTCATTTTTCTACTTCTTTTGGGCATACTTATATATTACTTGCGGTGGACTATGTTTCCAAGTGGGTGGAAGCAAAGGCCACCAAAACTGATGATTCTAAAGTGGTTGCAACATTTCTTAAGGACAATATATTTGCAAGGTTTGGAATCCCGAAGGCTTTGATAAGTGATAGGGGCACCCATTTTTGCAACAAGGCAATCACCGCTCTCCTTAAGAAGTACCACGTCCAACAGCGAGTATCAACAGCCTACCATCCGCAAACAAACGGTCAAGCGGAGGTGTCCAACCGGGAAATCAAAACCACTCTTGAAAAGACGGTTTCTCCCGGAAGGAAAGATTGGAGTTTGAGGATAAATGATGCTCTATGGGTATATTGTTCGCCACTTAGTGTGCGTGCAAATAAGCTTTAAATTTATAAAACTAGAATCAAGCAAGTGAACCCGCAGTGTACGGATCGACGTAGTTAAGTAAGAATTCCAGAGTATCGAACACATGGATTTGGGGGGAACAAATTCAATTGTAGGTTATCAAGCAAGTAAATGTAAGAAGCTTTTCAAATATTGGGAAAACAGCAATCCTAAAGATCCAGGTATCTAATTGTGGCAATCGATTCAAGATATACTAAAGATATAAGGACAGAGTTGAGGTTTGCAAAGGTATGCGAATGTAAGGTAATCGTACGGTGAAGTTCCAAAAACCTTATATGACCCACCTAAAAGACACTCTCTATAAAGGTTGTTGAAGCTTCAGTATAGAAAGGATCTAAAGGCAAGAATTAATGTCAAATACCCAAACTTGTAATCCAAGGATCAAGACTAACTTAACCGATTAAGGTTGTGACACTCACAATCGAGGTAGAGGTTGTTGAGGCTTCACTACCACCTAGAAAAGGCAAGCCAAGACTAAGTTAAAGCAAATCTTTAACTTTGGACTAAAGTAAAAGCAAGTTCGTAAACTTAAGGAAAATCACGGTTGGATCTTGAGGTTCCACGGTCGTGGAACTCAAGAACAGACCGTGGTTTAGGGTTCGTCGGCGATTCTCTCTAACTCTCAGGGTCCAATCTAATCACGATCGATCTATCATCATCTAAGCCACAACTATCAACCCTTCACCTTAGAATTGCTAAAGGGTTTTAGCCAACAATAGTCATATTGATATCAAATTCAAGGATTAAAAGAATGAAAGATGAAAACTTCCGAAAACCTTCAATAACTTTCAAGTCAATCTCAAATCCACAAATTAAGAACAATAACGTCAATAGATTTGGAATAATGCAAACAATCACAATCTTAGATAAGAACGAAGAACGGGATGTCAATCCGTCTTCTAAATCAAACCTAAAGATAAAACGTAATCTTCTTGCGAATAATCTTCCAAATCTTCAATCTTCCGTCAATCCGGAAATCTCAATGGCAAAGCGCGAATCTTCTCAATCACAATCTCCGCCAATTGCGAAATTAGGGCAATTTCAAGGTGTAAGTGGAAATGCGTCTAAGCGTAAGCGAAGGTGCGTCTAAGCAGAGGTGATGGAATCTCTCTTCGTCCGTCCTTTTATAGTGTAAGATAAAATATCGGCCCGGCCCAATCTTGTAAAAGATCGTGGCTTAAAGTGTGGCGAAAAAGATCGCCAAGATCACGGTCGTGGAAGTGTTCCACGACCGTAATTTAGAGCGTGGAAACTATCACGGTTTGACACAATCTTTCCACGACCGTAGAAGTTACTGGAATGAACCATGCTTCCCTTGCTAAGGTTCCACGACCGTGGTTTAGGGCGTGGAATGTAGTACGGTCGTAATTTAGAGCGTGGTTTAGGGCTAGAACGTGATTCTTCCTTTCCTCGTGCTATTCTTCAAGTTAGCACATCCTTAGCTTCTAGGAATGTCCTCAATTCATGGACATGTTCAATCAAACTCCATTCTTGCTCAATTCGTTCGGAAATAGCTCTTAATTGCCTACAATCAACATAAAGCTTGTGTAGATCTCTATATCGATAATATAGACAAACTAGCTCACAAATACATCAATGCTTAATCAATGACTATCAATATGGATGAAATACACTTAGAAAACGTGCCTAAAATATCACAATATTTCATGCTAACATATACCGGACAACATACAAGACTCCTATAGGGATGTCTCCATTCCGGCTTGTGTTCGGAAAAGCTTGCCACCTTCTGGTAGAGCTTGAACACAAGGCATGGTGGACGGTGAAAAAGTGCAACATGAATGTAGAGGAGGTAAGAGAGTTCCAGAAGCTCCAATTGCAAGAGCTAAAGGAGTTAAGGCTTGATGCGTATGACCATGCCACTTCATACAAAGAGAAGACAAAAGTGTGGCATGACCGGAACATTCTCCGGAAAGACTTCCAAGCGGGTAATAAAGTTCTCATTTTTCAACCTCGTTTGAAGCTTTTTCCAAGCAAGTTGCGCTCAAGGTGGACAGGTCCGTACGTAATAGCTAAAGTCTATCCACATGGCGTTGTGGATATGTATGATCCACAAACGCACAAGATATTCAAGGTCAACGGACAAAGGCTCAAGCCCTACCTTGAAGGAGTGAAGAATGATCCCATAAACGAAATGGTGTTGGAGGAGGCCCAAGCAGAAAAGTAGGATCCCTATGTCGAGCCAATGACGTAAAACAAAGGCGTTGCTTGGGAGGCAACCCGAGAGAATAAGAAGAGGAGCTTCTGTCAAGTAAACCGCCCCTGCGGCTCATTGTCACCGCACCCGCGGTGACATCCCCATGCCCCTGCGGCGGCCATTCTTGACATGCAGCTCCAGTGCCGCTCCCGGCGTTGGGTCTGCGTCTCCCTCTTCCTTGTCACCGCCCCCGCGGTGACAAGCCCCCTTCCCTGCGGATTTACCCACGAAAAGAAAAAAATCCAAAAAGACCCTACACCTACCCCACACACCTCTCTCTCTCTCATCACCTACCATTCATCTCTCCCGATCCCTCACTCTCACAAACCTACGCCCGTGCGCCCCAACTAACTCTCCTAACCACCTCTGCAACGCTCTTGCACCACCACTCCGACGCCCCCACCAAGCCCTCCGACGCCCCTACGCTGCCCTCCTCACTCTCTCATCCACCACACTCAATCTCCCCAATCCTCAACCCCAACAACACCCTCTCATATTTAGCCACCATTCACCACTACCCACCACCACTGGTTTCGCCTTCCACCATCAAGGACCACCAGTAAAGCACCCCATCCCCACCACCATCGAAGCTATCACATAATCGCCTTCAGAATCTTCTCCCGCCTCTGCGCCTGCAAGCTGCCGCACATGCGCTTCACCGCCCCTGCGCATCTCACAACCGCCCCCTGCGGAAATAGCAACAAAGGGTTCGTCTTCTTTCTTTGTTTTTGAGAATTCTAATTCCTTTGTTTCAACTCTTTGCAAGAATGGAACCACAGAGAAAGTATAAGATGTCGGAGGTTGAGAAGACTTGTTACGGGATTGTGCAAGACCGGATGGTGTATGCAACTCGGTATTTGCACATTCCGACATTGAAGAAGCTGGGTATGTTGGAGAGCATGCAATCTTTCCTCACCAACGCTGGCCTCCAGGAGTTTCTAAAGAAGAGTGCTCCCACATACCCCAAGCTCAATAGACAGTTCATTGCCACCTTCACCATGGAGAAGGTGGATCACGTGTGTGTTGGACTTTCCTTCAAGTTCAACAAGAATAAGTACACACTTGACTACCTCCAGCTGCAGGAGGCCTTTGGGGTGATTTTCAACCCCTCTGACAAGTGGTGGGAGCCCATTCCTACACTGGACCTTTGTGAGTTCTAGCAAGCAGCCACCGGTTCCGAGTTTCATGTCGGGGTGAGTACAACAACAAACTCACTCACCCCTGCTTGAGACTCCTCTCCAAGATCATCATGAGTGTCTTCTGTGGACACAAGGAGGAGAGCAAGGTCGCTCTTAAGGACCTTCCACTGTTGTACGCTTGCCTCCCGACGAGTGAGGCGTTGCCGGATTGGCCGTACCTCTTCCTTACCGCTCTAAAGCGGATTAGGAATAACGAGCCAAAGATATTGTAGGCGGTGGGGTGATCTCCTTGATTGCCGAGCAGGTGATGGACCTTTCTGATCTTAAGGATGAGATGGAGAACCCAATATATACGGAAGGTCAATTCCGGAGGTGCAAGCTCCTCAAGCGGGATGGGGAGAATCTATTTTGGCTTTCCTTTGCAGATGGGAGCCACATCACCTACTTGCCCCGGCCTCTACCCTTTGGAGATGAGCTCTCCGAGCTGTACATCCTGGATGATATGTTTGTGCTGAGGCGGCCTCAGGTGGCCATTGTGGAGAGACATGTTGCGAGCTCCAGTCGGGCTCCTTATGAGGACCACATGCCCATCCCGGACAACGAGGAGATGCCTACTGTAGCGGGAGATGATGTTCCCGCACTTGAGAGCCTCCAGGCTCAGATGGCTGCCTTGACCACTCAGCACCAGGTTTGGCAGACCGAGTATCGACGGTCCATGTTGGAGCAGCAGCAGACTTGGCAGTCCAGCTTTGCCACATCCATGACCACCCACTTTGACCAGCGCCAGGATGCTTGCAGACAGCCCAACAGCAGCAGCTCAAGGCTCAACAGTTGGATTGACAAGCCAACTTTGAGTCCACTATTGGACGCCGGTTGACCGCTCAACAGGCCCCCCTCGACGACATCTACCTCCGGTAGGAGCACTTCTTCAACCACTTCCCTTATCCGCCGGAGCAGGGTCTGGATGGTCCAACCGGACCATCCCACTAGTGGGTATCCTCTCTTTCCCTTCTCCACCATTCGTCTTTGCTTTCATTTCCACTTTGAGGGCAAAGTGTGCTTCAAGTATGGGGGGGGATACTATCTTGCATGTACAGTTGTTTGAGTCTTTTTGAGTTTGTTTGAGTTGTTATGATTTGTAACTCCGTTGAAATTCAATCATATATAAAAAAAACCAAAGAAATGAAAAAAGGCATGAAAAATCCTTGGATAAGCCGAAAAACCCGAAAGGACGGTTTAGGCAAAAAGAAGGTAGTCCGATCAACATTTGGTTGGTGCAAAAATGGACTTGAGGGATGTCAGGAATTAGTGAGATCATCAAGAAAAGAAGAAGAGTGGCAAGGTGAAAACCCGAAAGGGTGCCTTGGAAAAACGAGCGACACTGAGTGTAGGTTCTCCTTCCAATGTTTGGCGGCATAAGAAGGGGAGTCATAAGGAGGTTGTCCGGGTAGGTCACTCTTGAAGCAATAAGGGTGGTAGTTTTCTCATTTTCTTCTCACCTTTCCCTCTTTTCCTCCTTTCTTTCTTGGTTTTTCTCTTGGTTTCCTTATCTATTTTACTACACCATGCTTCATGAGGCCTTTGGTTGTTGAACAGTTGTCTTATGTGTTACTCGGGATGAGTAAAAGGTCCAAGGATGGGAGAGTTTGATAGGTGATGGAATCACTATCAATTAGGATAGTTTTTAGAGTCTTTTCATTATATTAGAGTCGGTTTGTGCTACTAACTTCTTAACCCAGAAGAAGAAGTCTAAAAGAAGCAAAAAGAGAAGTTAGAAGCACTTGGGAGTTGAAGAACATTCACGAAGACAAGCCTATGTTGCCACACCGCCCCTGCGGAGCAGTGTCACCACCCCTGCGGATGACACTGCACTCCAGAACGCAGCCAGCGCCTTCGCCAGTGCCCGGAACGAAGCAAGTCACCGCCCCTGTGGCCACCTTTGGACGCCCCTGCGATGATTCACCTTGACGAAGCGAAGCCGGCGCCCCTGAGCCTCTGCATGCGGACCAACTTGCGGAGTTGTGAAGCCGAAGAGCTAGTGTCACTGCCCTTGCGGTGGCATTGGGCCGCCCATGCGGCTTGACATCAGAATTGACAAAAAGATGAAGAGTCAGACGTTTGAAG
The DNA here is from genome assembly GCA_033239045.1 of Fagopyrum esculentum. Classification (NCBI taxonomy): domain Eukaryota; kingdom Viridiplantae; phylum Streptophyta; class Magnoliopsida; order Caryophyllales; family Polygonaceae; genus Fagopyrum; species Fagopyrum esculentum. Next base: position 1,853,017 of record BSUD01000004.1, on the reverse strand, counting down.
AGCATTAAAGATCCTCCCTTGCGAAATTGATAGGCCGCCCCTGCGGCCATGAAGAACACCAAGCGTTTTGGCCTAAACCGCCCCTGCGGTCCTGAAGCCCGCCCCTGCGGTTTAGCGCCAGGGGCTTTACTCCGGCTATTTACACCACCTTTATGGCATTAAAGGTGGCTGTTTAAGACGGCCATTACTCCCTTTTACTGCCATTTCTAGTATAAATAGGTCCATGGGTGATTGCTGGAATCATCCACCATTTTCCCATTACTCTCTCTAGTTCCCTTACTTCCTTTGTGTAATGTGTTTCTAATCTCCTTGCTACATTGGGTTATTTTGAAGCTGCATTACTGCTTTGGTTGTAAGTCTTTGTTAATATAAGTATTATTCAGTCATATGTTTTATATTCCTTATGCTTTACTTATTAAATTGCATGTTTCTTGTCACTTAGCTTGATCACCTTAGTGTCAAATTGCATGCAAAGAACTATGATTAATCGATTCCAGGTTCGGATCTTTAATCTAGTAGAAAACTTTTAGGTAAAAGCTGTTTGTGATTACTTAAAGGAAAAGGAATATAAATATAAAGAATAGTCTAACGGTTTTATTCTTCTCTTTATATCTCTTTGTCTTTGTTTGAAAGCTAACTTGTGACTTGTTCTTGTAGGTTTACGGAACATTAACTTGTTAAGTTGTGTTGATGCCGGTTGGCTCAACACATATATATGATCAAGATGAGAACATTGCTAAAATACTTATAAAAAGAACCAACCAAAGTAGCATTGCATGCTAAGAATCAACCTAGTGTAGTCCTTTTCTGATCAATTTATTCACATCTTTATTTGTTTCTTATGCTTTTGTCCTGCTACGATTCAATCCAACCCCCCCCCCCCCTATATTGGTTACAATCTCAATAATTGAATCTAATAACTCTCTTGGGTTCGACCCTTACTTACGCTATACATAAACTTCTTAGTGTAACGTTAGGACTTCTACTTTGACCTAAGCTAAAAGACAACGGCCTAGGATTTTAGCGCTCGTCACTATCCCAGCCTTCCGTGGCATTCAAAAACTGGATCGAACGTAATAGTCTGATAGATTTGGGGTTCATTGGAACGAATTTTACCTGGGCTCGAGGTAGAGAGGTCAATAAAAGAATTATGAAGAGGTTGGAAATGGTCCTTGCGAGTCCAAGTGGGAAACTGAAATGGCCAATGGCATCGGTTCGTCACCTCCCTTGCCTTTCTTCGGATCATAATCCGCTACTGCTTAACTTGGATTGCCCTCAAATGGGATGGTGTAAACCTAGGAGGGGTTGGATGAAACTTAACTGTGATGGCGCTTCAAGGGGAAGCCAGAATTTGGCGACGGTGGGGGCTATCATTCAGGATGAAGATGGGAACTGGGTGCAGGGGAATCTGGCGAACCTGGGAGCTTGCTCAGCTCCGGCACCCAAGCTGTGGGGCGTGATAAATGGCCTGGAAGTGGCATGTGATATGGGGCTTCAACGAGTGGAAGTGATCAACTCTTTGTTGGTGGTGGGTCTTATCGAGAAAGGTATGAGTCGGTCTCACTCGCTTTCCAGCCTGGTGGCACGCTGCCAAGTCTTTATCATACAGGATTGGAGTATTTGCTTCAAACATATTTTCTGGGAAGGTAACCGAATCGCAAATTCTTGGGCAAACCTTGCTTACTCTTACGAGTTCGGAGTCCATCGGCTTCAGACGCCTCCGCTTTGTATTAGAACTTTTCTTTCCGAGGACATGAGGGGAGTTACTTTTCCCCGTTTTACTCGTTTGTAGCCCGTTCTTTCCTCAATAAATGCCTTCGGGCAGGGAGCTTAACTGCTCCTTTTCATAAAAAAAATAATAATGCGTTTTTGTTAGTATGTTCCTCAACCTTAAAATTAAGGTCTCTGTTATATGCTTTGAATGTATTCGAAGCCTATTGCTTAGAGCAGTCCGCTCACACTAATCCAGCCGCTTTACTCTGATATAGTAGTTTAGTTTTTGTTCATCTCCATTAGCCAAACAAACTCGGAAGCCCAAATGATTGAGTTGGGAAACAAAAACTTGGCGTTTTTACGCAGCATTTCACTCATATCCTTCAATTGATAAGGATACTAGAAAAAATCGGGTGAGTTGGTTAAGTAGGCACTTTTTGCCTATTATAGTATTAGTAAGTATTTTTTTATCTTGTAGACAAACTAGACCCCTCTTATTTATTAATAAAGATTAATTGAAGGGTTAATTGGTAATTTTAATTGAGTCCAAGTCCAATCAATTTAATTAAGCTCAAGTTCAGTTTAGGCTCAGTAGGCCCACACGAGTTACATAAGCTAAGCCTCAATCCAACATATAAATGTTGTAGCTAGTGAGTATCGAACTCTGATACACCATTTGGATATAAGAAAAAGTAACATGGTATCAGAGCACGTTCGATCCGGGTCCGGTTTCCTAACTTCGGGGATTAGTTAAACGAGAATGAGATGTGAAACCCATCGGAAAAAGAAAAAAATGTGGGCGAGCCAAAAAGAGAATGAGATGCTCGACCCAAGAAAGAACAAAAAAAAGAAAAAGGTGTCAAGTGTTAACTAGTTCAGGTAGTTAACACTTAAGGGGAGTGTTGAGATGTAGGGAAAAGTATCCCTTATCGATAACACACAATCAGGTGATACTACCATATAAGCATCCGGGCTACTACTCCTATTGCTAATTAGTTTTAGGAAGGAACTCGTGTGCTTGTATGTGTGGTTCACCGGACGTGTGCTCTCCGCGTCATTTGGTCCCGAGAAGGATATAAGAAAAAAGAGAATGAGATGTGAAACCCGTCGGAAAAAGAAAAAAATTGTGGGCGAGCTAAAAAGAGAATGAGATGCTCGACCCAAGAAAGAAGAAAAAAAATGTCAAGTGTTAACTAGTTCAGGTCGTCAACACTTGAGGGGAGTGTTGGGATGTGGGGAAAAGTATCCCACATCGACACACAATTAGGTGATACTACCATATAAGCATTTGGGTGCTTGTATGTGTAGTTCACCGGACGTGTGCCCTCTGTGTCATTTGGTCCCGAAACAAATATAAGAAAAGTAACATAAATACAATTTATTTCTCTATAAACATGATTAATTTGGAACCTTCATGAAACAAAGATTTAACGATCTCATATAGATAACTCGATTAACCTTGAAGATCATTGTTTCAGTGTAGTTAATCAAACTCGCAAACTTAGCAAATAAAAGAGGAGACGAGGGACAAAATTGTAATTTTCTCCTTATATATTTCTAAAGCTTTGTCTTTTCCTTTTATATGACTATGATCTCATCTCCTTGTCCAACTCATTCATCCACGCGGGTTCAGGACTTCAGGCGAAAGCTTACCTTTTTCTTTGTGTCTGCTGGGTTTTTCATGTTACTTTGCTTTTCTGTAGTATTTCAAAAAAAAACTATAATGGGCCGGGCTCGAGTGAGAATTGACCCACTTCTAGGCCCAGACCAAATAAAATTGAAGGCCCAAAACCAAACGGTAAATTTGATAATTGGAAACTTATCGGTCCTACTAGTCATGGGCTAAAATCTAAACCGACTGTTTAGGTTTTCAAACTGTCGGTTTAGATTTCGGTTTAGTCCAACAGACTTGCATAAATCCTTAACTACAAGTAATACGCATTTTTCTGAAGCAAGCTTGGTCTTGTTCATCCACCTCCATGAAGAGGGTATAGGACTATATTTGATAATACACATGGAATAAGGGCTCATTTTGTAATAAAGACAATATGCCAACAGACTTGTAACGAAGCTAGCTAATATATATATATGTATGCATATACATGTCCTTGATAAATGCTTGAGTTTTCAATTCATTCTTCCACCTCTTGACAATATGTATTCATCTATATTATTCTTAACTGAAGAATCATAAATACAAGAATTGTGTTAACTTATACATTGATGTAGCTTTTGGGAGGAATCTTAATCCACTAGAGGAGCAGTTAGAGCCCGAATCGGTTGTCAAAGTGATTAAGGATGCTACTTGAGATGGACCAAGCTGAGGTATTCCACTTGTTCGAATCACCGGATAGTCTAAAGGCGAAGGTTGTTAGGCCATTGAGGTTCTGAATAATGTTGCTCTGCAGCAAACATCTAGCACATTGTTGATCATATCCTACATTGAGGAAACGAGATCTTTTGTTTCATTATCTAATGTCGAGTGTGTTTTTTATGTCCTTAATTCTAGATTGAACCGCAAGTTTTTGTGGATGCTTTGTGAGAATTGTTGGGTGTCCTGGTCGAGCTTTTTGAAAACTCCAACAACTAAATACTTAATAGCTTTCCATTTGCATTTAAATTTACAATTTTGTTTCCTTTTGGATGAGCAGCCAAACAACATATTTTGTTTCCTTAAGTGGTTAGTCTAGATGAAAAACTGATATTGGGAGGGTATCCCCAACAATAGGTGTCTTGTTTTAGTAGTGTAATCATGTATGTGTTGTATATAGAAAGAAAAAAGAAAGAAATCTCCAAATTTTGCTTTTTGACGTTTTCAACATCCATGTATATAGCTTTACTATGAATAATAAATTTGTTTAATCTTTAGACTCTCTATATATAGAAATTCTAAAACCATCAACTTTTGTAGCTAATTGATGTGGGATATGCTAGTGCTAATAGTTTGAATATTGATCAAACATAGAGGTGAGGCGGCTTGTTCATTGTTGTGTTCATTGGTGCATTTTTATAAGTAAGCATATGCTATTATTAATAATTTTATGATTGTCTAGTTCATATTATAAACTGTGTATATGTCGGTTTAGTCATAACTAGTTTAGTGCCCGCACCTTGTGCGGGGTTGTCTAAATAAAAAATATTATATTTTCATTTTCATGCATCATATATTTGATATCAATCTATAATAAAAATTATTTTTATTAATTAATATGACTAACATGTGAGGATTATTTTTTTTTAAATAAATAAAAGAACATAATTAAAATTCTATTACAAAGATTATTATTCGAGTAATATATTTAAACCTTAATATATTATCACTTTTACTTAGATTTAGATAGAGGAGCAAACTTTGATTTAATTTTAAATTTAACAAATGTGTCAAATCTTGTTAGAAGATTTGCGTTAGATTTTCTCAACAAATCGAGTTTTTATAAATTAGTTTGTTAATTTTGATTGGTAGATAAGTAGATTTAATTTTTTTTAATTATTTATTTCAATAAAATTGACGTGGCATGATGACTGTTTACAAATTCTAATAAAAAATTTTTCTTATAAAATAATTAATGGCAAATCCGTAAATAGGTTGTGGCAAATCTGTAAATAAATTGAAAAAAAGCTGATGTGGACGGCTTTAGAGGCTGACACGTGGACAAAATGGGTGCTGCTTTAGTAGTATATATAGACTAGGTTCAAGAGCGGTTTAGGAACATGGAGGTGAAACGGCTTATATAGTTAGTGGGTTGATGTCATTTTTCGGCTTGGATATCGTTGGTTTTTTTCTTCTCTTGCGAGTTGTTTCACTATGTTTATCTTTTGACTCTTCTCGTGAATCTTACCTAGTTGTTTGATTTTGAAATATTTATATTGGTTGTCATTTGAGATGACGGTTGGACTTTTTTGTTCTTAATATTTGATGTTTGTCACCGAAAGTCTTTTCTTTTAAAAAAAGACTGAAGGAATACTTATATGAATTCTTGGTGTTCTAGCGCTCATATACATATATAACCCATAATATATCTAATTGCGGATTCTTTTAGATAAGTAAGTCTTACAACTTACCTAGTGACATGGATGTGAGAACGGATAGTCGATTCTCCTAAACGTATGTTAAGCGACCTAAGAAATCACATATCGAATTTAAGAAGACTTTCTCGACTTTTATTCGACATATTATAACTTGATAAACAGAAAAAATGCTAATTAATTTTACTTTTGCTAATTCTAAAAATTGAGAATTGTTACTTTCGAGTTATACTATTCAATTATATATAAATATAATTGTATTTTATTTCTCTAATAAATTTATTCAAATCAAATTTCACTAACAAATTCAATTCAAACAACTTTATTCCAAATCATATAATATAATTCCTTTTCTATAAGATCTTGATTACATATAATTCATCTCATAAAGGATCAAATATATTATTCCATTATGAACATTTTGACATTTGTTTAAACGAATATAGACATGGTACATCCCAATTCAAATATATAAGACCTAATGCGCCTTATCATATCAAATGAATATATACATGTTACACCTAGAAAAGCCAAAGACCATGCATTTTAATTTTAGGCCCAATGTATTTTAACTATTATGTGTATCTAAAAATCTTTTCCTATATAGTTTTATCTCATATTAACACCCTTAATATTTCAAATATAAAATTATGTCCTCCCTCGTTATATAAATGGTCATGATACGTTCCAACAATGTACATTTTTATACAACACCAAAGTTTAAGCTGATTATAAGTGAACCCAAAGATTTCAATGGCAACAAAAAATATGATTGGCCTTTTGATTTCTCTCGTGCTTTTTGCATTTCTTCTTGGAGGTTAGTGGTATTTTTCGTCTAAATTGTTCTATATTATGATTAATGTATAATGATGTTAGTTAAGTATACTTAAAGGTTGTTCAAACGGTCGACCGGACCGTAAACTCTCGAACCGTTTTATTTTTTTTAAAAAATTATTTTTGTAGGGACTAAATCCGGTCTGGTTTGGACCGGACCGGACCGGACCGGACCGGATACTCTTCTTGTTCAAAAATAATTAAAATGTAAATTAACGGTCCGAACCGACCGGACCGGAACATTACGGTCTAGGATCAGACCGGACCTTAATATTATGGACCGGATCGGGCCGGATTTTTACAATTATGGTCCAGAACCGGACCAGCCTGTAATTTCCGGTCCGTTCCGATCCGGTTTCGGTCCAAACCTGTACAACCCTAACTCCCCTAAGTATACTAATCTAATTTCGTATTGGTTGTATGTTACATGTAAATAACTAATTTTGGATCCTTAGGTGGTATATCGGCAGCACAATGTGGTGTGAACGATCTCGGACAAAGTTGCACTTATCAACTCTGTATTGATATGTGCGCTCACCTCAGCGGCATAGTGGCTAAAGGAGCTTGCGGTGCCGGCAATCAGTGTTATTGCGTCTGTTAGAATATATCAAAATATCGAATAAATGTATGTAACATTAAAATATCATTCGTTATGGATGAATTTTAATTTATATCTTTAAATGAAATATTTATAATGAATAAAATTTTAAAATAGTGATTTGTTGAGACTAATTTTGTGCGTATTAGGTTTGTTTGCTTTCTTTTTTTTACTAAAATTGAAAGAATCTATATTTTCTAACTTCATATAAAATTTTTTAAAAAATATCTTTTTATAGTTATGGTTATTAGAATTGAGTGTTCTATTTGTTCAAACATTTTATATTATTAGTTCATGCATTTTTTAAACTTATGAACAAAGTCTATTGAAATGTATAAATTATTAGTAAAATATAATCTGAACTAACTAAACAAAGAGGTTGAACGAAGTGTACAGAAAATGTGAACGAAAAAAAAGTGTTACTTATACTCAATATATTATCATAGAGAGAGAGAGATGAGTCACTGGACGGGTTCAAAATCAAGGGCTCTCACACAATATATTATTAATGACATTTTGATAATTACAATAAATTTGGGGGACAATCAAATACTAAAAAGAAAGAAAGAAACAAACGTTCAAACCTCTCTCACATTTCTTCATCTCACGTCCTTTCTCTACCTCGCCGCTAACACACATGCAAGTAAGCTTCATATTTGCTCCGATTTTCAACCAAACCATTGATTAATTACATAAAAATGGTGAAATAAAAAATTATACAAGACGATTCAAGTATTGTTTCTTCGCACGGTTTAGGTTTCTTATCTTAATGTATAGGTTTCATTATGATTGATGTTTGTTTTCGAAATCAAATTTGTTTGATTCATTTTTGTGTTTAATAGATTTGAGTGAGAAAATACATGTAAACATATATGATTCAATATTGGTCTAATAGCTTCAATTAAACAATTTATATTCTCCTTTTATTGTGCACGCAAACTGTTCGACAAAATGCCTCGTAGAAAAATAGTATATAATATTTACATGAATAATGACATAGAAAAATATGAACACCGGTGAATAAAAGCATAAACAATGACGTATAAATGTATGAACATCGATGACTTACCTATAACTTTTACACATATATAACATATTATGATCATCTTTTAACGTTTTGTGATGAGTTTTTTTTTTGTGTTATATATTGTAAATGAACATATAAGCACTATAAAATGAACACAAAAGAATAAATGAACATGACACTTTGACGAATAAAAACACTATGAACACCGATTAATAAAAACATGAACACTGATGACCAATTTTTTAACGTAACGGTACTTTCTCAAATTTTAAATTAATTTACAAAAATATCATTAACGATGAGCGTGTGTGAGCCCTTAATTTAAAAATCATCTAATGTCTCACAAACTTTCTAATTCCTATCTACAAGCTCTCTGTTCACTTGAACTTTTATATATATATATATATATATATATATATATATATATATATATATATATATATATATATATATATATATATATATATATATATATATATATATATATATATATATATATATATATATATATATCATGGCTGTAGGAGTAAGTGGAGGTTAGGTAATAGAGCTCTCCCACAAGTTTTACATTAAAATAGCTTATCTCAAAAGTTTTATTTTTGGTTTTATCCCACAAGTTTTACTACTTTTTAAATCTTTTTCACCGAGATTGCTATTGATCATATCTTTATATTACGTTACAAGAATAAGCGGCCCAATTACTTTTAGAATGTAGTTATAGCTAAAAAAAATTTATTGGCTTAATTAGTAATATAATTTTAAAAAAATCGAGAATAATCACGAGATCGTTACGTCAGCATCAACGTCGTCGACTTTAATAAAGGCATATAAATATGATTTGGTTGACGATTAACATCATTCACACCAATTACACGCCACTCGATCTATTGGTATCCCTAGATTAGGCAAACGGTATCAGTAATGTAATTTTTTAACTCAAAGCTTAGTTTTTACTTAATGATCGGATATTCAATTTTTTTAATAGCAGTGGATAATTGACTACTTAATTAAGCATATTAAATAAATTAAAAATGTAGATTTTATTCCTGAATATCTAAATAAAATAAACCGGGATGGAGGTGGTGAGGGAGTCAAGTATGGCGATTTATCGTCCATTTCGTTTCCACCACTGTACCACAACAGCTATATATATATATATATATATATATATATATATATATGCAGCTCTTAATATTTCAAATTGTCTTTCAAACTCTCGAAATCAAACCCTAACACAAAGATCAGAGATTCAGAGATGAGCTGGTGGTGGGCTGGAGCCATTGGCGCTGCAAGAGCAAGTTTCTCGATTCCATTATCATCTATATATTTTGCTATTTTATAGATCCAAATAGTTAACTATTTTGGATTATTTTTTAAATATATGGAGTTATATTATATATCACTTGGAGATTATAAAGTTTTAATATTTTAAATTAATAAATATATAATTTAAGATGCTTTTATGTATTGTATTTTTAGCTATTTGTATAAATTATAATATGATAATTGCTTTTATATATCATCTATATTTTGCTATTTTAGCTAGTATGTATGCATATTGCATGTATATATTTCGCTACTAATTGCTTTCGATCATCGTTTAATACATTCTGAAATCTCCGGTTCTGTTTTGCAGAAGAAATTAGACGGAGACGACGAATCCCTCACGAACAGACACCAGAGCGTAGCCCTAATAATTGGAGTCACTGGACTTGTGGGAACCAGCCTTGCCGAGATCCTCCCTCTCTCCGACACACCCGGCGGTCCATGGAAAGTCTACGGCGTCGCTCGCCGTCCGATCCCCTCCCCGATTGCTGCCGAACAGCGGATCTCGTACATACAATGCGACGTCTCCGACGAGGAGGACGCCATAGCTAAGCTCTCTCCTCTCACTGACGTCACTCACGTCTTTTATGGCGCCTGGACAAATCGCATATCAGAGATCGCGAACTGTGAGGCGAATGGGAAGATGATCGCAAATGTTTTGAAGGCTGTGATTCCAAACGCTCCGGATCTTCAGCATATTTGTCTGCAAACTGGACTTAAGCACTACATGGGAGGGTTGGAGGAGATAGGGGCGATTCCCGCTCATGAACCTCCTTTCACAGAGCATATGCAGCGGTTGGATTCGCCGAATTTCTATTACTCATTGGAGGATGTGGTGTTCGAGGAGGCGCGGAAGAAGGAGGGTTTGACTTGGTCAACTCATCGCCCTAGCTACATCTTTGGCTTCTCTCTTCATAGCATGATGAACATCATCAGTAAGAACTCGATCTTTCTTGATTGTAGTAATGCTTATGTGTTGAACAATAAATCAGAAGTGAATACACTACAATAACCAAAGGCCAAGTGTATTGTGATCTCATTTTCGTTACCTGTAAATTGTCATATCAACAGGCACACTGAGTGTATATGCTACAATCTGCAAACACCAAGGGAAACCATTGAAGTTTCCAGGTACAAAAGCCACCTGGGAGTCATTACAGTGTGCATCAGATGCCGATCTAATAGCAGAGCAACAGATATGGGCGGCTGTTGACCAGAACGCCAAGAACGAAGCCTTCAACTGCAGCAATGGAGATTTCTTTAGGTGGAAGCAGTTGTGGCGCGTTTTAGCCGAGCAATTTGAGATGGATTATGTGGAATATGATGAGACACAAGGGCAAATTTCACTGGCTGAAACAATGAAGGATATGGGGCAAGTGTGGGAGGAGATAGTGAGAGAACACAAGTTGTTGCCTACTAAATTGGATGAGGTCGCGATTTGGTGGTTTGCTGATTTTGTTTGTGGGTTAGATGGGGTTGTGGATGACATGAACAAGAGCAAAGAACATGGCTTTTTGGGATTCAGGAACACTAAGAGATCATTTGCGTATTGGATTGATAAGATGAGATCCTACAAGATTGTTCCTTAAAAGCTCACAGAATAATTTCTTTGTAATGGTTTTTGTTGTTGTGCTTGTTGGTTTGCCCTGAATAAAAGTTCATTCATGGAGATTATATCAACTTTATACTAAGCTTTGTACGTATACAATACTACACACGGTACAGAGGTAGCCCTAACTCCCAAGTACCTACCTTGCTGTAAGTACCAAAACTAGCAAGGATAAGCACAGAGGATGAATGCACTGCTCTGCTGATCTTCTGTATGAGGTTATATGACCTTCAGATTTTGCACAATTGATGTGGAATTCAAGTTCAAACGTTGGGCATCACAGCAAATGCACTGCTCTGCTGATCTTCTTATTAGAATATACGCACTACAAATAATACTGCAGAACAAACATCAGAGAATTGAAATCAGTACCTTACAGAAATTGATGGATTCGTTAATGCATTAAGCAAACCCAGATTTGGTTCTTTATTAGGAATGAAAATGAAAAGATAATGCATAAGAGGGAAGTAAATCTAGCCTAGATTACCCTTTTTCTCTCTTCCTGAGATAATTGAACATAAATGTTTCATTTCCCTCTTCTTTACTACTAACTTTCTGTTTTCATTCCAGATGAACAACCAAACGGACCGTTAAAACCTGGATGCAAACATTCCTATGATCTGAATGGTGCAGCATAAAGATATAACTGATGGGTAACTATTTGCATCTATAGTCTTGAGTAGGCAAGGCGACTATTGACATTGAAACTTAAATTATGGTTTTTGTTTTTCTAGCTATGAATGAACATCAAAAAATTGAAATTACTATTTAGAAGTGTAAACATATTTTACGAGTCAGATTCAGAGTCAGTCATAAACAAATTGAAATTACTATTTGTGCAAACAGAAACTTCAAAATGATGAAAGGAAAATCCTAGTGACTTCTTCGAAATGAACAAAGGTGTCCAGTTAACTTACCCATAAAAAAGATTAGAAGCACAGACCCACAGGTCATTTGAATCGAGCGAATGTACTGCACTTGATATAGTGACCGTTGCAGCAATCTGTGAAGAGCTCCATGCCAACTATATAGCTGCTTATCATAACAATCATCACAACCACAACTCTTGTTTCTCTCGTAGTACGCATTGGAACCCTAATGTATTAACGAAAGAAAAATATAAAATTAGAAAAAGAAACTGATAATAGTATCAAAACACAAAGAACAGTCAAATTACGAACCCTGCTTTGAGGTTGAGATCTCAAGAGTGAAACAACATCCTCTTCTTGCCGAAGATCTACAGGCTTCCACTTCCTAAACCCATTCTTAGGCAACTTGATTTTTTGAACTGACTCCATGGTTCCTACAAACGTGGAGAAACTTGGCACCCTTCCAGGTAGAACTTCCACCTGTCCACTAGAGGAATCTGAAGCTGATTCTTCTTCACGAATCGGAATATTCCAGGAAGAAATATCAGCACTGGCACTAGCTGTCCTCCTGTGCCCGGAAAATCTTTCATCAGTAACTAGTGAATTACTTTTTTCTTCGTCCATGACTCTGATCCGAACTTCTGTTTTGTACTCGGATGTATCGGGTCCTGAAAGAAATAGAGCCAGCTCATCTCGTTCTCCTTCATTCAAATGTACCATAGGGGATGATTGTTTGCTATCTGAAGCTAGTGACTTTTTAATCAAAGAAATTTTGTCCTCCATTGCAAGAACAAATTGGCGATGTCGGATTTTGGCTTCTTCGTCTACGCCATCATTCTTGTAACTATTTTGCACAGCATGTTCGAATTCCTCCAACTATGTATTAAAAAAAAACAGGATATTCACACCCAAAACATCAATATCTTTTGAATAAACTTAAGAAAAAGAGTAGAGATCGGTAGAGAACCTGCCATTTGGCGGTGTCAGCAGCAGTGGATAGATCCCTACGAAGATTTAAAAAATCAGGTTCGGACAAATCCACCTGCCATTTGACGGTAGCAAAAGCTTCTGCAGATATAGATAAACTGAACTATATCAGGTTTGGACAAATCCACACGGTCATTGCGCTCACAAACTTCATGTCACATGACCTGAAAACCACAATATCAATTTCACTTTTTTTGCTTCCACAATTTCATAATTAGCTCTATTTTACAAAAAGTAATGACATTACAAAAAGATTTAAAAAATCTTAACAAACTTAACCAGTGGTTTTGAGTGTGCTCAATTATTTTTATTTTATTTTTTTTACGAGTGTCATCGGGTTGTGAGTTTTTTTTTTTTGTCGTTACTAAAATAAAAACCGTGTATAAATTTTTTTTTTTTTTGACAAAATTGACAAACTAATTTTTTAAGCAAATCAATTGAGAAAGAAGACCCCTAATATTTGGATTGGTATTTTGACCCCTATAAAATAGAGTAGAATAAATATAATACAAAAAGAGGACAAAGTTTGACAACTCATCGGATGTGACATGTTACTATCTCACATGTCACATCAATCAGAAAAAATAATTCCTAACATCCTTACTTTCTCACCTATTACCCAAAAATCCGTTTACACAAATAATGTCACAATCATACCAAAAATAAATTCGTCAATGTACGTAAACATACTCGAAAACAACATACCCAAAAAATCAAATATAAAAATAAAACAATATTCATATATTGGATAATATTTTATATTTATACCCAATTTAAACATCACTTAATACAAAAACCATACCCACTTTAAATTTGTCATATCCAAAATATTCAAAACTCGATATTGTACACTAACATCAATATCAAATGACATTTGGTCATTACCCAAAAATCCGTTTGACATTTGATCATTATAACACAGTTTGAGTAACCATAAAACATACCCACGATATCACTTTAAATATACTTAATAATAAAAAATATACTACAAAGCCAATACACGTATAAAATCATACCCAATTTGAATTTGTCGTAACCAAAATTTACACAAATTGATATTGTACACAAACATCAATATCAAATGGCATTTGGTCATTGTAACACAGATTGGGTAAGCATAAAACATAGCCAAAAATATCACTTTAAACATACTCAACAATAAGAAACATACAACAAAAACAATAAACATATACCTAATAATTATAAAATACTACCATTCATATTTGGGTAATGAAAACAATGTCACCCAAAAAAATTAAACATTCATGGACTTGAAAATTTCAACAAACTAGCTACATTAACCAAAAATAAAAAGTAAACATGTAAAAAATATACTTATACTAAAAGTAAACATCTAATCACCATCATTTCAATCAGAAAAATTATTGCCCCTATTTTCTAGTTTCCATACCTACTTTTTCTTCCTTTTGTATAGAGGACTAGTTTAAAAAAAAAAAATTCAAGGGGTCATATTTTCCTAATTCTTTTTTTTTCACAAATGATTGCTTATTTCATACATTTTGCATGTTCCATTTTTTATAGATCGGCATATCACCGAATATTCACTTGATGCAATAAATATTTTCAATTATCCGAAAAAATTTTGGATCTCCAACTAGCTATAATTCCAATAAAGACAATACTTTTAGAGAAATCAAATCCGAATATCCAATTCAAGTAAGACAAAAAAACGACTAGAATATGTATTGATAAGGGAACGACCGACTCAATAAATTTGGAGGTCCGGTCCAATTACGTTATAATAAAAATACTAGCCCACAATTTTAAAGTGTATACAAAAATGGTAGGAAGGAGGCCTTAATTCCGAGACCAAAAACAACGCAACAAGTATCCTCCTTACCAACTGGACTATTAATACATTGAAATATGAGGCCCTGTTCTCGAGAACAGGTTACACCGGCTCCGAGTCGGGCCTAAATAAAGGATAAAGGGAAGAAGAGACTTCTTTCCACTTGAAATCCAATCTTAGAGGTTGATTTTAGGTGTCAAGTATTGTGCGTAGACTACAAAACATCCAACTGAAACAGTAAAAGAAAGAGCTGATATAGTATGGATTGCGTGGAATTTTCGGTTCACGGCCGCAAGCTCCGAGTTCGGTTTTGGAAGACTTCGGTTCTCCGACCATCCTATTTGTTTTCCGATCAATAATTGTCTCTCTATCTTGTGCCTTTGTTTCACAACCTACCATTAAAAAAAAACCAAATATTCTTATACGTTATTTATATTTTACAAATTGACTAAATATTTGTATTTTTTTATAAAGTGATTTCTCTATGTTTATTTGTTTATAATGTATAACTAGTTATGCTATAATTTAATTTCCTGTTATTTATTCACGGGTTCATCATCCATCAAGTATATAATCATATGTATAATAACTACGAACCTGGGTCCTGGACCATCAGCGGAGCAAACAAAAGCAAACTAGCCCAATTCGACATAAACGCCGCCAGCAGATAACCAAATTCACACTTCGACGAATGCTTCGGCACCCGTGAATCGGACCACCAAAACGACGCCGTTGCTAACAATCCCGAGTTGCATATCACCATTATTGAGAGGTATTTAGGGAAGATTTTGCTCCTCAAGTTCCCAAGCATATGCCTTGGAAGGACCCTACACGTAGAGTTGTTATATAGATGAGCTACGGTCGATTTAAAAAATTTTGGTTCAAACTCACCCCATGAAACGATGAAATTGTTTAAGAAATGAATATGAAAATAAGTAAAATAAGTGTTTTGTAAAATAAATATGATTGTCGATAAATAAAAATAAAAATTTTTAAATTTATTTTAGATAAAAGAGATGGAAATAAAAGGATAAAAATGAGATTTTATCCTCAATATTTATAATTTTTATTATCTAATATCTTTCGTCTCCATAGTTAAGAAAAAGTTGTGTTTCATCTACTAAAGACAACCATAGTTAGAAAAAGTTGCCTTTAACCTATTTCATTTTTTAAACGAGTCGAGCTTAACTATACCAATGTTTGGCTCGTATAACATCCCAAAAGAAGGACATAATACGAACACGCGATATCTCGCATTGTATTCTCGAGCTAATAGCTAATTTACGAAAGATAAGCATTAAATGTTATTACGTACCCAAACATGATGATGCCGGTGACGAAGATCCAAACTGTGACACCCCATGCCACGAAGAAACATAGGAGATGGACGAGGTTAACGATGAAGATGCCGGACGCCATAATCCAATTCACTATTTGTCTGAGATAATAAAAAGAATGAAACACTAAACTGAGTAATTAAAGAAGAAGACAGTGTATTTCATCAAGAAAAAAAAGAAGACAGTGTACTTACCAATACATGGCCCCTTGTCGGTTAAGTAGCTACTGAAATATCACGGCGAATAATAATGATCTCGTGGTGCTTATGGAAATTGGAGAACGATTGATTGGCCGGCTATATCTTCCCGTTTAGTCAGGCTCAAGTAGTTGTACTAATATAATAATGTTATTCAAGATTTAATCATGTATTCATATGTTAATTGAGACAAAGAATTCATCGAGCTTGACTCGAGTCTAAATATAACTAAGTTAGAAAAATGTTTATATTTGTCTTGTTATTCTCGATTTTTCCACATATTAGATCATTTGATACAAACTGTATTTTTCCTTTTACTGCTATCGCCGGCCAACTAATCTACCAATCGAACTAGTTTTTGTGTTTTTTATCCCTTATATAATTTACGTGATCATTCTATTGTATTCATGATTATTTATCTCGACCAGCCCAACCTCGCCTCTATGTCAGCATTATTCCTTACCTTATGTTTGTGTGTGTTTATTTATAAGGTTTACAATTAATTGGTAAAATTACAATGCTTTCCTAATCGATAATACCCTTTTACTACAATTGGTCAAATCATTACAATGTTTTCCCAATCGATTATGCCCGTTTACTACAATTGGGTATTAATATAAGTATTTGTGAGATATAAGGATTACATTTCAATGCTCATCACATTCCCTCTCTTTCAAACCGATTCCTACCTTTTTCCATTGCCTTTGTGTGTTTGCTATCGGCTTTACAACTAATCGTTCAAATCATTACACTATTTTTCCATGTCCGGCCTTGATTCTTTACTACAATGAGTTTTTTTAAGTATTTATAAGATCTAAGATTTCATGTTTTAGGACTCACATTTCAACTTTTATCAAGATAAAAACTTTTATCAAAATAAAGGCGAAATAAGCGAAAGGAAATGAAGTTAGGGTCAAACCTCAGAAAACGGTGTCTAAATGGATTCGACCGTCACCGGCGTTTGTGAAAGTTAAATGTGTTGCTCAAGGCCGTCCAATGAATTTTGGTGGCCCTGTTCTAAAATTAAAATATCACCATATTTAAAACAGAATTTCGAGGTCGTCTTTTTTAAAATCCTAATTCGAATTCAATCTTCCTTAATTTCGGGTTCAATTTTCATTCTTCCATAGAAAAGCAATGAATTGTGTAAATGGATCTTCGAGTTCGTCGTCTTTAGAATAGAGATTAGATAAGAAAAGATTTTGTGTAAACATATATTCGAGTTTAAAGTTTTCTAAATAGAGATTAGAGAGTGAGGATGATGTTGAGAAACATATTTGCTAATCTACACTTGGAAATGAGTTTAGTATGAAGATGTCGATTTGATGATCTGCAAAATATAAAATCAAACGAACCTTCAATTCAAGAGGGGAAAAGTAAAGCACAGAAACCCTAGGGCGATTTGGCGTTCTGCAGCGGCGGCAAGTGCTTTCTCTCGCAAACGTTTTGTGCCTCCCTCCTAATCAGTGAGGGCTAGGTGTTTGGTGTTCCTGTTTTAACGGTGGATGCTTCGGATCGGCACGCGTGATGGATAGAGGAAAGGGTAAGATTCATCTTACTGAGGACGAATGCAAGGTTCTGGATGTGACAGAAAGAAGTGCTGATCAGGCGGGGTTGGAGTCAGTTGTTCTGATAGGATATGTGCACACTACAAGACCATTCAATTCCTATGCCCTTCATGCAACGATGAAAGGTGCATGGCGATTGGCTAACGGTTTCAAGTTTAGGGAATTGAAACAAAACCTGTTCATTTTCCAATTTGTAACGGTCGAGGATAAGAACATGATAATGAAGGAGGGCCCATGGCATTTTGACAAGGCGCTGATTATGTTGAAGGAACCTGGACATATTCAACCATCGAAGATGGAGTTCACCCATGTTCCGTTCTGGATACAGGCTCAGGATCTCCCACTCGGTTGTGCGAATGAGGTTTTGGCCAAGGAGATAGGTCAGTTGATGGGTGGTTTTCTTGAGTATGATGCCGATTCGTTCTCTGGTCTCAGTAGTGAGTTGCGGATCAGGGTCTTGCTTCAGATTAGTAAACCGTTACGTCGTGGAGTGCTTATAACGGTGAATACTCAACGTATTTGGATTCCAGTACGGTATGAAAAACTCCCTAATTTTTGCTATACTTGTGGTAAGCTTGGCCATGTGGAAGGAGAGTGTATGGATGATGAGGCTAAAGCTTTTCCAAATGAGTATGGTGATATCCTTAGGGCCCCAACTACTCGCTCTAATCGGGACAAAAAGTATAAAGCATGGGGACCTCAAGGTGCTACAGTCCCTACAGAGGATGGGGATTTGGATAGGCAGGAGCAGTTTTTAACTTCATCAAAAGAGACAGTCCAGAAGAGACGGCTGAGAGATTTGGATAGTTTGTTGGATGTTAGGAATGACGATGATCTGCTGGGGTTGTCGGGTGAGGTGGAGTCAGTACTGTCATCGAAAGTTAATAGGGTTCGGTTAGAACATACCCCCCCTAAGATGCAACACCAAACTGTCACTTTAGATGACATGGATACACAGACTACCATTGTCAATGTGGATTCAGGGAGGAAGGAAAATCAGAAAGTGAAATGGAAAAAGGTTGCCAGAAGCCCATTGAGTGGAAGTGGAGATCCGGGAGTTCAGGATCTCAGTAACGGAAAGAGAAAAGCTAGGGAAGGACATGACATCGCACCTATTCTGAAAGGGGAGCAGAAGCGTGCAAAGGTTGATCATGAATATTTAGTGGCCAGAGAGACGGAAGTGCTCTCCCGCCAGGTCCAATGAGTATACTCAGTTTTAACTGTCGAGGATTGGGCAAAGGCTCGGCAGTTACGAGACTAGTAACACTGGTCAGAGAGAAAGAGCCCGTTTTACTCTTTTTGAGCGAAACAAAGAGTAATGCTAGAAGGATGGAAACAATCCGAAGGAGGCTGCAGTTTGAGGGGTGTTTTGTTGTTGATAGTATCAGATCTGCAGGAGGGCTGTGTCTGATGTGGAAAAATGGTCTCGATGTCAGGGTGGAAACTTACACACAACATCATATCGATGCAAGAATTGATGGGTGGAGGTTTACAGGGATTTATGGGTGGTATAAGCCTGCGGAACGGGTTTATACTTTGGAGCTTCTCAAAAGGATCAGGGTTGATGTGATGGAGGCATGGGTTGTTATGGGGGACTTCAACCAAGTTTTATGCTCTGCGGACAAGTCTGGAGGTAATCCTGTGTCATATCAGGGTGTTGTCCAGTTCCGGGAGACATTGGAGATATGTAACCTCCGGGAATTGAGGTATGTGGGACAGCGTTTTACATGGGATAACGGACAACAGGGAAATGAGCTTATTCAGGAACGTCTAGACTTGGGCTTTGCAAATGATGCATGGCTTGCGTGTTTTCCTCAAGCACGGATTAGACACTTAGCACGAATTAACTCTGATCATGTGCCCATATTGATGGAATTAACAGATGACGAGGAGGAGGGACAGCCGAGTGGGCTTCAACGTCCGTACCGGATGGAGGCTACTTGGTTGTATGAGGAGGGATGTGATGTTGTCTTACGGAATGCATGGGATAACCCAGGCTCCTCGCACGTGGAGCATGACATAATGGCCAAAATTGGACGGTGTGGTCAGGACTTAAAATGTTGGGGGAATCAAACCTGTGGGAACATCAGCTTCAAACTGAAGGGCATTAGACGACAACTGCGAGTTTTACAAGATTGAGGGATTAATGGGGAATCGATTCTCAGGCGGCAGGAATTAGAGAAACAGGAAAGGGATTTGATGGAGAAGGAGGAACTAATATGGTATCAGCGAGCTAAAGCCAACGAGATGAAGTGGGGAGATCGAAATACTGCTTATTTTCACAAGAAAGCGTCTGGGCGGCGGCAACGAAATAAAATTACTCGGTTGGTTGACAATGATGGTAGGACCTGGAAAACAACGCTAGGTAAGTTGGGGGTTGCTTTGAAGTACTTCTCTGACCTATTTTCTTCTGGAATCAACGCCTCTTTGCCTGTTGTGGGAGGAGCGCCTGCTGTTGTGTCTATGGTTGACAATGACGAGCTGCTGAGAGATTGTACCATCGAGGAAGTGAAGGAGGCGCTGTTTAGTATGCATCCCACGAAGTCCCCGGGTCCGGATGGTGTACCGGCTCTATTCTATCAAAAGAACTGGGGGATGGTGGGAGAGGAGATCACAAGGGTCATTATTGGTTGGTTCAATGGAGCAGATTTTCCGGATGGTCTCAACCATACTTACATTTCCCTAATCCCGAAAGTTAAAGATCCTCAGGCTATGAAAGATTTGAGACCAATAAGCCTTTGTAATGTAATCTATAAGATCTACTCTAAGATTCTGGCGAATCGGCTAAAGTCTTGTCTTAAGTGTTTGATTTCAACTAATCAAAGTGCTTTTGTACCGGGTAGACTCATTATAGATAATGTTTTGGCGGCCTTTGAAATCTTCCATTATATGAAGACCAGGGAAGGCGGAAGGGGATGGATGGCTCTCAAGCTGGATATGGCTAAGGCTTATGACCGTGTGGAATGGACTTATCTAGAGGGGGCTATGCGGAGTATGGGGTTTGCCGAACGCTGGATTGGACTCATAATGAAGTGTATGTCAACGGTAACCTTTTCGGTTTTGATGGACGGGATGGTGTCAAACGTGTTCTCACCACATCGCGGATTGAGACAAGGTGATCCTCTTTCTCCTTTCCTGTTCTTACTTTGTGCTGAGGGATTGTCTTCTATGATCAGGAAAAGTGAGTCTGACGGATTTTTTCAAGGGATTAAGATTGCTCGTAGTGCCCCAAGGGTATCACACTTATTCTTTGCGGATGATAGCGTTATTTTTGCAAAGGCTTCTGTTGCACAATGTTCGGAGATAAGAAAGATTCTTCATGAGTATGAAGTTGAGTCGGGACAACAAGTGAACCTTGCAAAGTCGGAGATGTCATTTAGTAAAAACGTGAGTGGCGATACTAGAGATCGTATTCAAGCAACCTTGGGAATTCGGGAGGTGGATGTTCATGATAAGTATTTGGGTCTCCCGACGTTGGTAGGTAGATCAAAAAAGGTTATCTTTGCCAATGTTAGAGAGAGGATTTGGAAGAAATTAAAGGGTTGGAAGGAGACTTTTCTTAGTCCAGCGGGGAAGGAGGTTCTCCTGAAAGCAATTATTCAAGCCATTCCTCAATATACTATGTCTTGCTTCTTGATGTCGGATGAGGTATGTCACGATATAGAGACCCTTATGAATAAGTTCTGGTGGGGTAGTACTGAGAATAAAAGGAAAATTCATTGGATGTCGTGGCATAGAATGACGAATGCTAAGGAATTTGGAGGCATGGGATTTAGACATTTGAAAGCTTTTAATTTAGCAATGCTTGCTAAACAGGGTTGGCGGATAATTACGGACCCCGACTCTCTGATCTCTAGGCTTCTTAAGGCTAGATATTTCCCACATTCCTCTTTTATGCAGGCTGCTGTTGGCTACAGACCTAGTTATTCATGGAGGAGCTTAATTCACGGAAGGGCTATTCTGGAAGCGGGTCTTTGTCACTCGGTGGGGAGTGGGACGTCTATTTATGTATGGAAAGACGGATGGGTCCCTCGGCCGGCTTCTTTAAGCCGGTGGTCGTTCCATCTAATGCTGAAGCGGATTTACGTGTTATAGACCTGATTGACTGGGCAACAGGGACTTGGAGGGGTGATGTGGTGACTGAATTGTTTCAACCTTGTGATGCTTCTGTTATTATGAACATCAACTTACTCTCGCCAGACATTAAGGACGATGTTTATTGGTTCCATAACTCATCAGGGGTTTATTCGGTGAAGTCGGGTTATTATTGGGCTTGTAATCTGCACCAATTCTCCTGTATTGGAGGGGAAGGTCCTTCGGAACCTCAACAGAAAGGCTTCTGGAAGGGATTATGGTCTTCTAAGGTGATGCCATCGGTTAGAGTGTTTGCATGGAGAGTATGCAAGGGGGTGATTCCGTGTCGGATGAATCTAGTCTTTCGCAGGGTGAGCGTCTCTAATTTGTGTGATGTATGTGGTATGGAAGAGACTGAACTTCACGTTTTGCTTCACTGTCGGGTCAGTCGGACGATTTGGAAAGCTTTTCCGGAGGTGGCTGGGCTTGGACGAAAGTCAGTGGATGTGGGTTAGTGGGCTTGGGAAGTATGGCGTAAGTTGGCGGGTGATGGCTTGCGGAAGTGGATGGTGGTGTGTTGGTGGATATGGAAGGGCAGAAACTCACGGATCTTTGAAGGCGTTCAAGTGGATGAAGTACAGCTGATACATGAAATTACAGTTGAGCTATGTAAAGCGGTGGTGGAGACCTCTGCTGCTGTTCAGATTGCGGACTCAACGGGTGGGCGGGGATTGTCGAAGTGGTGCAGACCGCCTGCTGGTGTTATTAAAATCAACTGTGATGCGGCGGTTCATCGAGATGGTCGTGCGGGCATCGGATTAGTAGCGAGAAACTCACTGGGGGTGGCTATACTCGCTGCTTCGAGGTCGATCCATTCTGCTTCCACGGTTGACATAGCTGAAGGCCTTGCTATTTTGTGGGCGGTGGAGCTGGCTATTGATCATGGGTGGCCAAGGATAATATGCGAAACGGATGCGAAGACGGTGGTGTGTTTACTTAACGGGGACAAACATATTCGTGGCCCGTTGGAGAGTTAATTTCCTATATCTTACGGAGAGTGTATTCTCTGGAGAACTGCATATGGTCCTTTGCTCCTAGGTCTTCAAACGGGGTTGCTCATTCCATGGCTGCTCTTCTTCCTTCTCTCCCAGTTTTTTATTCTAATTTGTGCGGTTTTCCTGAACACTTTGAGGATTTGTTGTTGCTGGATGATGCTAATATATAAGCGGTTGTGATTTCAAAAAAAAAAAGAGGGGAAAAGTAGAAGATATTGTTTTAATTTAGATACTAAATCTTTATTGATAATAATAATAATATATAAAATAATGAAAAATATGGGCCCTTTAAAATCGGGGGCCTTTGGTCTCTTTGAAAATCCCATTGGACGGTCCTGGTGTTGCTTCTTTACAAGTAAGTGAGATGTAGAGTGGGTATCTTCGCAAGGGATGATAAAGGGGAATCTGGATTCTCTCCCAATCAAAATCTCCTAATATTTACCTAATAAATTAATATCAGCCCTTGGATTAAATTAATGGTTCAGATCTATTCTAATAATATTAAAATTAATTATTAATAAAAACAAAATCAATTGCTAACATTCTATCGCTTTACACCGAATCGTTTAACGAGGAAGCAAGAAGGTTGTCGAGCGAAGAGCCGCTGGTTCTAGTAGCGGTTATGTCTCCAAGTTCGTTAATCTCAACTTCTGGACTTACTTTACTTTCCGTAATTGGATGCCTCAAGCTCTCAAAATGTCAGAGAATGAACTCGTTGATCATATCGGCTTGAATTCGGCCGTCTTTCTCAAGATTTACACACTTGGGTTCGTCTACTTTTTTGCACTTGAATTTTGAAATTGTGGGTTTATTAGTGGAATTGCCATATGGGTAGAGCTTTTTCAGTATGTTTATGAGTTGGGTTTTGTTGAATTGGAATGTAGTTAGACAATTGATCTTATTTCTGATAGCTTGTGTAGTGATTAGTTGAAATGGCTATAGCAGGTAACTTGTGGTGATTCGCTACAAAACTGAATGAAGCTACATTTTTCTCTAGTTTATTCGGTTTTTTGGGCAGAGTTTAAGAATCAAGATTTAGAATAGTTTTTAGCAATTAGGGAAATGATCCAAATCGGATTCGAGATCGAAACGACTCAGTGGAAAGCGCAAAAAAGTAGACGAACCCAAATGTGTAAATCTTGAGAAAGACGGCCGAATCCAAGCCGGTATGATCAACGAGTTCATTCTCTGACATTTTGAGAGCTTGAGACATCCAATTACGGAAAGTAAAGTAAGTCAAGAAGTTGAGATTAACGAACTTGGAGACATAACCCTACTAGAACCAGCGGCTCTTCGCTCGACAACCTTCCGGCTTCCTCTGTTAAACGATTCGGTGTAAAGCTATAGAAGGTTAGCAATTGATTTTGTTTTTATTAATAATTAATTTTAATGTTATTAGAATAGATCTGAACCATTGATTTAATACAAGGGCTGATATTGATTTATTAGGTAAGTATTAGGAGATTTTGCTTTGGAGAGGATCCAGATTCGATAAAGGGGACACTGTTTATGAGACAAAACTAAGGTGGTTTATTGGCCCAAGACAGGATCTAGAAAATTCTTATTGACTTGGAGTGAATCTGTACCGGATATTCAGGTCCGCACCTTGGGCCAATATTGGATCTTTTAAAATTTAGTGAATCGGTCTAATAATAGCTTTTTGGTCTAGATTTGATTCAGTCCAAAACTACGGGCCAAAATTTAAAAAACCCTAAATGAAAGCAATCTAGTTTGGGACAAAACTATTTGTATGGATAGACCCAAGTACATGTACAATAAGTTATTCTTCAAAGGGGTTAAGGGCCTCAAACTCTTAATGGCCCAATATTTTTAATAAATATGATTATTTTTAAGACGTGTGAAGCTCATCCCACCCCACCCCACTCAAAAATAAAATTTAATTTATTTATTTTGGGCTTAAGAAATATCTTCCAATCTTTTGATGTGCTAATCAAAACGAACATTTGAGTAGCTTATTTTACAATTAAATTGTAACAATTTATTATATCTAATATTTGTTTTAATTGCATTAGTGAATATATTTACATAGAAGACCTGATTTTAGTCATTACACGGAGGTAGGCATGGTCCGGTTTGGACTAAACCGTCAAACCGGTCCAAGCCGGCGTAACCACCAGGTTTGGGTAATTATTATTATTATTTTTTTAAAAAGACTAAACCGGTCGGTTTGGTCATCAAACCGTCAGTTTGGTCCAATTTTCCAGCTTTTTTGTTTTTTTTATAAACCGCCGGTTTGAACTTTGACCGATTTAGATTTGGCCAACCGTAGATTCCGAATAGGTTTCGGACCCATGTATACACGGAGCCTCCTAAATTGCCGAATCGGACCTGGACAGGGGATGGTGAAGACCGAAGAACATCGATACCTTTCGATGGTATCTTGTGGGCTGGGCCTTTAGCCCTTTCTGAAGGGCCCAGTTATGGTTGTCTTCGAAATAAAAAAAGGAAAAAGAAAAAAGAAACACACGATGCACATTTTTTTAAGAGCCGCTGTAGTTAGGTTTTCTCGTTCTCACTAACACAACGAACTGTTAAGCAAACAGCCATGGAAGAGCAGCTTTGTTTAGTGGCGAAGAAAGGCGACACCGCTGAAGTATCATCCCTGATTGCTGCCGGAGCTGACGTCACTCACTTCGATGCCGACGGTCTCACACCGCTGATGCTAGCGGCCAAGCACGGCCACGCCGATGTCGTGAAACGCCTCCTAGAGGCCGGTGCTCCCTGGAATGCCCTCTCCCCTTCCAATCTCTCTGCCGGTGACTTTGCGATGAACGCCGGCCATCAGGAGTCCTTTGACGTGCTTGTCAATGCTGGTCTGTATTATTTTCCTCCTCCAATTTATTCGAATTTATAAATCTTCGCTTCTCATCAGAAGTTTCGTTTGACACCATTTCTTGTTAAATTGAATACTGTCCCTGTTTGATTAGATTCTGGATGAATGAATATGAGGCTTCTGGAGAATTATCCAGTAACTATAGGGTTAAGTGGAGTTGAACACTTGTAGTATTGATATCGTATTGAGCATCCATGCGTTTTTGCACAATGAGTTGCTAATAACCTTAGTTGAATTGATGCGCTTTTGCATAAGAACTGTTGATAACCTTCGGTGAATTTAAATATTTTATCGTATTGAACATGTTGATAACCTTAGTTGAATTGAAGTGTTGATATTATATTGAGCATCTATGTGTTTTGCACGATGAGCTACTTCAGTTGAACTGCAGAATGCGAGGGATTGGTATAAATGAACTGTTGATAACCTTTGTTTCTTCTTGAATAGGGGTGCAAGCTGAGTTGATTCTAGGAACTATAGCAAGGAAGGCTAATAAAAATGGAGAAGATGAGGTAGGTTACTTGGAAGACAGGGTCGCTTTCAGTGAGGATAAGTTAATGGATGCCGAGAGTAAGGCTGTTATGATGGAGTGGGAAAAACCTTTGATGGAGGCTCATGCAAAAGCTATTTGCTGTGGAGGTGGTCATGTATTGAACATTGGGTTTGGGATGGGTCTGGTTGATACAGCAATTCAGAGGTATGCTCCTGTAAAGCATACTATTGTTGAGGCTCATCCCGAGGTTTATGATCGCATGCTTCGTACTGGATGGGGTGAAAAGGAAAATGTGAAGATTGTATTTGGCCGATGGCAAGATGTTCTCCCCCTACTTGAATCTTATGATGGTAAGGTTAACATAAATCCAAGCTGATAGTTCAATTTATCTGGATGTTTTTATTTTCATGTTTGACTACATTATTCTACCTTTTCATTCTTCAATTGCATTACGTGAACGGTCTAGTAAAAATGAGAGCAGTCACTGACTGTCTGGAACAGAAGAAAAGTTAAAGTTGAAAGATAGAAATCTGAATGCAAGATTCTCACAAGTCACAAGTTGGACAATCTTAAGGAATCCTCAGGATTTGTAATTCATTTAATATTCAAGCTTGAACTATTTGCAAAATACTTACTCCTCTATTTATGATAGGAACATAAAATAACTAACTCCAAATATAGGAATCCTCAAATATGTAATTCATTTCAACATTCAAGTCTGGAGTGCAAAATGCTTTCTCTTTTTATAAGAGGAGCAGAAAATAACTATCTCCAAATGTTACATAAGAGACGTACCCTAAAATATCAGCAGCTAAACCAAGTGATGGAAATCGTGGAGGTAGTGGGGAAAATGAAAGTTGAAGAAAGTAGCTGAAATTTGGCAAATGTAGACACGATTAATTTTGTTTGTTATAAATTTTAGCCGAGTATGTATCAATCCAGCAAGACCATCATTTTATGCTTTAGATAGGATAGCAGATATATGATCTTTTTTCCATTTGAAGGCGATCTCAACAGACATTCACATGCAATGTTCATTACTTATCTATCAACTACCATGTGGGCGACATCTAACCATTATTGCTAAGAGTGCTCTAATTTGCCTAGTTTCAAGAAAACCAATTAACACTAATGATTAACTTTGGCTTCAGGTATATTTTTTGACACCTATGGCGAGTACTATGAAGATCTTAGACAATTTCACCAATATCTTCCATCATTGTTGAAACCCGGAGGTATATATTCATTCTTCAACGGACTCTGTGGAGATAACGCCTTCTTCCATGTTGTTTACTGTAACTTGGTCTCTCTAGAACTAGAAAACTTGGGCTACTCTACTCAGTTAGTTCCCTTGCCAGTGAAGGAATGCTTGGCAGATGATGTTTGGAAGGGTGTAAGGCATAAATACTGGCAGTTGGATACTTATTACCTTCCAGTATGCCAATTGATAGATGAGTCAGAATGATCTGTACTTCTTCATTTGCTCCAAAGTCATTACCTTTTTGAGTTATGATCTGATATTGTTAATGAATCAAAAATCTATTATCTCTCTATTTGTGTTATTTTTTCTGTTACCTTTTTCTTTGTTGGACTTTCTTTATGATTGGAAATGGAAGATATCACGAGTATTGAAGAGGTTTTCTCCTTTGATTCAATATCAAAGGATATTTGGCAGATTTTGCAAATATATATCCTTGTAGTAGATGTTGTTGTCCGTAAGTCAGGAGGAAAAGCTAAAACCTACTCTATTTAAAGTGTGTGAGACTGTGAGTTAACAACTTAACAGTGTGTACATAATACATGGAAGAGAGAAACTAGTGAGTTTGTTTGGAAGACTATTTATAAACATTTTATAACTGAATAATAACAGTTTATAGGTGCACAAACATATTTATAAAAGTGCGCTGCCTGAGCATTTATTGCTTTTTGTTGGAAGGATGAAGGATGAACTCTCTTTTGCAGGAAGGGCAACGTGACATAGAGACAGTGAATATGGTATTAAGTCAATTTTATTTGATTTTATATGGAAAATGCAAGGGAAACCGCATAGGTAAGGCATCAACAAGTTGAAATCAGAAGTTTATACATGGCCATTGCATGATTGTTATACAGGAGATTGTTTTTGCACCTAAATGAGATTATCCTTTGCATTTGAGCAAATCATATCAAGGGCATTGAATACGAAGTAGTAAATATACAATGATGATAAATACTACAACTATGATATGACCACATTGCATTACTTATGTCCAGCTAAAGGCGATCGGGCTGCCGACTGTGTGTTTGCCATCAGCCCAAACCAGTGTAGCAAAGCTGTTTGTACCAGAAGCCAAAGACTTGGATGCAAACGTCACGGTATAACTCTTCTTTTCTTTTGCAGTGCTGAAAGTAAGTGTATCTGGCTCCACGGTTATCTTCACTGATGTTGTTTCTGAAGAAACCGAGGCTTTGTATGTTGCTGGTGAACCTACATTTGTCAATGTTCTGGTGTATTTGACTGTGGTCAGGGCGCTGCTACTTCCTCCACCGACTCCTGATGCTGTCTCAAATGGAACTGAGAAGGACGGGTAATTGAAGTCTTCTAATCTGTAATTCTTACTGGACAAGCAGCCGAAGTTCTTGCCTGTTACTGTCTTTACTCGATCTGAGGTATAGTTCAGAGCACATAGGAAGCCTACGTAATCCTCGATGGTAGTGTCATAGACGAGCCCTGGATCAAGTGCTGCAACTGGATCCACATATCCTGCTCCATAATCGAAAGGCGTTGATGAAGAGCCCGTAGCAACATCGAGAATTGTTGCACCATTCTTGTAAGTGGTATAAGCTGTAGTCATTAAAGCAGATTTGATGGCGGATGGACTCCAATCAGGGTGATTAGCCTTGACTAATCCAGCTAATCCACTTACATGTGGGCATGACATCGATGTCCCTGAAATGATGTTGAAGCTCACTCGCCGTTTATCAGCCGCCAAACCTGTCGGCCCCACCTTACCCGTCCAGCCTGCTAGAATGTTGACACCTGGTGCTATCAAATCAGGTTTGAGTATTTGTGGTGTGATTGGGTTTGGACCTCTTGAACTAAATGCTGCTACAACTGGAGATGGCTGAACTCCTAGATGTGTACCTGCAAAACTAATTCTTGCAGTCGGTTTTGGGGTCGATCCAATGTATCTCTTTATGGCATCACCGGCTTTCTCACCTACAGCCGATGTTGGTAAGAGATGTGCATCTGCTACAAGCTCTTCCCCATATGAATCAGTATTTGCTAAGATCATTCCTAAGCCACCTGAAGCTTTGACAACCAAACCCTTCTGAACTCTTGAATTTCCTCCTCGGTTACATACTACTATCTTCCCGGTAACTAATTTACGAGATAGGCTATCCATGCAAAGTTCTGGGTTTGGCATGCTACTTGCGTTACCAGCGTAGATTAGTGGAATTGGTCTGTTAGGCAATGCTTTACCACTATAAAGTGATACACCAGTGAAATTCTCACCATTTCCGAGTGTGACAAATGCAGGGAAATCCCGGTCCAATGTCCCTGCACCAACGGTGGTTATCCATGGAGCAACATTTGACAAGGTACCGGCTCCTGGCCCTCCATTTCCAGCTGATGTTGATATGAAAATTCCTTTTGTTAAAGCTGTGAAAGCACCAATGGCTACTGTATCTCTATCATAGTCGCTAGTACCGCCTCCAATTGAGAGGGACATGATATCTACACCATCTTCAACTGCTTTATCCATTGCAGCTAATATGTCAGTCCCAAAACACCCACCAGACCAACATGCTTTGTACGCGGCAATCCTGGCATGAGGAGCCATCCCGCGTGCTACACCAGGTGCATAACCGAATAGGCTGGCTCCTGTGACCATAGAGCCGGCTGCTGTTGTTGCAGTGTGAGTTCCGTGGCCATCATCATCTCTTGGTGATTTCGATTCCTGTGTTTCATCAATTGGCCCAAACGTTGCTTCATACCCTTTGTAGAAGGCTCTTGCGCCTATGAGCTTCTTGTTGCAATATGATGAATTGAAGTTTGTTCCAACTTCACACTCCCCTTTCCAATTACTTGGCACTGGGCCAAGACCTTGGTCATTGAACCCTTTCATCTCAGGCCACACACCGGTATCCAGTATACCAATGATGACATCACTAGACGACGAGGATTCAGGGAAGCGTTTCTCTTCATTCCATAGGCCAAGGAACTCCGGTGTTCTTGTTGTGTGGAGCTCATACCTTGTTTCTGGCATAATACCCAAAATGCCTGGCAATCCCTTTAGGGATTCAGCTTCATCATCCGTTAGCTTTGTGGAGAAGCCTTCAATTACATTGCTGTAAGTATAGAGCATCTCAGCGGATTCCGAGATAGCACTAAGAGAGGAGCCATACCACTGGTAATGGTCATCAAAACCTTCTGGCATGCTCAACCTATTCATGTGAACTATGTAAGTTTTCTTTTCACTAATCTCATTTTTTGCTAGAATATGTATGTGACAGAAATTTAGGAGAACTACAACTAAATAAATTTTGATATTCAGAAGCTTCATCTCAGACTGGTTTGAAGAAGGTGAAAGATGGAAAAACTTGTCTCCTTTGCTCTTCTCCTATGGCACCTATAAATACAGGCAAGTAGTCATTTGCGCACTTAATTTTAATATGTGGGTCATGGGCTTTATTGGACAAAATAATTTATTCCACTATTATAATTTTAACATTACTGCAAATAAAAGCACTTATTCTCTAGGGATAAAATGACTTTAAAGTCGGCCTAGAATAATATTTAAATCCCACATTTAGTGGATACTAAACCTTGCCTGTAGGCTGAAGTTGATTGTGTCCCACTTATTGACATGAAGTCACGGTCTAATTATGATGAATATACTGTTTGTAATCTACTTTTTAGAAATTATTGCTCTCGTCATTTGTCATGTAACTATATATTTTTTTTTACAATTATCATTCTTCTTAACCTTGCTTGAAGCTAAATCCCAGTGAAACTTTCAGTATACATAAGCTTCTTGAGCTTGTTCGAGGCTTGGGTGCCATGGAAGTCGAAGCGAAAAGGTATATATGTATATCTACAATCTAAACGGTATTTTCTGCGAAATTCTTTGGAATTGTTATTGTTGATTAGATGAGACAAAACTGATTAAGACTCAACATCCAACGATCAACCCACATGAATTAACAAGTCAGTAGAGAGTGTATTATGCATGATTTATTGGTAATCTATCCATTCACTTAATTGCGTGTGTGATCGAGTTCAGTGATATAAATCATATAACCTATAAGAGGTGGTGGTAGAGAATACAATCAATATTTTAATTAAATGCTCTCCCACTTGTGTAATAGGACACTTCTCTATCCTGACATAAATTTTGGGTGTTAGCTGGGAATGGCCTCTGTAGCCCCATATTGTTAGGTACACTCATTTTTCATCCCTAAATCCATCTTTCTTTCTGGAAACCCTTAGCTTGTGGAGTATCTTGTGAGCTCCGACTTGTGAGTAATCTTGTATCTTATGTTTAGGTATGACAAAAGGGTTCGGGCCCGAAATATATATATAATCAAATAAGAACGGAATGTAGGGTGAGAAAAAAGAACGTATTTTAAACG
Source organism: Fagopyrum esculentum (assembly GCA_033239045.1). Lineage (NCBI taxonomy): Eukaryota > Viridiplantae > Streptophyta > Magnoliopsida > Caryophyllales > Polygonaceae > Fagopyrum > Fagopyrum esculentum. The sequence goes on along the minus strand of BSUD01000004.1, from coordinate 1,821,024 downwards.
CCGAATGCGTCTGATCTCAGACGAACATATACATGTGCATCTGTGCGCCTCTTAAGGTGCATTGCCTCGTGAATTTGGGTCTTAGATTTGCCGATGTAGATTAAATTAATGTTCCATAATCGTTCTTATTTCTCACATATCGATTGTTATCAGTTATCACCGGAATGTGCCATATCTATATATATAACGCTGTATAGTTTTTATAAGTCTCAGAAATGGTACTGCATACAGGAAGAGTATTATTCTGTTCTCGTGATGGGGATTTGAAAATCCCTTCCCAATCCCAAGTTAAATGTGACACGTCTAGATAAGTTAAAAGACGAACTTGTTGTAGTCAGGAAGCTGGTGGCAATGTGCAACTACCCTTGATCTACCTCTGCTCAATTATAGGGATGCTGTCCGTACTAATATATCTTAATATTGAACAGTAGTTGATTTGAAAAGAAAAAGTGATTTTTAAATGTACCGGCGAAAATCTCTATTAGTGACCATAAATACGCACTTTGTGTGCGTAGTTGATAAGGTCCTGAACTACGCTTTTGAAAAGCGTAGTTGGAGTTCCAAAAAATTAAAAATACCAACTGTAGTTGATATTTTTATTTTTTTGAAACTTCAACTACGCTCCCCAACAGCGTAGTTGGGGACGCTAACAACTACGCACGCGAAGTGCGTAGTTTGGGTGACAATTATAGATTTTCGTCGGTACGTCTACCAACCCCCAAGAAAAAAATTGCTTTGAAATTCTGTGGAGATTCAGGTCCCGTTTAATTAATCGTGGAAAGTTACTACAAAATAAATGATAAACGAAATTATCACTAAAACCAAAACGAGAAAATCTTACTTACCTTAATCGAGGTTAGTGCATTTTTTATGGTTGGTGGTAAGTCGAAGTTTACAGTAAGTTATTTGCCGCGTTATGAAACGAACATATAAGGTTTTCGAGCTTTTTGAGGATTTTTTGAAGCTATTTTTCTGCCAATTTTATGTATCTTTCATTCAATGTTTTCTCTAGTTTTTACTTGGCTTATCGAAAAATATTCTGTATTCATTCCAGAACATTCAATCCTTAATATTTGTATTTATAAAATATTATTTGATCAATGAAATAAATAAGTTTTTTTTATCATAAATCTCTTCATAGTATCAGAACATACGATCCTTAAATACGTTTTTGCCTAAACAAACCCTAACTCACAAATCTTAGCCTAAACAAACACACTTCCTCCACAAAATAAAATTCTAACCCTCAAATAACCCTTCTGCCGCCACCGTGGTATCAGAGTTAAGGTCCGTGCGGGTTTCGTTATCCTGTTTTTGGGTTGTGTTTAGCGAGTATGCTTCCCGCCCGTTTGGCTAAACCAGTTAGCGAGTATGTTTTTCGTCCGTTTGGCTAAGCCGGCTTTAGGCTTTGTGTCAAATGCAACTAGTCCAGGATAGTTGCACTTAAGGGTGAGTTTTAAGAGGTGTGGAATATTGTCCCACATCAACAATATGATAATATCCGAACCTAACATATAATATAAGTAATAGGCTATTCCTCCTATAGTCAATTGGTTTTAGGATGAAACTCCGAAGGTTTGTGTGGAATGTTCACTTTACGTGTATTCCCTCCACGTATTATTCCCGCCGGATTTTACTTAACCTACTGTTCTACACAAAATACATAGGGAGGTTTGAATCTGTTAGTGTCAGAAATTCGAATCTTGATCAAACATTGGGTTTGTCGGTTACTACAAAGAATTGTTGACGATTTTGTATTAAATTTAGCAGCCGCTTCTTTTATGTTTTCAGGGGCTTTATGTTTACTGGGGAGGTTTATCAAGTTCTGTCTTACAGTGCTAGTAGTTCGAATCTTGATCAAACATTGGGATCTTTCGGCTTGCTACAAAGAAGTGTGGACGATTTTGTCTTGAATTCTGCAGCTGCTCTTTGACACATATAGATTTGTACGTGGAAGGTGATGTAGAAATAAACGATTATGTCTGCCCCCAATATATATACCAACTGTGAGTTGTGAGGGAATTTGAATATCATTAGAATCATTCTTATGCAATGTCATCTTAGATACCTCTTCGAACTCAGTGGATGGATTGGTACACACATGTTATATAAATCGTCTTACAATTGATATGTATATTGGTACATAAATCACTTCACCGTACTGATTTTTGTTGTAAAATTGTGTATCAATTTTAATTGACAAACTATGTCTCTAGTATTCGTTAGTATTCGTTTGCTCGAATGTAAACTCTATTTTCTGACCCAGACGACTTCCATTTTTGTACATAAACATTACGTTGAAAATAAGTTCGTCAACATTCAAAACATAATGCATAACTAGGGTTCATCGCATGCTTAAACCATACGTTATACACAATCAGATGTCCAATTTAATTCTCTTTATAAAAGAGTAGAGCAAATTTGTAAATAAGTTGAAAAAATATTACGTTGGATGTTTAGGATGTGATGTGACATAATGAATGCTTATTAATTCTTATAGAAATTGTTTATTAATAGAAAAAATGGAAAGTATATAAATATCTTGTGACATATCTATAAATATATAGAAAAACTTTCTATGTGGCATAACTAAGTACGTGACATGTGGTCTAAATGTACTTCGTTATTGTCTACAATTGTTAATATTTCATAATTGTATTGTCAACGTGGACCTCCCGGGTACCACTAACCTTACCCCCGTCGGGTAACCTTATAATGAAGGGTCTTCCCTCTACCGTATCTAAGGTCAACCTATCTACACAATCATCAGAATTAAAAGAGCGTGTAACACCTGTATCGAAAAGTACTTTGATAGGGAGGCCATGAATCTGAATAGTACTTGTGGTTGTTGGTGCCGCTGGCTCGACTACACTCCTCAACTCGAAAACTCTAACCCGAGTGCCTCTAATCTCAATGGTGCCGACCACTTCCTCTGCCCCTACCCTGCCCCTAGGCCAATCCCTAAGAACGGGTATAGCTTGGGGCCCGCTGTTGATGACGTTGGGCCTGATACCGAGGTGGTCTCTGTCCACCTCTTACAATGCTAGTAGGTGAAGAACCCTGATGTGATAGTGCCCTGCCTTGTCGGAAAAAAAAGCGGCATTGGGACCCGACTGGCCACTCGAAAATAAGTCATGGATGGCTTTCTACACTCGGGTCTAAGATGTCCATGTCCCCAGCAGTTATAACATTGTCGTCCCCTATCTGACGCCGTAACGGTAGGCTGATAGTTGGGTCGTCATTGAGTTTGACTACGCCCATGACTTGAGGCTCCTGCTCCCGTACTGACTGGCTCCGTCCTCTGCCACTTATCCGGCCCTCCAAACTGAGCAACTCTCCTAGGACCCGGTCGGTCTCTCATACGCTGAAGCTCGGTTTTGGTAATCTGCCAAGGAGTCACAGTGGAAACCAACAAGATAGGCGCGGGTGGACTCCCTCAATCTTTGCGAGAAAAAATAGACGTGCTGGTCAATCAATGGTGCAGCGGGACCCAGCAGCGTCAACTCCTCCCGAAACCTCCTAATCGGCTCCACCACTAGAACTTTCTCGAATCCGGCCTCTAAGAAATCCTACACTCTATCCCTCCTTGATGCATGACACAAACTCTCCCGAACGAGGCTCAACATCTGATTAAACCTGGTAACTCCGCTCCAAACCGTCCTCCACCAGTAATGTGCCTGATCTTGGAATAAAGGATGTACTAGCTCCACTTGTTGATCCTTAGGGCAACGAATCGACTCTAGGATGGACTCCACGCGGCCTATCTAGTGCTCCACCTCTAGCTCCATCTTCCGATCAAAGGTGGGTACCCGCAGCTGGTTAAAAGCCTTCAACCTGGAGTCCGCTCTCGGAGATCTTAGCTCACCTCGCTCTCTATCGCCCTCATCAACTACCACCGGTGCAACTCTCTTCGGTATAGTTGTACCCTGGGTAACTCTCTGCGAGACCTCTGTCAATCTCGCAGGTACTGGCGGCGCCGGGGGTGGTACTCCAGCCCTAAATGCCTCAACCCGCTGAACATACTCCCTATACACAGATGCTTCTATGAATACTCAACTAGACTCGGCCGACGATGAACTCCGTACTCCAGACCTAAAAGCGGTCATATCCCTCACCTCGGGAATAACACTCTCTGCAACATTCACAGTTGGAACATCCACAGTTGGCAGGTCCGCAATGGGGATTCATCCCCGACCTCTCACTCCCGGTGGTCTACCTACCCGTCCACATCTCGGGATCGCAAAAGGAAGGGGGGTTTATCCCTTTCTCGTCCAACGTATGTTGTCGCTCTAGTACGTGCCCTAATATCGATATGATGTATATATAAGACTATGCTATCATAATAACATATTGAACTCCAAAATCACTATATCAATATAAGGTCTAGAAAACCTAACTACAATACATCAAGTCCAAGAAAGCAATTAAAGTCCACATATATAACTATAATCCGATAACTAAGCCGCCGAGATCTGTGGAAGGAGTGGTGGTCCCGTACATTTTATTCTCAAACCGATATTGCTCGTGATTTGAAAACGAAATTCATTTTGAAAACTCAGAACCCTTGCGGAATTCTGTTTGTTTGTCTAATTGACCTTTTTAAGATTGCGAGTGTCATTGTGTCAAACTAGGGCTCTGATACCATATTGTAACGCCCCGAATCTGCGGGACTTGTGATGCTACGGGTTAGGACCTCACAATGGGTCCCGACTCTTAGCATGACAACAATTTTCACCGTATCTTGCAATATGACACAAATAAAAGGCAAAACCAAAAACAGTGTTAATGCAATGTGACAAAATCCAAAATACAATACAAAACGGAAACTCCAGTCGAGTTTTCAAAACAACAAAGATCCATAATACGAAAGTACATATGACATCAACACATAATATAAAACTCAACCCCCGTCCTATAATGTACGGGAACCCCGGCTGCCCACTCCCCCGAGTCACTCGGTGGCGTCCCTAACCTACAAGGCATCTACAAAGGCGGTACACAACCGTTATCTAACATTCTATGCATTAGAAAGATGGTAAGGGAACATACGCACACAAGTTAACATAAACACATATAACATGCTTGCACACAACCGTTTATTATATTTCCTTTACGTTAATCCCTTACTAGTTCCAATTCTTACGATTGTGACACAAGAAGTCTAAGAATCTCGCCCTTGCCCCGTATAACCAACATGAGTGGTTTGGCGCACCTCCCCGTATACCATATGGAGTGGTTCGGTGCCCTCCCCGTATACCGTGTATGGCTTGGTCGCAGAGAACCTCCCAGTCTCCCTTGGGAGCTGGACAACGATGTCACTGCCCGATTATCATACACTGAGACAATAATATATAGAAAATTCGTCCTAGTCCGGTTTTATGGTTATAACAAATTTAACACACACCACCATCACACATCAATCTAATACGTAAAAGCTAGGTAAGGAAGTCGGAGAATTACCTTGTCTCAAAGCTAAACCGACAATAACCGCTCTCAAATTCCCGTAGGAAGGTACTCAACACCTTATCAAAATAAGGCATGTAATCAACATCGCTCTTGTAAGCTAGAAGTCCTTAGATTTCTAGTTCTAAAGATCTTTACGAGATCATAAAACCCACAAGTTAGGATAACCCTCCTAGTCTCCATGATCCTATATGCTCAACATAAACATGCTAGGATACAACACCAACCCACTGTCCTACAAGGTCACACCCTACAACCATGCTAGAATACAACTTAGAAGATCCACACAAGGTCATCATACTTCAAAGCCAACTTAAACCACATCCGACTACCAAAGTTCTCCTAAGGTTCACAACCACTAGATGACATTAACAAGGTTATCCTAAGTCCAAGCTACACATGATGCTATCATGAATCAACACTAAGATGAAGGAACAATCAAGATCTCAAGGGATAGAGGACCTACTGGTGTAAGGACGCGACCGCAGAAAACATAAGGTATGATCGTAGAAAGGCAGAAGGGCGCACCCGCGGCTCACAGAATACGCCCCCGTGGTTCACTGAATCCACCCCCGCGACTCACTTGACCCGCCCCGCGGCTGAAATCCACAAACGGCGATTCGTCGGTTCTTCGTCTTGCAGCAATTCTCCTAAAGTCCCCCTACTGGCTTACTTGGCTCCAGGCTTCCACCACAAGATCTCCCAACTAGACTATGATCTAATCAAGCAAACAACACATGCAACACAAGAATGGGACTCTCTTAAGTGAATTCATGCTTACACAACCCTAGGGTTGAAACATGGAAGAAGGAAGAAGAAGAGAGGGATAAGAAGAAGAAGAACTTACTACACCTCAAGCTTGATGTCGAGATCTATGCACAACAACCATGGAAAGGTTCTTCACTTGAAGGAGGGCACAAGAGCAACAATGAAGGAATAGAAGGAACATAAGAGAGGGGATGAGGGGGAGAAGGAGAAACTGAGTAACGTGTTTGAGAAAGTGAAAGGAGGGAAGATACTCATCAGGGAATCAAAAGGTCAGCAACCAAAGGTCATGTTAGGTCAAGGTAACGAAGGGTCACTTCCAAAAAGAGAGAACGAGGGGCTTGGGTAAAAAACGTGAGAAATAAAGGTTGGAAGAAAACGTGATCAACCCCCGCTCTAACGTATCGCCGCCCCCGCGGAACTACCGAGCCGCGATCGCAGATGGTCGCGACCGCGGGTCTCCTAATCCGCAGGGGCGGTAGCTAACCCTAATGGCCACCAATGCCGCTCTCCTCTCGAAACTATAAGTCTAGGCGTTACACCTGTGTGCAAATTGAAAAGTCTTTATATGGATTGAAGCAAGCTTCCCGACATTAGTTCCATCATCTCGACTACCGTACAAACCTAGGGATTTGTTTATTATAAAACGATTACTCTCTATTTATCAAAAAGAAGCATACATATATTACAATCATTTTCATATACGTTGATGATTTGTTGGACACTACTTCAAATCACATTGAGATTACTCGTCTCAAAACATTTCTCGATGACACTTTCAGTATTAATGATGATGCGGGGTTGATGCCGCAGTTTTCCGATCAAGATTGAAAGTCCTCAAATCGAACAACAAAAGGAAATCTTGGTTGAATTTAGCAAAATTTTGGGCGAGATTTAGACAAGAACAGGCCGAGATTTTTTGTAAATCAGAATGCGGATTAATGGATGATATGGAAAGATAAGAAGATGATAATATGGAATGATAAATGATAAATATAGGAAGATAGGACTATTATAAGACTTGCAAATAACCTTGACCAATTATGTGTCAAAACCCTAAACAAAGAATTACCTTTTACCCTTTCTTCTTTAACCTTACACAAGCCTTCAGGCTTGTGTAAGACAAACACAAGGAGGGGTTAGTTTGGCTTGTAGCATCAACCTTCAAAAATATTAACATACACAAGAACATCCTAGCAAAGACTCACAACTTTTCGATAAAAAAAACTCTCCTTTTGATTGAATAGAAATGATAAAATGCAAACCCTGTGAGGGAAGTCACAGGTATCTCACAATAATGTGGAATTCAATAATCACAACCAAGCTATCTAATAATCTCTCCCTCTAAGGCTATTTATAAGGGAGATCTCTTATGTAAACTATGAAAGATATCTTTTTAAAGATAATCTAAGAAAAGATATCTTCAAAAGATAATCTAGTAAAGATATAAAATAATCATAAAGATAAGATCTAAAACTAACAATTACCTTAAAGAATGTTTGAGAGCTTTTAAGATAAGAAAATAAAAGATAGTTTCCAAATTTAAAAAGATATTTGATTGAATCTTCAAGCATGCGCCAGAGACGAAATCAGGTGACATCTCGGCCAAGATTCTTGAGTATTGGCCGAGATTTTTCATTTGCCGTGCAATCTTCCACTCTATCGACTCCACCCATGTTTGCAGCTTGTAAGCGACATTTCCTTGAGTTTCTCTTGCTTCTGGATTAGTGAATGTTTCATGTAGTGTAGGTGTGGATGCTATCAAGGATTGTCCCTCATCAAAAGACCTTGGGATTCTTCACTTCTTTCTCGGCATTGAAGTTGCTTATATCTCATATGAAATTATTCTCACTCAACACAAGTTTACACTTGAAATGTTAAAGGATGCTTATTTATCTTCTGCCAAACCTACTAGTACCCCTCTTCCTTTATACCTCAAACTACTTCTAGATTCTGGCATTCCTCGTCATAATCCTAAATCTTATCGTTGTTAGCTTGGTTGGTAAGTTGAAAATTATAACACATACTCGTTTTGACCTATGCTTCGTACTGTAGACTTTGAGCCAATTCATGCAAAATCCTTGCACTACTCATTTGGAAGCTCTTCACCATACACTTCGATACGTTAGGGAACTATTGGAGATTATATTTTCCTTAATAGTAGTGATTTTCCCAATCTTATAGCCTATTCAAAGTGAGACTGGGTTGCTTGTCCAAGCACTAGGCGTTCAGTTAGGGGTTATGTCATCTTACTGAGTAAATCTCCAATAAGTTGGAAATCAAAGAAGCAAAGTGCAGTCTCTTGAAGCTCTGTTGAAGCCGAATGTAGAGCTTTAACCCATGTTGTTGAAGTCACTTGGTTGGCTCGACTTCTCCAAGATCTTGGCTTGAATATGTCTTAACCAGTTGAAGTTTTTTGTGATAATAGTTCGGCCATTCAGTTTGGTATTACTCTTGTGTTTCACGAACACACAAAGCATATCGAAATTGATTGTCATTTAACACGTGACAAAGTTATGGAAAGTTTGCTTCACCTTCGTCATATTCCTACAAAAGAACACCTTGTTGATTTGTTGACCAAGGTTTAACCTTCTGTCCAAGTTGGACTTGATATCTCCTCCCAACTTACGACCGTATTGACGTAACTAACAAACTTTATGTTATGCATGTATTTATTTCATTATATATGAAATAAGAAGAATCAAATTTATCTCATTCTATATTTCTCTAATCTACACAAACAATATTTTCTTCTCTCTCATTTTTTCATGATAGTAGATTATAACAAGATTAATAAATAAAAAATGAAAAATATGATAACAAGAGAGTTCAAAAGGAGAACAAGAAAAGGAGTTAGGCTAGAGAGAAAGTGATAGTGGAGAAAGCAAAAGGAAACAAGCAAATTTATTGTATGATAACAATAATTAACTAAAAAAATGGAAGTGTGACACAATAAACAATAAAAGTAGCATGTTAATTTGATCATCTTAAGTTGCGTGTGAGTGTGCCTATTTTTCTCTTTATTCATGCTTCTTTATCTTTGCAAGCTTTGAGATGATTGATGAACAAGCACTTGCTTGTGTTAATTATGTTGTTTCTTTATTCTTGTGCCAAAATATCCTCCTTTTGTGGTTGCCAACTTTGTCTTGCTAATATTAGGTTGGCATGATTGGTATTGTTTTCTGCCATTGAGGAATAGAGATGTTCATGATAACAAGTTATAATGATAGCTAATTGTATTTTGGTTTTCCTAATTGTACTAGATTCATTGCTTGTGAAATCATGAAGATCTCTAATTTGGTTTTGTATGAGATTATTGATTATAATAATTTTAGATAGATGGATGATTGGGTCATGGTCGAATTAGATGAAGTTTTTTTTTTAGGTCAAAGTGATCCCACGTTACAATAAATATATATATATAGAGAGAGAGGTGCAAATTGTGATAAAAGCTATTTTAAATTTGAAAACACATTATAAACTTAAAACTATACTTTATAGTTTAAGATTCTTTTAGGTCAAAGTGATGCCAAAGTTTTAGTTTGGTTACCGTCGGTTTGTGTCTAATGTTTTTTTATTAAAATATCTTGATTATAGACCGGATGCATCTAACGTGAATACATTTTTTTGTCTGAGCGCAATTCAGATGTGACACGCTATGTAAATAATAGTTCTAATGGTGTATTTAGCATTTTTGCTTATTTGAGAGGTTACGATGGGATAAAACCACATATTTAATAGGTTATGGTGGGATAAAACCACACATATATCAATTTTAGTATGATTATATATATGTATTAATGCTAGGGTCATAATAAAGTTAATACATGTGTGGTTTTATTCATAATAGTATATTCTCACATGCCTTGTAGTGAAAGCGAGGGTAAAGTAACGATTCTAACAAACTCCGTAGAATTCCCATTGACAACGAGTGAGGAAACTTCTTCATTAAAACAAACCAAAGGAGATCAAAATATACCAATATATCGAGATTGATAGATACACCAGCAGATTGATGACAACAATAGATTGATAAAACACTAGTAGATCGATGGGAAGGGTTGATTTAGAGGCCGCTAAGTTCGCGACAATAGGACGTCAATAGATTGGTGAAAATATGACGTAAGTCGAAGATTGATAATAGATTATGGTGGATAAAATTACACATATATTAACTTTATTATTAGTAGTAATTAATTTTAAGAGAATAATAAACATTTTCCTAAATAATAAGATAAATATATTGGTACTAGTCTAATTTACCTAACCAAAATATATCGGGTATTCTCCCATTAGGGGCGTGTTATATACACGGAACTTAAATTCACAAGGGCAAAAACCAATCGCAAGGCGCCGGCGCTCAACTTGGGCGCCGGCTGATCGCGCCGGCGCCATCAGCCGGCGCCCAAATAAATTTAAAAAAAGATTTTTTTTTTTTGGAAATTTTTTTTTGGCACTGCCGGATTGCGATTAAATTTGACGTTAGTAATTCAAACCCGGTGTATTTAGCTTTTTCGGAAAAAAAAAAAAAAACAAATTTTGGTGCTTTGAAAATTTATATACACAAATCTACTAAAAGAAATACATTTCAATTAATCATTGTGTCTCATATGATATTGTGGGTTTTGTTTGGCTCTAATTGCATACTTGAATGATAATTTTGTGTACCCTCTTCCGGTCATTAAATCTTGAAAATCATATCATCTTGTCATATTGATGATTCCTAAGCCAAAGTAGTTGATAGAAATCATGATTCATGGCCCTATGGCTTGTGGTTGTGGGTCAATTGATTGATCTTCCTGTCAAGTTCAAATTTGAGCAATAGATTGATCTTCAGTTTCAACAAATTCATAATTTTGCCCACCAAAATAATAATATCATTTTGCCCAAATTGGGCCATTAACTTTGTATAATATGTTCATCAAAACTATATTTACATGAGCTGAATTGCACCAAAAACTCATGAGTATTTGATAGTATTTGACTTATAGTTCATACCAGATAATATTAGATTAACTAAAAATATTTTTTTATGTTTGATTAGTGTTGTGAAAACATTATTTTTTATGTTTAGTTCCGTAAAAGAGATTGTAAAATTTATTAGATATGCATATCTTAGTGAGAACTTAAAAGTTAAGTATTATTATAACAATAGTAATAATAATACTAATAATAATTATTATTGTTATCATTATTTATTATATATTATACAAATAGTTAATTGTATGAGAAAATTAATTGTAGTATTAAGGTAAGAACGTGTAAAATTTGTTAAAACTTAACCACTAAAATTAAAATAATATTCATTTTTATTGATATGTTTTTAAAGAATTTACACTATTTGTATAGGATTTTTCATACCTAAGTGGAGAATAACTTCATCAAAACATGACCGATTTCGAATTGGGTAATGATATAGACACGCCGCCAAATTATTAGAAACATGCTAATTAATATGGTCGGTTTGAGAATAAATAATGGCAAAAATGATCTGAATAACACAACCTTTACTATTGTTGCGGAAGGTGACACGAACTTTTAAAATTGCGGAAAAAAGCACAAACTATAGGGGAGTGTTGCACTTTTTAGCACCGGTAGTTAATCCGTTAAAAAATAGTAGACATTTTATAATTTGTTATAGTTTGGTAAGATATAAATTTAAAAAAGGAAACCAAATAATAAAAAAAAAAGGAAAAAAAAAATAATATACATTTTATTTTAATAGGATAAAATTTTTAAAAAGGAAAATAAATAATAAATATTAATAATTACTGGTGCTAAAAAGTTCAACACCCCCTATAGTTCGTGTTTTTTTCCGCAATTTTAAAAGCTCGTGTCACCTTTCGGCTTCCGCAACAGTAGCAAAAATTGTGTTATTTAGAGCATTTTTGCCATAAATAATTCAGAAAAGTTTGAAAGAACTAGGCTCAACCATCTATTTTGATAGTAAAGGATTAAGTGTAGTATTTTCTAATCTTTTCAAACAATTTCATTTGCGACTTTATGTTTACTGTTTTCTTATTTCTTAGTTTTTTAATACAAACACCTCTTTTCGTTACATTTTATTTGATAATTTTAATCACATAGTATTTTAATACAAAGTTTCTATTGAGTTCGATCCTTACTTATTTGTTATACTCATGTTAGTAAATTTGATTACAATATTACTTTAATAAGCATACGACGGAACCGACTTGCCACGCACATGTCTCAAAGTTTTGTTTTTGTACGCATAATCATACGCACATGCAAAAGTGTCAAAGAAATAATCCACTTATACGATCTTATCAAGAGATAACCGTTCCCAACTAAAACTTGGTCCAGTGACTCTAAAATAAAATCAGATACTAAATTATGTGAAGCAAATATGAAACTTACTTGTATTATCTTTGATTTCACCATTTTCATGTAATGAATCTCTGATTTGGTTGAAAATCGGAGCAAATATGAAGCTTACTTGCTTGTGTGTTAGAGGTGAGAGGGAAAGAGGAGCGTGGGATGAAGAAATGTGAGAGAGGTTTGAACATTTGTTTGAATATATCTTTTTAATATCTGATCCCCCTCCCCAGATTTATTGTAATTATCAAAATGTTATTAATGATATCTTACGTGAAATCCCCTGATTTTGAACCCATCCGATGACTCACAACTCTCTTCCCCTTCATATATATATATATATATATATATATATATATATATATATATATATATATATATATATATATATAGAGAGAGAGAGAGAGAGTATATATCATATGAGAACATGCTTATCGTATAATCATGAGAATAGATTCGTAATTATTATTAGTTTTGTTACGAATGTGTCATATCGTTTAATGTACTATTCGTAGTTATTGTTTGTTGAATGAATTATTCCTAATTATTATTATTCGTAGTTATTATTAATTATGATATCTACTCTAAATCTCGACCCTTAATCGTAGTTATTGTTTTCATGATTACACGATAAGTGTAATAACCGAAAATTTTTAAATCCGTTTAATACCGGATCAAATCGGATTCCGATCCGCCAACCTCTATTCTTTTAAATAAAATAAAACAATATTAAATTCTATCATTTTATGTGACCTTGATTCACATAAAATGATAGAATTTATGTAACCGTAAATAATTCCGTACGAGTAACGATTATTCATTCAACCCATTTGTTTTATTTGATGAGCTGACCCAATGCATCCGGCCAACGATCTTTCAGCCCATAATCTACCTTAACCCTAATTTTAACATAATCCTTGTTTTTGCCCTAATCTAATCTAGCGTTAATCATCCTCCTTCCCTGCACAACTACCTCACGTCTTTACCTTACCGTTCCCATTCTCACTTTTGCACCATCTCACCCTCATCGAGATCAAAGAGAGGCTACTGCTCAAACGTTGCACCGACCGCCGACACCGCTGTTGCGCCGGCAACCTGTTGAGCCGCCCGCATCGATCAGTAGACGCCACCCACAAGCACTTCCCTACCGCCTTCTACACTGGACAATGGAGCCTCGCCGCTGAGCCCAACTCGCTACCGGATCGGAGACGCCGTCTCGCCTTCACCGGGGACCAGGGAAACGCGCAGCCCTCTGCAACAGCATACACCGCCTGGTGTGACCATCCGACGCCGCCTCTAACTGCCTGCAACCAGCCGTCTTCAACCGCGGCCACCCCGGAACTGCTGCTCCTCCCACGTTTTGTACTGAGTCCAGAACTGATGCACCTCCAACTTCTGCACTGTGTTCGGACTTGCTGCACGCCTCCTCGGAACGACGCAGGAAAGGGAACTCCAATCTGCTGCAGCTTTCGGTCTTGCACTGGACTCCTCCTTGCGAGATTTACCGCAAACCTTGTCTTCACTGCTGCGGGTGAGTGGTTGCAACTTCCGATCCTAGTACCTTTGTGTTGTATAGGGTGTATGATTGGTTTGATGAGTAGGGATGAGAGTAATGTAGATATTTGGGTAAGTTGGACATAAAATAGGCTAAGAGAGTTCAGCAGGGAGAGATTCTTTTGCACTGTAAAGGATTGGGTAAAGTTCAGGCATCACTTGTAATAGGTGGGATTCGAACTAAGGATCTCTAAGTAGAATAAGGGAAGCATATGCTGACAAGGAGACTCGAAGTTAGGACCTGTTGCACACCTTATGTTCCAGCCTTGACCTACTGACTTTAGGATCTAGTTTCGGTATCTTAAACCGAGAATCCACCGTTGAATTTTTAATATGTTTGAGATAGAAATATGAAGTTTACTGTATTAAAATTTGGGAGAAAGTTAACGGTCGGATTAGAAATTTTAAGGTCCCAAAGTAGAGTAGTAGGGCTGTTTTTCCAGCAGAGGAAAATATTGGCCAAGTATAGAAATTCTAGCTTTTATCCAACTTTAGAGATTTATGTAGGAGTTATGGTTGAATATTTTTTAGAGATCTTTGCTCCTATGGTTAGTATGCATATCATATAGGATCTAGAGATTTATTCCGGATTTTTATCTTTTTATTCAAGCCTCGTATCTTAACCCAAAGTCGGAACTTAACGACTTTTTGGAAAAAACTAGAATTTTGTGTAACTATTATAAATCTTTACCAAACTTTTCCGTAAGAACTAGTTGGTGGAAATGGGTTCCAAATGAGAGTTTGAAACTAAGATATAGACAAATCTGAGAGTTTCGGAACAGGGGGTAAAATAGTCATTTTACCTTAAGAGGGCATTTTTAGTAATTTTCTCTTGATGAGTTTGTGCATCTTAGAAGTTATAGACTTCTAAGATTATGGGATGTATTTTGATCCACGTGCCTTGTATGACAGGCGTTTGAGTTTCTACGGTTGCAGACCGAGTTGAGATTGTGAGAGTTGTGGTTTGATTCAGATAAGTCCTTGCGACTTACTTAGCTGGTTTCTGGATATCAGTTGAGTGATAATAGTGGTGTGTGTACCATGTGTGTTATAATAACAACTTGTTAGGACGACCGTTGTTATTATGTTTTAAGGCCCAAGTGTATGTATAACGGGCCGTGACATCACTGTCCAGCTCTGCCAGGAGACTGGGAGGTTCTCTATACCCAGACCATACAGTTACACGGTGAGATGCATCGGATCCACTCCTGATGGGTACACGGGGGCGGAGGCGAGGTTTGGGAATCCCTCGTGTCACAAAATAAGTATCATTAGTAAGAGTGAATGACCTAAATGAAGATAATAAATGGATTGTTTGGAAGCATGATGAGTGTTTACTTTTGCTATGTGTGTGTGTGCTATTATTATTTTTCTAATATTTAGATAACTAGCTAATGGTTGTTTTGTTGTGTTTTTAGATTTACCGCAGGTTAGAGCAGCAGCTGAGTGATCCGGAAGTAGTGGTCAGCTGGGTCTCCGTACTCCTTAGAGTGGGGATTGGGTTGTTGCTTTGTTGTCCTTTATTCTTGTTAAGACAATCAGTCTTTGTGTTGTTTAAGTACTATAGGTTGTTAAACGTGGTTGCATTCATTCCCATAAAATACCATTTTATGAATTTCGGTTTTTCTTATTTGTGTCTTGTTGCAAGATCCTAGTAATATTGTTGTCAAACTAAGGTCGGGACCCATTGTGAGGTCTTAACCAGTAATGCCCCGAGTTCTGAGAATTTGGGGTGTTACAATAAGCCTATTCTCTTGAAAACCGCACCCTATATATAATGACTAGCGAGTCAAACGGAGTAATAATATACAAGTTGTGAATTAAAAAAATGACAAGCTTGGTCCTTTTGAAGATTTGTCGGTATTTTATTAATATGTAATAATATACGAGTAGTGTCATGAAATTTTTCCTAACTAGTGTAAAAGATTTTATTGTTGAATGATGCTTAATTAACTTAAGTTGGTAACAATGGTGGGCACATTGATTGGCACTTGTATGCACGTTTGCATTAATTTTTATTTATTGTAGTTAAATAAAAGAATAAAAGCTAGCAACTATTTTTGACGATTATTTATTCCAGATGTGACATTTTGTATAATAATACTCGATCCATTTTATTATTTGCATGCTTTGACTCTTACTAAGAGTTTGATTGTTCAAGTGTGCATGACTCCCTATCATATTATAACTAGGGTTGTCACGAGACGGTCTCGGTCATGTCCCGTCTATTTTATAAGAAACGGAATTGGGACGGGTTTTGGGTCTTGTTAATTATATACCACAGGGTCTTTTTTCGGTTGGACTCGGAATGAGACGGACTTTATCTCGCTTGCCCATTAATTTGTTTATTGCATTTAAATTTTACTTTTATTTACGCTAGAAATCTGTATATATCGTAACTAAAACACAAAAAGATTAAACTTTTTCCAAATATCCATAATAACATAGTACATTTTACATTAAAGTTTTCAAATATCCATAATAACGTATTACACATCTAAACGAATTTGGGTCATTTGTCAATTTTGACGGTTTGGCCAACATGGTTTATTTTTTGAAATATACAATAATAACTACATAATTATATCACTAATATTTATGGATTTTATTTATATTTATTATTTTATACTAAAACTTTATTATATACGAGACGAGACGGACCTAGCAGGATGTAGAAGTTAAGACCCATATCTTGTCCCATATAGTTTTTGGTGGAACGGGTTCGTGGCAAAATTTCTAATTTTGAAAGAAATTCCGCTGGAATCGGGAGGAGATTATGACAGGACCGAAATTACGGAATTTGTGTCCACCCCTAATTATAATCACGTTATATATATATATATATATATATATATATATATATATATATATATATATATATATATATATATATATATATATATATATATATATATATATATATATAAACTATGTTATAGAAATTTACAAAAAGGTGAAAGACATCATTTAAAAATTAAAATAATTGTTGAACATAATCAAAAAAACATCTAAAGTACAATTACAACATCCGAAATTTCCATATATTTTATCGTTCCGTTATTGTTATCATAAGTGTAGAGATGGTATAAAGACCCGACCGGTTCTAAGTAATATACGTAGTATTATCTTTTCATGTCAAGTACCAATCCTTATATCATTATTGAATTTTACTTATCCCGAATTAAACAAAGAGTAGCTTGTACGTGTTATTGTTCATGAATTTACTGGGGTTGGGTGAGTAAATTTAATAATTGAAAGCTCTGAAATTGATGAATGGATAACCAACAAGTTTGTGTAAAGAAGCTAACTTTCCAGAGGGACCAATGCCCTTTGATTTTAGTGTATTGGTCCCATTTCGTTGAAATTGTTGTAATTTGAATCAATCATGCACCTCCATTCCCTTCTATATACTATAATCAATATATTATTCATTTAATTTCATGATATATATCATTTTATTGATATCTCGATCATGATTAAAATGTTCAAATAAGTTAACAGTGTTGTCAATAAGCTTATTTTATTAGGATACGACAATCTCCTTCTGACGTTGTCATTTGCTCTGAAAGTGAATGATCTCGTCCAAAAAAATATTTTGGATGATTTACTTATAGAAGTTGATCAAGTCTGACTATTTTTTATTAAAAAGAATGATTACAACGTGTTCGAAATTAAGATATATTTGGTTAACTTAATTTTTATGGGTATATTAAGTTCGGAGGATAATATAATTTATTTAAATACTTCGTGAAAAAATTTGTGGGTAAATCTTAATGAATAAAAAGGTGAAAATATAGTAATAAATAAGGGTATAATGAATGTGTGTGAAATGTGTAAAAATTATTTTACTGATGATTTTCTAATCATGAAACATATAATATTTTTTATAAGGGAAAGCGGTCCGATACACTATACGGCACACCGTCTAATGGAATGAAAGACTGAACAAATCGGTCGACGGAACAACCGTTATTAGAGAACTCAAACAAGCAAAAAGAAAAATGCACATCAAAAGAAAATTTCGATCACAACGAGCCGATGGAGGAGGAGGAACACCAAGGGAAGAATCAGTCAAACAACGTGAGGAAGAACAACAAGACAATGAATGTAAAAGCAACACACAGTACAACCTCCAGGGACCAACGGTGAAATCCTCATATTTAGAAAAAAAATTTGAGTCTTCAGATTTCGATCACGAAACATATCAGTTTTTATGATCTTTACCCTTATCCTTTTTTTTAAAAGATTATACCTTTGTTATCGTAAGTGAAATGAAGGGGAAACATATAGCTTTATTTTTGTGATAAAAAGTAGAATGGTGCTTCTAATGATGTTTATCTACTTATTATTTATTTAATGTAGGGTATCAACTATGGAGATTTTTATAAAATTGGTTCTAATATCATATCAAGAAGGTGGCCATGGAAAATCAAATGGACCAAGATAAGATAATTAATTGGAAGCTTTTAGGTCCAATTTTGATTTGATGTATTGATGAAGATATGAAAATGTTGATATTTTGAATTTGATTGAAAATTACCATTAAAAAGATTATTTAAGAAAATATTATATTCAATTTTGACACAATTTCTTAGAAAATTATTAAATAATCATTTTTGTTAAAAAAAATCTGTTTATCACTTATTAAATATCCTTATCTCTTTAACCAATAAATGAAATTTTATAAAGCAAAATAGTCAATAAGAATATTTTTCAATAACAATTCTCATAACCCTATATTGATATTGATTATAAAAACATAATAAAACACTTAAACTTATCTAAAATTTAAATAAAAACGAAATTTATCTACAGTAGGAGGGTATTATCCAAAACCCGAAAGCCAAATACACGCCATTAATTAGTTGAACACTCCAAATTTTATGCGCCTCCTAAGGCGCACGGACCATGCACATCCAAATGTGCACAAAGTGTGCGCCTTAGGAAGCGCACACAAACATGCAAATTCAAACGTGCACATAACATGCGTCTTAGGGTGCACATACATGTAACTTCAAATCGCCAGTGAAAATCATTATTAAAAAGCAGATAAACATGAGAGAATTTAAATTTTAAATATTAATTAAGATTTACGGTATATATATTGTGTAAATCATTAAAATGTTTTGGATCTATTTAAATTAATATAAACATGTAAATTAATTTTATATATTGTAATTAATATTTGTAGAAGATTTCACGATTTTACTTTATTCTATTTTTTTTTATTAAAAAAACAAATGAACATGAGAGAATTTAAAATCTTTTATAACAATGGATGAATCATAAATTAGTTAAATTTTAACAATAAAATATAATTAATTAAATTAGATTTAAAAGTGTTACATGCACATCATAAGGTGCACGCTTGTGTGCTTCCTAAGGCGCATCAACACATGCAAATCAAAAGACACGCAAAATTTGGCGTGACTAAGTAAAATGTCTAAATGCTTTTACAGGTTTTGATGTCTTCAAAATTGTGTGTTACGCCGATTCCTTACAACGTCATTTATAAAATGCAAATTTTTTAAAAACTACCCTTGTGCGCTTTACAAAATGCACAATACCATATCCAAGCCCGGAATTTTTCCCGTTATAATAACATATCCGGGATCCGCTAGCGATTTGAAATTACATGTATTTACATCCTAAGGCGCATGCCTTGTGCATCTTTTGATGTGCATGCTTGTGTGTGCCTTAGAATGCGAATACAGTATGCACATTTGGATGTGCATGCGACGTGCACATTTGGATTTGCATGCTTCCATGCGCCTCACGATGCGCACAAGATCATGCACATCAAAATGTGCACAGAATTTGACGTGACTAAGTAAAACTTTTACGTGTATATATAATATATCATCTCCCTATCAAAAAATATAGGTTATCTCTGTAGTATGTACAATATAGTATATGGGCTAAAACCTGGCCCAATGACCCTATAATGGACCGGCCCATACAAATTCCTTTTTGCATAGTAAAGCCCAATATCGTTCTTACAATCTCAATGTACATCCCGTGGACAATTTTGGATAATACCTCTATATTTTTAATTTTTTAAAATAATATCCAAGAATTTTTTAGTTTTCGAATAGTGCTTTAAAAATAAGACTTTTTCAGATTAAAACATTTTATCATTTATAATTTAATATCCTTTAAAGAATAAAAAAATATAAATTATTTTTTTTAAAAATTATCTATACCTTTAAAATATATCAACACTATCAAATAATTTTATTTATTTTTATATTAATTTATGAATGTTAATTATTTTTCCTTCTCATAATTATTTAAATTAAATATAAAACTTTCGAACCACCCCATTAATGAATGGCTGGCAACTTCCAACTAGGAGTGGCTTTTATAAAATTTCTATTCTAGAAGTCTCTTCGACCTTTTTATTTTTTCTTTTCTTTTAATTTGTTTCGGGTGAATACATAGTCCCACCACAAAACAGAACTCAGTGGTTGAGATTGAAATCGTTAGAGCATCCACATTGGCTGATCTTAGCATGTTCTTGTGGTGTTATTGTGTGGGCTCCATTAAAATTTTGTGGGAACCAAGACTTTTTCATCTTCTGCAAGATTAAGTATTGACGTGTTCATAATAAACTTGTTTGTATATGGGTCGAGTTTAAATTTTGAACAAATTTTTAAAAAAGTGTAACACCCCAAGTTTTGAAAACTCGAAGCGTTACGGGCTACGACCTCACAATGGATTCCGACCCTCATAGTAGCAACGACACAACGGATCTTACAACAATACACAAATAAATGAAAACCAAAACTTATAATAAAACCAAATATTTAGCAAAGGGAAGCGTAAAAGACTCGTAGTCGAGTTCAAAACAAACTGAAAGAACAACAACTGAAATATAAACCCGATCTCGTCCTATAATCTACGAGACTTCGGTTGACCACACCATCCGGATCACTCAGCAGCATCCCTAACATGCGGAAGATCTACATCATCTATATAAACCAGTAGCTAAGATTATAGATATCAAAAAGACAGTAAATACACAAACACACATAAGGTAAAGTAAACATATAGCATGTTCGCACTCAACCGGTTATTATCTTTCATTAAGGTTAAACCCTTTACTAATTCAACTTATGGTTGTTACACGAGAATCGCTACGATCTCGCCTCTTCCCCTTTCACCAACAAGAATAAAACGTATGAATCATTTTGTCACCTGTTGTGTTGATCCCAAGAGCACCTCCCAGTTTCCCCATTTTGAACTGGACAAGCGGTAACCGCCCGGTTATAATACACTTAAGCCAATTACGGTTATTAAGGTCAATCCTAGTTCCGGTTATCAGTTATAGCAATAACAACAACGCAACCAAGCCAAAACAATCAAACTAATATATGGAATGCAACTAAGTAAGTTCAAGGGACCTACCTCACTCGAAGGTAACTCAAATGGTCAACAAATAACTCAGATTCCCTCAGGAAAGAAGAACGAAAGCCTGCTCAACAAGGCATAACGAATCAGGAACGAAACAGTGGCTAAAAGTTTATAACTCCTAGTCTCAATGATCTCTAATAGATCTTCACAAGCTAAGTTCTCAACCTAAGTCTTCCAGATCACTAAGGGTCAACAACAACAACATCATAAGTCAAGGGAAGGAACGAAAGAAGCAAGAAAAAAAGCAGCTCACCAAAGACGGGAGCTACTGTAGGAAAACCGCAGGGGCGGCTGGACAGCACCGAAGGGCGGTGGAACAGGCAGCCGCGGGGGCGGCTCTGTGCAGGAGCGGGGGCGGCGGCTGTGCGGAAGGCTGTTGTCGACTCCTTCGACAACAAGGAACGCAACAAGGGTCAAAGCTTGCTTCTCTCAACACACACACGTCACAACTCAACTACGGGAGCCTGTGAATATCAACATGTCAGCAACGAAAAGACCATCAAGAATTAAGACGCGATCTTGATCATTGGAGAAGAAGGCATAAGAGAATGTGAAACAGAAGAGACAGTCATGCATCAAGTCATGAACGTGAGGAAGATTCACAAAGAAGGAGACTTACACGTTCAACAAGATCACAAGGGGAAGAAGACTACAACTTTTGAGGTTGAAGGAGAACGTATGCAAGAAACGGTAAAAAGAAGAGAAATAGGGAATTTATAGGAACGGAGTGAAAAGATAGAAGGACGTTAATAGGGTTAGGAAGATCATAGGAAAACCGGCTCATAAGATAGAAGATCGGAACTTCTATATATGAAAAGAAATAAAACGAACGAAAAATAGATCGACGCTATCTGGGACAAAATCACAAGGGCGATTTACCTTGCCGCATGGAGATGAAGGCAAAAAGTATTTGTATTAGTACAAACTTAAATCAGACTTTTTTTTTTAGGTTATTAAAAACCACCTCCAATCTTTACAAATTTTTAATGTTTCAAATTTTAGTTTCCAAAACCCTCCATTCCATAAAAATCAACATTCTTAAAATAACGAGTGAATCCCAAAGTATAAATTAAAATTTAAGAAGTCCACACTCTTCCTTTACTTTGTAATTATTTCATCTGTGGGCCCCAACTTTTCATGATCCCATGATCATAATATGTAGAAGTCAAACTTGACCAACTTGTTCTTAGTCATACTACCACTTCCACAGTTTTACACTTTTGCCCCTTAATTTTGATTGTTTTTAACTTTCCTCCATGATTTTGATTGTTTTTAGGTCTTTTAGCCTAAATAAACTCTTTTGTTGATACATTTCCTTTTCATCATTGTAACAATCAAAATTTTCGTTACTAAACGAACTCATTTTCTTATCACATACATCATCGAGTATTTAACTGATTTTTATTTATTTATTTTTTTTGATTTTTCTTTATTTTCGGGTTTATAAATTAAACATGGTAGCAAAAATAGTCATAATACAAAATGGTATTGAACAAATCAGAGGATAAGACTAGACAAAGAGACTCGTCTTATTAATAACCTAAAATAAAATATATACATTAATTAGTTTTAGAATATAATAGCAGTTATATGAGTAAACTACACAACTATATTTTTTTATGTGGGTATTTGTCACACCTATTTCTAAATCAGGAAAAAATATATATGATTTAGTTTAACCAGAAATAAAAGTCACAACACACTAAAAATAAAATAAAAGCATCAATTTTATCGTGATTACAAAATAGGATATATAATTTTCTCTCAAATCTTATTGAATTTTAAGGATTAATTAAAAAAAAAGATAAAAATAAGTGGATGTGTTTAACATAATTTAAGATTTTAGGGCTAAATTTTAGAAGTTAGTCACGTTGATAGAAAAATGTATTTTTTGTTATCATACATGGATGTTCGATGTGGTCAATGACAGTTATGTTGAACGCAGATCGATATTTACAATTTACAAGCGAAATTTTGGTGTAGGCGTTAAAAAATGTAAAAAAAAAGTGCAAATTAGTCCAACTGGTATAAGGGTGGGAGGGAGGTGCAACTCGTCCGGAGTTTGAATCCTACATTCTACACAATATTTTATTTATTATAATTAATAGGAGAAATAAGAATATTTAGTTATCCGATATAACAAATTCTAAAATTTAATTGATTATTAATAGGAGAGAGAAAAATATTTTACTTATTATAATTAATAGGAGAAATAAGAATAGGAGAGAGAAAAATCTTCAAATATTTCCTCTTTTAATGATTATCCAATTTATTTATTTTTATTTTTTATTGTTAAAATTAGGGTGTCTAGTTTGTATTTAAGATAAAAAAAAAACATACCTTCTTTCACCAATCTTGTCTAAATAAAAATATTAAAAATTGTTGAACCCACTCTAAATTTAAAATTTATTAAATCAACACAAATCAATTCCTACAAAGATAAAAAAAATAGTTGAGCCAAATAAATCATGGATCCGTTAGATATATTAATAAAAAATTATCTAAGCCTCATGTAATTTTATTTTTTATATTCTATCTGTGTGAGGCCAAAAAAAATATATAATTTACCATAATTTTCATGTTTCATCAACTCTATAAACCCTATCAAACCAACCAACCTCGTGGCTAATTTTATCTTTACGGCCGGTCTGGCCGGTTCATGGTATTTAAAACTTACGGTCCAGCTCGGACCGCAATACAGCTGAAACCGCGTACGTTAGCAGAAAGAGTCGCGGTCACGCTATAAAAACCCCTTTATCATCCCTTCCTCTCGTCTGCAGCTGCGCCTCTTTCGTATATCAGGTGACTGGTTTCTTCTTAATTTCTGCGGCCACCGGAATAAGGCGGTTCCACGTCGGAACAATGGGAGGCGGCAACGCTCAAAAGTCGAAGACGGCTCGCGAGAGGAACTTGGAGAAGAACAAAGCCTCCAAAGGTCTGTTTCTTCATATACCATTATTTCTTTTCAATTTCCGATTTATTTTTTTTCCGTTCTTTGTTTCCCTTCCAAGTTTTTGACGAATCTAATAAGGTTAATTTTTTTCCCGATTGTTCAGGTAGTCAGCTCGAAGCGAACAAGAAAGCCATGAATATCCAGGTTTGCTTTTGCCAGATTCCTTCATTATTTGCGTTGATTTTGCCAAATCACTTCAATTTTCTTTTGATTTTGTTAATTCGGTGCCTTTTGTGTTCTAGTTGTGAATCCTGAGTTGGTTTCTGTTTTATCACCTCTAGGTCATATTTAACCTAATTTTTCTGGACGTCGGTGGGAACGGTTTATTTTGATCTGTTTCGATTTACATATCTGCTTTTCGATTTGTTGAACATCATCACTGAATTGTAACCTAAATTTGTCTGCTTCTATTAACATGATCTTTGAGCAGTTCGATTGAAAAAGCCTTGTAATGATCCTAGGCTTCTAGGTAGAAAGATTTTGCTTCTTCTCAATTATTTGCTCCAGTAAACCTCAAATTTGTTGAAGAGTATACTAAAGGAGGCTGAATTGTTGTGTTTTATGAGGAAAGTTTGACTTGTTATAACTTTCTCTTGAAAGAGCTTTTATGTTAAGAGTCGGAGCACTGGGAAAGTTCTGTACAAATAAAAAAGCCCGTATACAGTGATTTTCTTTGGATTTTGCTGGTTCATTGTGTTCTGAGTGAAGTTTCAGATGTATGTACACATATGAACCTACAAATTTCTGAAGGCATTTGTAAAATTTTAGGCTTGTTGTCATGTATTTATAAGCAGATATGCTGAAGCGTCCATGCCAGAGTTGAAGAGTGCTCAGTCATTGCTCCCTGGTTGTTTGATTCTTTGAAAGGATCAAGGCTCTGATACCATATAAGCACATATGCTGAAGCGTGTATTATTCATTGAGTCATAGGGGAATATATAGTACATAAAGCATTGAGATTTTTAGCTAACGAAGTCCTATGATCTCTTACTTAATCAACAAGAAGATACGAATATAAGACAGTTAGAAAACCTTGACAGTATTTGCATTCTCTAATTACTGCACACAGTTCTCATTGTCATTATATCTTCTTCTAGTGCGTTTATACTGTTATTCTATCGATTGCTTGGTGATGGACATGAAGTTTTGTCCATGAAAACATTCCTTTGGTATACACAGTTCAGATAATTAACCTGATACAGCAAGGAAAAGTGTTTGATTACATGAAACTCTTTGTTTTCTTATTGGTCATGATTCTGTCCTACCTATAGTTGATCTTCCCTAATGTATCACACTAGCTACTAGAATAATCATTTGGAGAGGTGTCGAGTGCTTTTAATTGCTGCCTATGATCTGCATTCCTGATATAATGGTGAACTTTATTGATAGAAGAGAACTTTAGTTCAGATTGTTCATGAGGAACAAGTAAGAGAGTGTGAAACACATCAGGCAATTTTATTTTGTATTTTTTTGTCTTTGCAACTTCTATTGTTTAAATCAGCTTGCTTGTGAGTTTGAACAAATAATCTCAGTATAATCTGTGTCACGAGTCTTGACTCAATGGCGAAAAGTCTTGCTGATACACGGATACTAGCTATTTGTTGTACTGGAAGGAATGTATGAAGATGTCAAAGGACATTGCAAAAGCTCATAATCATTAAATAATTCTATTCTAATAACATATAATGATTTGTTCGAATAAGAATCCGAGAGTAACCAGTATCTATGTTTCTGAATGCAGTGCAAGGTATGTATGCAGACATTTATCTGCACCACATCAGAGGTGAAGTGCAGGGAGCATGCCGAGGCTAAGCACCCGAAATCGGATGTCACTGCTTGTTTCCCTCATCTCAAGAAGTAAGGATCATCCAAGAATATGCAAACGGATCGTTACAAGTTCCGTGCCTTATAACTACTTTGAAGCTCTTTGATATTGTATATTAGAAATGACAACTTAACTTGTGTTTGGTTCCGGTATATTACTTATCCATTTTATGCAATGAAATTTGGTTTCAATATGCTTATCGATCCATGAACATGCCTTGTGATTAAGAGTTTCTTGATAGCTTGTTGCTAGACACTGATAGTGCATCAATTTCGACGATCATCTGGTTAGTGGTAGGTCTCGTGAGCCAGGTTGGTGGTAGGTCTACGAGCTGTTTATATTCTGCCGATGCCTGATGATTGGTCTACTGGCGTGCGTGCTCTTGATCGTTGAATATACAGAAGTCTACACGTTGTATATGTTGGAATCATTTTTAAGAAACTTGTGCCGGAAGGATTTTCCGGGAAATTTATGCCGGGCTTCTGGCAAAATCAATGCCATAAATTATTTTGCCAGAAAATGGGAGGGTTAGCTTCGTACTTCCGAGTATTGATTGGTCAGACACCCGAGGAGATTCACTTGTGGAGGAGCAAGAACGATATATACTGAATAAGCATATTAGGATTAACAAAGTTTATGAATCCGAGTATTGATTGGTCAGACACCCGAGGAGATTCACTTGTGGAGGAGCAAGAACGATATATACTGAATAAGCATATTAGGATTAACAAAGTTTATGAAGAGATGTTTTAGCAATTGCTAGACCTAACAAAGTTTATGAAGAGATGTTTTAGCAATTGCTAGACCTAATGTTGGGTTGATCACTTAGGTTTGATTAAAAGTCAATCGTAGGCCAAGATTACCTGGTTTGACTTTCACTTAAACGCAGATCTAGTGGATGTAAGGTCAATTGGACCTTCCAGGTCCAATCGGCAAGTTCGATCCACATTTCATCTCATCTTGTCCAATCCACGAGATTTGACCATCTATCAACCTCTGAAATTTGACCTTATCCTCAAAGACTGAGAGACTGAGAGTGATTCTCTCCATCTATCAACCTCCTTCAGGCTCCTATATAACTAGGTCTGATACCTCATTTCAAAATCCACCAACAATCTTGAACGATCATGCTCTCTTCTCATCCTCCCTCGAAATTCCGAGTTTGAAAGTACTCCTCTACTGAAGGTTCTAGTAGGCAAGCAAAGGGTAATTGTATCATGGATTATGAATCGAAACAAACCGCTTGTTTCAAACTTAGACGTTTGTTTGAGGGTTTAGTTACGGTGAAGTTTTAGAAAAAAAAACTTCACCTAGAATTAAAAAAATCTCGATCATTAAATGATGATCTAATTATTAGATTAAGTTTATCCCTCTTTTATTTTATTTTTCTGTTTTCAATTATCTTTTCTTAAGTTGTTTTATTTACTTGAGGCCATATAGGTAGGGGTGGGCATGAATCCCGCTTAATCCCGTTCCGGTCCCGTTTCGATCCCGTCCCTATCCCGGCGGGATTTAGAAAAAAAAATATGTATCCCGTCCCGTCCCGCGAAAAATTTGCGGGTCGGGACGCGGGACGGAGACTTCCCATCCCGGTTAATCCCGTCTCGTCCCGCATTTATATATAAATAATATTTTTATATTTTATATATATTATATAGATAAATATCATACATAAATTATAATTTTTTAAAAATATTTTTATATTTTCAAAATTATTAGCTCGATAATTTTTTATCAGTCATTCACTCATTATTTACTACTCATTTGGTTGGATCTAAAGTACTAGAGGTTCTGCTCTCCCTTGATTTAGTCCGTTCTCCGCCTTACTCTGTTCTGTTCCATCGCCGCCCTTGCTCTAGTCCGTTCCATCGCCCTTGATTTATGGATTCGCACAATTGTAATCGATAGTTAAATAAATGTAATTTTCTGTAAATTATTTGTTGTTATTTTTTTGAATGTGAATTGGTAAGAAACTTTGATGTAACTTGAATTTGTTTTCAATGTATTACTACTAATGTAGGTGTCATGAATCGATAATTAGGTATCGAGTTTTTTCCCGATCATTTGTGTCTTTAAACACGAGAGAAAATAAGCATACATATTAAATATAATGGGTGCATAATTTGCGCGGGATTTGTCCCGTTCCGTCCCACATGGAACAAGGCACGCGCGAGACGAAAAAAAAAGTAGTAAATCCCGTCCCGTCCCATGCCCACCCCTGGGAACGCCGAATCAAGCATACATCGCCTGTTGTTGTTTGTGACCATCACGCATATCGAGTTCTTATTGTTGAAAGTGATTGTTTTATGAATTCTTCATGATCCTATGTAATGAACTAACTTTGATTTCAATTATTAAGGATTACTAATGATGTTTTGTCACTGTTAATCTTGTAATCTATTTATAATTTAAAAGAAAGGATGTCACTTGTCAAAAGTCATTGTTATATAATTATTTAAAAAAAATTAACTAATGAATTAATGATTTTATGTAATGATTTTCTAGTTAAAACAATACTTTTGTTTAATTTTATTGTTATTTAGTTTAACAGAGTCATTTTTTCGGTATAATATATTTTCTTTTTTTTAAAAATAATTATCTTTAAATATTCTATTTTATTTACATCGAATTATGTGGGTCGTTGACCTGCTGGATATGTGGCTTGTTGAGGGTGCTAATACTTTGTATGATTGCACGAGCATTGCATTATTCCGGAATTTGCATTTACAAACTTTAATTTCAAAGGGAATTATTAAAAAAATCTACTCATATTTTTTTCAAGATCATATTGTTCAATTAAATTATTCTACATCGGTTATCAAATAATCACATAAGACTTACAATTTGAGAGTATCTATAAATCTGAGGTTCGAATGCTAGACAGACCATACATTTCTTGCCTTTTTAGCTAATATCAAGTATGATATTGCTTTTTATCATTTTAATATGTGTTATATAAGTTTATTAACCTCCTGTGGTGTTTGGGTCACTAACCCACTTTGATGTGAAAATATTGTTTTAAAGGACGAGTCACCAAAATAGCTTTGAAATAAATATCTAAAAATAAATGGAAGAGACTTATTAATTATATATAAAATTAACTACTCATATTGTAATGCCCGAAAATTTCACAACAACAAGATAATAAATGCTCATAAATTTTCGTTCTCGTGGATTTAATCCGTCATCATCCTCTTTGACGGTTTCAAATAGGTCGGCAAAGAAAACGAGTTAACCGATCTGCCTATGTCAATCCAATCTTCCCCCTGATTTGGCTCAGTGTTCCAAGTCTGGCATGATAATCACGTTTGAAGTGACCCTCCTCCTTACAGAAGCAACAAGTTACTGGCTTTTTACCCTTGGACTTAGACCTGGATTGTTTGTTGCTTCATTCTTGCTTCTCTTTCGTCCTCCCTCTATCCTGGTTGCCTCAAACATACAACCCTTCACTTTGAGAACTCTCACTAGTATGTTGTCGTCGTTCGGCTTGTGAAAGCAACGTTGTTGACACAATATCAAGACTTATCTCGTCTTTCCCACACGTTAGCGTCATCACCAGATTCTCATATGAAGAGGGTAGAGAACACAACAAGATCATAGTTTTATCTTCATCTTCAAGTTTTACATCCACCTGAGCCCATTCCCCAATAATTTGATTGAAAATATTCACGTGTTTCACTAAGTCAGAACCTTCCACCATTTTCAAACTCTCCTCAGCTCAGTGTCCGAAGTCTGATGAAGAAATCAAAGATATGTCCAAAGTTCCTTATGCAAGTGCAATTTGTTGTTTGATGTATGTTATGGTGTGTACAAGACTTGATTTGGCTCAAGTTGTTAGTCAAGTGAGCAAGTATATGTCTAATCCTAGGAGAGAACAATGGGCGGCCGTCAAGTGGATTCTCATGTATTTGAGGGGTACTACTGATTGTGGAATCATGTTTGGTGGCCAGGAAGGTGATCCTTCAGTTGTAAGGTATGTTGATTCAGACTATGCCGGTGATCTTGACAACCGGAGGTCCACTACAAGGTATGTCTTTACTCTTGTTGGGGGCCTATATGTTGGAGATCAGTTTTGCAGTTTGTAGTAGCATTGTCTACAACTGAGGCAGAGTACATGGCTTTTGCAGAGGCAACTAAGGAGGCACTGTGGATTAGAGGAATTTTGAAGGAACTGAGTGTTGAGCAAGGTGGAGTTGAGATACATTGTGATAGTTAGAGTGCTATATATTTGGCTAAAAATCAGGTATACCATGCTCGGACTAAACATATTAATGTGAGATTTCACAAGATTAGAGAGCTAGTAGCTTCTGGTGAGATCATCCTGGAGAAGGTACACACTTCTCAGAATGCAGCTGATATGATGACCAAACCGGTTACCGCAGACAAGTTCAAGCATTGCTTGGATTTGGTTCATGTCACTCGTTGTTAGATGAAGTGAGAAAGCCCCCTGTCAAGAGAAGCAAGGATGATCTAGCATACAAGGTCCTGGAGATATATGTGTGTGTTCCATTTTTGTATTAGATTATGTTGTCTAGGTGGAGATTGTTATAATAAGACATTAAATCTAGGTATACTGATACGATGGGCCAAGGACCGAGCGAGACGAGCTCTTCTTGGGCCGAAGGCCTAGGAAGAATAGCGAGTGAGGTATTGCCTCTCATAACTCCTAACTCAGCCCCCTCTCTCCCTTCTTCTTCATCTTCTTCACGTTGCAACACCAGCCTTGGATCTTTGCTTCTCCTTGCTCATGTACACACAACTATAGGCCTTCTCCCTTCTTCTTCTTCTTCTTCTTCTTCTTCTTCTTCTTCTTCTTCTTCTTCTTCTTCTTCACATACCCAGTAGCAGCCCCTTTCCCCATATATGTTCATACAGTTGATACCCATCCAGGAACCTCCCTTTTGGCCTTATTCTACCTCACGCACACACGCAAACATCAACCAAGCAGCATCCATATCCTCTTTCACTTCTTCCACGCAGCAGAAAGCCACGAACAACTTCATCGATCCCTCTCACGTACACTGCAACAAGGAGCAACCAAGGTTCCTTCTTCTTCTTCTTCTTCTTCTTCTTCTTCTTCATAGCCAGCAACAACTGTCATCTGCCCCTCTCTTCGTCACACAACAGCGAGCATAAGGTCGATCGAACCATGTAGAAGCAATCAAAAAACAAGCTACACAATCTGCTACATTTTTACAGTTTTTAGAGTCCTCTAGCATCCAACTTTGGAGCCAAATCTAGATATGATCGACTCATCATTTTTTCTTGAAATTTTGATGTCTTTGTATAGATACTATAGTATATCATATCAAAATTTGGGAAAGATCCAATGAATAGATTGAAAGTTATGAAAATTTTATAACTATAGAAAATTGGTTGTGGAAGCATCTTTAGATCCAAATCTGATCATGTTAGACTCTTCTTATTGACTTGAGATTTTGATATGTTGTATTCTATGTATTCTAGTATATGAGAGTAGATATGACATAGTGTTGTTAGAATATTTCTTAGAATTTTTAGAAGTTGGTTGGAGGTTATAATCTTAGACCAAAGTAGGGTCCTTAGCTAGATTTGGTTGTAAGGTTGAGACTCCTTAGAGTTTGGAAAGATTGAGAAAACTTTCAAACTCATTAGATGTTGTTTAGCGTTTTGATAACACGCCCTTGAAAGTTAATTAGAAGTTTTTGAACATTCTTATATCCGATGGAGTTTTCGAAAAAGCCAGGGGTAAATTGTCTTTTCTTAAAACGGGCTAATCTCGAAAATATTTCCGAATTATCTTCGCTAACCTAGAAGATAGACATATGATATTGATACAAGTTTCCCTTTTGACCAGACAATTACACATTATGGATCGAATGTTAGCGTTAGTTGAACTTTGACTCAATACAAGCAAGTACTTTGGGCTTAATTTGCTAACTTTCTTCGTATTGGTGTGGACTGTTATAGTGGTGTGTGTGTTATGTGTTTCATAATTATAACTTGAATAGGATGACGGTGATATTAATTGTTAGACCTAAGTGTATGTATAGCGGGTCATGGCATCACTACCCAGCTCTGACATGACACATGGAGGTTCTCCACGACTAGCCCAAACATGTATACGGGGAGATGCATCGAACAACTCATGTTGGTATACGGGGACGGAGACGAGGATCAAGGTAATCCTCATGCCACAAGAATAAGTTGAACTTAGAAGTGAATCACTTAAAGATAATAATGAGATTTCTGTGTAAAGCATGTTGTGTGTTTACTTTCCGCATTGATGTTTGTTTTTGCTATGATAGTACTTTCCGATACTTTAGTATTGTTAGCTAATGGTTTTACCGTTGTGCTGTTAGATTTCTTGTAGGTTAAGGAAGTTGTAGAGAGATCCGGAGCGAATGGTCAGCCGGATCCATGTACTCATATAGATTGAGTTGTCCATGTCTTCGCATGTATATAAAGAGAATAATACTTTTAGGATTAGTATTTACGTCTTATAAGATTGTCATATTCTATGCATTCATGTCATCATCTTTTATTAGTGTTCTATTCGTTTCATTTACACTTGTGTCTTGTTGTAAGATCTAGTGAAATTGTTGTCAGACTAGGGTCGGAACTTATTGTGAGGTTCTAACCGTAACCGAGTTACAAAAATTTAGGGTATTACATTTACCATCAAATAACCCTAGATAATCTAAAAACTGAACGGATTTATTATTTATTATTTTAGTTTTTTCAAACTAAATACAATTATTTTATCACATGGTCTCAATTTTATTTTAAATTATCAATTAATAACCTTAATTTAAAAACAATTATCAAAATATATAAAAATCGATGTCTAGAAAAACAAATTCTCCTCATACAAAACTGTGGTCTCTCTTCCTAAAAAGGCAAAGTTTTACAAATTATTAACTTATCACGAAAAAGGAAATATTGTAGATTTTGACCAGAACAATATCAATCAATGATCTTTTTGGTAAATGATTAATAAGATTTTAATCACGTGTACATTACAGAGAATGATTAATAAGTTCTTAATCATTTATACTATACTGTACACATAATTATACTTTTTAAATACATAATTCAGAAACGGTTATGCATGGGTATTCTTATTTTTAAGTTATGATAATAATAATTTTGAAATAAATTAATTTAAAAATAAAATATATTTATGATATGGTATCTTACTATCTATATTAAATTTATTTTATAATTATACATAATATTTTAAGGGAAATTCCGATTGGTACCTCTGTGGTGTGGGGTTTTCCGGATTTTGCCCAAGGATTTTTTATAGTCCGGATGGTACCCCTCAATTTTATACATTTTTGGATTTTGCCCTTTTCTAAAAAAAGCAGCCAAACGCTCCTATCTTACTATCTAATTTGGTTGATGAAAAAAAATATATGAAAAAAGAAAAGAAAATAAATAAAACAATTTATTGCACGCTCAGAGAACCGTATTGCCCTTCTCTTCTTCTTCGCTCGTTGCTTCATCGCCACTGCAGAAAATATTTTGTTTGCATGCAAGAACATCTGCATCTCCTAACTTCTCAATATAATTTTTATCTGATTTTTTTTCTTCTTTTATTCACAGAATGATTGAAGAACCTCTCTCTTCTATCCCAAAATTAATCAAAATTTCTTTAACGTATAATTATAACCAAAAAAAAAAAAAAATCCTTGATTTTTGTGTAGGGATGGCAACTTCATCCGAACCCAACGGACACCCGATAACTCGATCCATAATAAAAGGGTGAAAACCCGACATGAAGCGGGTGAAAGCGGATGAAGCGGGTGATGGATCGGGTCGGATTCGGATGGACCTTTCATCCACCATCACCCGATCCATCATCCATCCACCCATCTGACTCGTTTCACCTGCTTACACCCGTTATAAATTTATTGATTGTTTACTTGTTTAGTGATTTATAGTTCCCTTTTGATTTATAAATTGGTGATTTACTGATAGTTTAGCAAAGTTTGTACATTTGTTCAGTTCCTATTATGATCTTATTGTATGTTATGTTAAATTTCTCTATTTTTCAAGAACTTAAACTTATAACACTTCTTGTAATATTTCCACTCGGATTTTGTGTTGACTTTATATTTATCATGTTTTTTTAGGGATAAGACTTTTTAGGATTGAATTTATTTTTATTATTATTAATTTTTCGCATTCGAATCCGAGTTTAATATCGATTTAAAGGAAATGCGTAGAACACCCGAATATCACCCGATTCACTCGCTTCATCCGTTGGATACGGGTGGATCGGATGCGGGTGGTGGGTTTGGCGGGTTGCGGGTCGGGTGGGGTGGATGAGTTTTTCTCGTGGGTCGGGTGGCGGACATGTTCATCCACCCACCACCCCGATCCATTGCCATCCCTATTTGTGTGAAGTGGGCAGAACCTGTCATGATGAGTATCTCTAAAAGAAAAACTTTTCTTCACTAATTGTATCGATTATTTCTCCTAATCTGGGCATTTATTTTTATTTTAAAATTTTTAATTATTAAAAAAACTCAGAAATTTTGAGATGCAGAGGCTCTAAGATGTCCGTCATTCACTGACAACTTCAACCATAGAAAATGGAGAAATGATAATTTTTTGTTTAGGGTTTGTTTGGGTCGTACTCATATCAAGTTGTACTTTCATAGTAAGTTCATTTATTAAGAACTTACCTAAACCATGAGAAATGCACCTATCTTAACGGAGTAATTACTAGTAAAAATTACCTTTGAGTTGTACCATTTTATGAAAGTTTTTTTTTTAAAAAAAAAAACACCTTTTAAAAATGTGTTTTCTTTAAAAACAAGTGTCTTTTATAATCGTTTAAGTAAATCCAACTTATGTATAAATTATAAAGTTAAAAATCACACATAATCATTTCTTGTAAAATATTAGATTATTGACCAAAATATCTCTAATCAAGCAATTAAAATGAATAGTAATTTTGTTAGTATTTTCAAAGTACCTCTTTATAATTATATTTCTAAGTACTTTTAAAATTTTAATAAATACTTCATATTATATATAATTTTATTATAATTAATTTATAGTTGTGCATGAAAGATTTACTTTTAGATATTATGAATGAAAATAAAACTTATAAAAAAACTATTTAAATAAATTTTGTAACTATTTTTTAAAATCCTTATTGTAATATATTTGTTTTGAAACATGATTTAATTCATTAATTAAAAAATTATAAAATAAATTTCCTTTGTAGAATGATTATTGGTGATTAAGTTTTGTAAAATACATTTAAGTTATTTAACAAAAACTTCGGTGAACAATTGTATTAAAACAAATGAAAATCTGTATACAACTATTGGACAATATAATGATATATTGACCAATTACATAAAATTAATGTACTATCTATTGTATCAATAGTGAATAATGAAATTGCTGTTCACTCATATTTATTAAAATTATCTTATATGAAGATTTCGTATATTTTTTTTTCTTCTAAAAATCTATCTCTTTATTTTTTTGTGTAATTATGTGATTAATGCCTACAATAATTTATCACGATTTTTTAACTTATATTCAATAATCCAAGAAATTTTAATGATCTATGTGAGATTATGAGAAATTCCCCTTAGTGTTTCCATCGTCAGATGGACCGTATAAATAGATAAAATGTTTATACATAATTACAAAGGGCATACCCTTATTTACAAATATTTACATATTCTATCATACCCCCGCAGTTGAAACTGGAGGAGACATTACAGTGAGACTGGATCTAAAATCTAGAAACAGTTGACGTGGGAGACCTTTTGTAAAAATATCTGCATACTGAAAAGCTGACGGTACGTGAAGAACTCGGAACTCGAACGTGACCGCGGGCAACCTTATCCCGAACGAAATGAATGTCAATCTCAATGTGCTTAGTTTGTTGGTGTTGAACAGGGTTGCTGGCAAGATAGGTAGCAGATATGTTGTCCGTGTAAACGATAGAGGCCTTGACAAGTGGGTAATGGAGCTCAAGCAGCAGGTTGCGTAACCAAGAACACTCAGAAACAACGTTGGCAACTCCCCTATACTCTGCCTCTGCACTAGAACGGGAAACGACATTTTGTCGTTTGACAGACCACGAGATTAAAGTGTCATTGAAGAAAACACAATAACCTGATGTAGACCGGCGTGTATCAGGGTAGCAGCCCAGTCGGCATCAGTATATGCAATAAGATCAGACTTCGGAGAAGGAGATATGGTGATACCTAGCGATGATGTGCCAGCGATGTAGTGTATGATACGCTTGAGAGCAACAAAGTGAGGCTCCCGAGGATCATGCATAAAATAAACATATATGCTGGACTGCAAAACTGATGTCAGGTCTTGTGAAAGTGAGGTATTGCAGTGTCCCTGCCAGACTTCGATATAGGGTTGGATAACTGACAGGAGGACCAGAGGAGGCGCTGAGTTTGATGGTGGGTTCAGCCGGAGTCGCCGCTGGCTTGCAATTAGTCATCTTGGCTCGGGCAACAATTTCTTGAGCATATTTGTCCTGGGACAAGAAAAGACCTGACGGCATGCGCTGAACTGAAATGGCCAAAAAAAATGACAGGGGACCAAGGTCGGACATAGCAAATTCTTTACTGAGGGAGGTAGTGAGAGTATTACGGAGGTTATCAAATGAAGCAGTGAGAATGATATCATCATCATACAGCTTGTTGATACTAAAAGTTTCATCACAATCTATGCCAACTTGTTAAGAACAACCGTTAGCAACAAGACGGGCTTTATAACGTTCAAGGAAACCATCTGACCGGAACTTATGGAAAAAAATCCACATACACCTCACAATGTTGGTCCGGGGAGGACGAAGAATAAGAACCCAAGTACCATTTCGTATAAGGGCTCGATATTCGTCGGTCAAGGCGGCGGACCATTGCGGATCTTGGAGAGCCGACTTATGGGATGTGGGTATAGGGGATAGGACGGGTGAAGTAACGTTATTAAGATCAAAAATGGTGCGTGGTTTAAAAATCCCGCTAATAGACGGGTAGTAGGCCGGTTTATATTGGGATGGGGTTGAACGTGGGAAATGGGTATAATAGATGTGGGATCTGTTGGTGTGGTTGGGCCAAGGGAACTACAGGCTAAAGGATCGTCAGATGGGCCTGGTGAGTCAGCCGGAGTTGGGCCAGAGGAAGGAGGTGGGGAAAATTGGGCTAATGGGCCGCTGGGTAAAGTAGAGGGGGGAATGGTGGGTAGCGCACTGGGCTGGGCTACAGGCTGAGCTGGCAGTGGGTTTGGGCTGGGTAAAACAGATGGGGGGCGCGCCTCATCAATTTCACTGGGCTGAGCTACGGGCTGAGCTGGCAGCGGGGCTGAGATGGGCTGGTATTGCTTCTGATCCAGATGGTGAGCTGCATGATATGGTGAAATTCCGGGTTTCGAATCCAGTACCGAATGTAACACCCCAAGTTTTGGGAACTCGAAGTGCTACGGGCTAGGACCGCACAATGGGTCCCGACCCTCAGAGTAACAACAGCAAACGGATCTTACAACAAGGCACAGACGAATGAAAAACAAAACTCAAAATAAAACCAAAGGTTTAAACAAAAGAAAACATAAAAGACTCGCAGCCGAGTTCAAAACAAAAGGGAAAACAACAACAGAAACATAAGCCCGATCCCGTCCTATAATGTAAGGGAACCCCGGCTGACCACACCATCCGGATCACTCAGCATCATCCTGATTCTGCGGAACATCTACAACGACGGTATAAACCGTTAGCTAACATTCTAGGTATAAGCAAGAGCGTAAAGGCACAGACACACACAAGGTAAAATAAACATATATCATGCTTGCACTCAGTCGGTTATTATCTTTCATTAAGTCGTTCATTACTAATTCAACTTCTTTTGGCACACGAGAATCCTTTCGAAACTCGCCTCCGCTTCCGTCTACCAATAGGAATAGATCAGTATTATCCGTTACCTACGGGTCTGAGTCGCAAGAGCACTTTCCAGTTTCCCTAATATTGAACTGGACAAGCGGTCACCGCCCGATTATAATACACTTGGGCCAATTAAGGTTATAAGGGTGAGACCTAGTCCAGTTATCCGTTGTAACATGAATAAACAACACAAACAAGCCAATACAATCCAACTAATACGCGGAATGAAGTTAAGTAAGTCCAAGGGACTTACCTCACACGAAGGTAACTCAAAGCTCAGAAATAAAAACTCAAGAATACTCAAGAGAGCTCAGTTTCCCTCAAGAAAGGAGCAAGGAAAGCCTGTACAAACAAGCAACACGGATCAGGAACGAAACGGTTGCTAGAAGTCTATGACTTCTAGTCTCAAAAATCTCTAATAGATCTACGCATGCTAAGGGCTCAACCCTAGTCTTACAACACTCACATGAGATCAACAACATCTAAAAGATGTAAGGAAAGGAATGAGGAAAGCAAGGAAGGAAGTAACTCACAAGAACGGGAGTTATTGCAGAGAAACCGCAGGGGCGGCTGGACTGAGGCGCAGGGGCGGCTGAACGGAGGCGCAGGGGCGGCTCTGTGCAGGGGCGGCGGCGTGACAGAAAGCGCTGTCGGCTTTCTTTTTCGACAAAACTCGCAGCAAGGGCAACCAAAGCTCGAACCTTTGGCTCCAACACGTCAAGACTCAGCTCCAAAGAGCATGAGAACAACGATACATCAACAACGGGAAGCCAACAAGAATCAAGGTTCAAACTTGATTCTTGGAAAAGAAGAAAAGGAGAGAAGAAGAAGAAAACGAAAGGAAGGAAGCATGTTGCAGTACAAGAACGTAAGGAGGAAGAAAGGATGAAGAACTTACACGTTCATCAGGGTCGCAGGAGGTAAAGGACGGCTGCAGCTCTCTAGGGTTTGAAGACGATGATAGCAAGGAACGGGAAAAAGGGGAGAAAGAAGAGAATATATAGGAACAGTTGGAAAGAAAAGAAGGAAGGGCGTCTAGGGTTTAGAAAGAAGATTAGGAAACTGGCCCATAAGATAAAATATCGAATATTTTATCTATGGAAGGAAGATAAAAAAAACGGAAGAAAAGATCGACACGATCTGTCGTAAATCCGCAGGGGCGGATCTCACAGCCGCAGGGGCGGCCCTCTTCACCGCAGGGGCGGTGAAGGCAAAAACCTAGGATCTTACACCGAAGTGGAGGAAGAAATAGGGACGGATTTCCAGAACGGAAAAACCGAGTCATCAAAAGTGATATGCCTTGAGATAAGAATTTTGTTTGATCCTATTTCTAAACATTTATACCCTCTATGATGTTTAGGATATCCGAGAAATACACAAGGTGTGGAGCGAGGATGTAGTTTGTGAGAAATGGTTGCGTTTTGGTTGGGTTAGCAAAGACACCCAAAAACGCGGAGGTGAGTGTAAGTAGGTTGCGAACCAAATAACACTTGGGTGGGTGAACGATTTTGGATTGTGGTGGAGGGAAGAATGTTAAGAAGGTAACAAGACATATCTAAGGCATGTGCCCAAAAAGAGACGGGTAAAGAGGCGTGAAAGAGGATGGAACGCATCATGTTGTTAATGGTGCGGATGACACGTTCCGCCTTGCCATTTTGGGGTGATGTGTGGGGACAAGAGAACCGAAAATGTATGCCATGTAGAGCGAAAAACGAGTGAAATTGATGATTGTTAAATTCGCGGCCCATGTCACATTGAAAATTTTTAATAGGCATGTTGAATTGAGTCTTGACTAACTGATGAAATTGCATAAACAAATCGAAAACTTGAGATTTGAATTTGATTGGAAAAACCCCAAGGAAATGTGAGAAATCATCAAGAAATAATAGATAATATTTGTAACCTTCCCGACTAGAAATTGGGGAGGTCCAAAGATCACTATGTATGATATCAAAAGGTGCAATAGTAGTAGTAATAGACCG
Organism: Fagopyrum esculentum; assembly: GCA_033239045.1. NCBI lineage: Eukaryota > Viridiplantae > Streptophyta > Magnoliopsida > Caryophyllales > Polygonaceae > Fagopyrum > Fagopyrum esculentum. The sequence goes on along the minus strand of BSUD01000004.1, from coordinate 1,780,828 downwards.
TTCAAACGGGAGCCTATGATGTTTCCCAAGTTGACAAGCATGACAAAGCGTTGGAGAACGCTCTTTATTAAAATGAAAAAAAGAAGACTTCCTAAGACTATCTAGAACTGGCGAGCCAGGATGACCCAGACGAGCATGCCAGAGACTCGATGACTGAGCTGAAAGAGCATGAGCTGACGCAGAAGATGTGATAACTGGATACAGATCCCGGAGCTATTGCATCTCAGACGGGTGGTTCCCGTTTGTAAATCCTTCACAGAAAAACCAAATGGATCAAATTCAACACTAGCATGGTTATCGATTGTGAAACGGCGAAAGGAAACTAGGTTTTTAACAATTTGAGGAGCAAGGAGGATGTTGGATAATTGGAGGGGATGTTTGGGGGTGCGAAGTTTAGCTTCGCCAAGACCTGTAGATGGTATTCGCATGCCATTTCCAACAATAATCGAATTTAAAGAACCATTATAAGAAATGGACGAGAGGTTACCTGAGGAGTTGGTCATGTGAGATGTAGCGCCCGTGTCCATATACCAAAGATTATCAGCGGGATTTAAAGTCATCGAAGAAAATGCTTGATCGAGCTCCGTGAGCTGTTGTGAATTAATAGTAGTGCTGAAGTGTGCAGATTGGGCTGGAAATTGGCCCAGAAGCCCAACCTGATTATTCTGTGGGCTGTAAGAGTGTTACTGACGGGCTTAGGGAGCAGTGGCCCAGTTTCCTTGCAGTCCTTGCTAACGGGCCTAGGTTTGTGGCCAGTGGGCTAGATTGTTGATGGGCCCAGAAGGAAATGGAAACCATCCCACATTAGGGTAAAACACAAAACGTGTTCCCTGTGGTTGCGGCGTGTTGCCACCAGACCGGCCACGACTTTTCCGGCCACGGCCCTGGCGGCGGGACGAGCTTTCCGACTGAGCGCCGGTGGTGGTGCCCTGGTGGTCGGCGCGGGGCTGGGACGCCGGTCCGCTGGTTGAATTTTGTAGAGCAGTGGAGTCCTTTCCGGGAGAAATTTGACTTGCCATCCGAGTTTCTTCCAAAATAAGTTGCGAGCGAGCTTTTTGGAATGTCGGTAACGAATCTGATTGCTGAATGTAACTTGCAATAGCATTATACTCAGCAAGCAAACTAGACAAAATTTTGCAAGACTAACCTGTTATCGGAAATTGGAGACTCAACACCTTTAAGTTGATCCGATAGCGCCTTCATGTGTTGACAGTAGGCGGATATGGAAGCAAAAGACGCCAATTTGCAATTGGAAAATTCATGTTCCAGATAGACTGCGCGCGTGTGCTTATTGTCTTGAAAAATATACTGAATTCGACCCCATGCTTTGAGAGCGGTGTCATCAGGATCGAGAATTTGAAGGAGAATATCTTTAGATACCGTACTGTAAATCCATTGAAGAACCTTGCATCAACTTGGTTCCAAAGAGCATCATCAATGTCGACCGGGCGCTGGACTTTGGCGTCGATGTGATCCAAGACATTGTGTGCCTTAGCGGAGACGCGAAAGAGAGTAACCCATGAAGCATATGGTGTGTCATGATCCAGAACAAGAGCAATGTTATTCTTGATGTTGGAAATTCCAAGTGCGGACTGAAACGTTTGTTTCTTATCCATAGACGTAGTAGGTGTTTGAGGAAGATGAAGAGATGACGCGGCGGCGCTAGGGTTAGACGCCGGCGGCGGAAAGAAAAAGGGAGGTGGAAGCGGGATAGGTTATGGATCGGATTGCTCTGATACCATGTGAGATTATGAGAAATTCCCCTTAGGGTTTCCATCGTCAGATGGACTGTATAAATAGATAAAACGTTTATACATAATTACAAAGGGCATACCCTTATTTACAAATATTTACATATTCTATCAATCTCCACTCCTTGCTATAAAAATAGATCCTACTCCGATAAGATGAATTAAAAGTCATGTGATATTCATAAATAAAAGTAAGTAAAAAGAGAAACCGAGAGTAAGAGAAACATTGAGCGTAGAAAATAGTAAAACGTTAACAAAGAAGGTAAAAGAATAAATTTTTATCCAACTTCCATCGAGTAATTTCATCTTAATTGAATGATATAGGGTCAGTTTGGTAACGGAAGATTACGCAAATGAAGATGAGGATGAAGAAAATTATTGAGAAGATTGGTAAAATTATTTAAGAGGATGAATATGAATATAAGTGAAATGAGTGTTTGGTAAAATTAATATGATTGTGGGTAAAATTATAAGTGTTATATTTTTATAGATGAAAGAGATGATTTACCTCAATAATTTTCATAATCCCTATAATTAAAGTTTTGCAGTATTACAAAAATCTCATAATCTAATTCCCTTAATTCTATGTAATCTACCCCTTTAATCTCCTTAATTACTTTACCAAACGAGATTATACAAATTATTTCTCCCTTTTAATTCTTATTAAACGGAGCCATAATCGAGATATTTAGGACAAAGTCCAGTTCACCACCCGAAAAACCGATATTTACTACACAGGTTAATGTCTAAATAAATTTATAGTTGTATAGCTAATACGCATGTTCTAATCTTAAATAATCTTAAAAGTTCATCTAATAATTTAAAATTTAGAGATATTTTTAATCATTTCCTTTAAAAAGATTATCAGGGAATCTTAACCGTATATAAAAGTTGCATTCTTGTCGAAGAGAATCCCCACAAATTTTGTGAGTTACCAAAGATCTTCTCGACAGAAGCATCCTGCCCATGTGCAAATGGACGGACTAGATCTCTCCACGACTTCACAATTTATCAGCTTTGTGATCTTATGATTTTCATTGCAGGCTCGTACTAATATTTGTACCACATCGAATATACTATTCGACAACTTTGATAACTAGGCCTTTTTGAAGAACTATAGTAGTAACTAGACTTTTTAATGTTTTAATTAAGTAAATATACCCCAATCTTTTGTATTTATTCTCAAATTCTACACACTCTTCTCTTGAGGGGTACATTTACTAAACACAATACTAGAAAAAACCTAGTAAACCAATTTGTATCGCTTGTTCAACTACGTATTGTGTAGCTTAGCAACAAACTCATTTCATTCGAAAAATAAAGTAAAATGGTTACGATTACAGTTGGTGGATGCGTAACATGGCTACAATTACGCCTGACGGATGCGTAGTATGACTACGACTAGACATGTCGGATGCGTAATAGTCCATATCAAAATATTTCGTTCAAAAAATTAAGGAAAAATGACTACGACTACGCAACCGTATGTGTAGCAGGTAAAATTTTTTTTTACTACGACTATGCACTTTGTAGTCATATAAGGGATAACCAGGCTCATATGATTAAAATAAAACCCCACGGGCACTTTAAACCGCAAACATAAAAATGATAAAATGGCCCAAACTTCACTTGTTTTTTTTAATAAAATATCTTTTTGATAATGCAAATGCTTCTATGCATGAGACACGCGAAGAAAAAACAAAACATAAAAAAAATCAAAGCAGCATAGAGGTCTCGAATGAAAGGAGAGCGAGCAAATTACGGGGAAAAAATAACAAAAGTTTATCGTAGGAAAAAGTGCACATATAAAAATTGTGGAAAAAGTTGATGGCGCCTTAGATATTAAGGCGGGTAAAGTCGAGTTATGAGTCGATCATAAATCTACAAACTAACCTAAACAAACAACTCGAACTGCCATCCACTTTTGTCCAAAAAAAACTTCAAAGAAAAGAGGTCACGACAAATCACATAAAACAGAACAAATACAAGTATATAACTTTGCTCAAAGCATTAGAGAGTTGCATATTAGATCATCGGATCAAATCAGTATATGAATATATACTCAAATTAGATATCCGATCCGGGTAAAATTGTCGGAATTTTAGTTACTCTCGGCTTTGACGAAAAGAACTTATAGATTAGAAGTAGATCACACGTTCTTCTGGTGTTGGAAATGTAGAAATGTCATAGCTCACCAATAACAAATCTTTTTAGTCTAATATTTTGAGAAATTACAAAATAAGACCACATAATTCTTCATTCTCAAAATTTATTTCCTTTATGTCTTTCTCACAATTTTAGTGACCTTTTTGAATGTCAACTGAATCTCAGGAATTTCCACACTTTTTTTTTGGTGGGATCAGGAATTTCCACACTGATTCATGTCGAATATCAAAAGATTCATTTTAGGAAAATCCAAATTAGATCGTATTTCATAATTATTGGAAAGTTAGGACATAAATTTGAATTAAATGAAGACTCTGGGTGCTATAAAAAAGAAAGAACCTTAATTCATCTCCCAATCAAGAAAAGTGCTCAAAAATGGCGATTTCTCAACACAGAGAAACCAGAAAACTATCTGGGCAAACTCAATTCAAACCCATCGAATCGGGTCTATGCAAAATCCTGATCGGAGCTCCATTTCTCGCAACCCGACAACCACAAAGAAGAGCCTTATTTCATCTCGCCTCTCAATTTCGAAACAACCCCAAAACCACAAATAATTACAAAAAACTACCCAAATTTCTTCTTTCCAACAATGTCCGCCATTCATCGTCCTCAACCTCTGGTCATTCATCTTCAAAACCCGGATTTCTCAACTGGTACTTAAACAAGCTTCAAACAAACCCGATTATCACCAAAAGCGTATCCGCATCTCTCATTTACACTTGCGCCGACATCACATCTCAGGTATACTCAAATTTTAGCTTCTCTTATCGGATTTGTTCTGGTTATCGATTTTTCGAGTTTCGATTTCAGATGGTTACGATGCCGGAAGATGGCTCGTTCGATTTGTTTCGTATGGTGCGAATGTTTTCATATGCGTTGTTCGTAACTGGAAGTGGTCAGCATTATTGGTTTGGGTATATGTCGAAGATTTTACCTCGGAAGAATGTTTTGTCGACGGCGGCGAAGATCTTTTTGGGTCAAGCAGTTTATGCTCCTTTTATGAACACCATCTTCTTCTCTTACAATGCTGTTCTTCGAGGTACTTTCCAAATCTCTGCGTTTTCGAGCTTAAATTTTAGGGTAATTTCGTATATTATTCGGATATCTTTGTTATTAGTCTTATTACACCGGCCGACACCATTATTTTTTTTATTATTATTCTGGCATGTTGGCTCAATAATGGTTCTGATGGCGTCCTTGGGACTTGGGATATATTGTCGTCGGCCATATTCGATCCGACTAATCCGATTCGAAAAAAATCTGTATCCGAAAATATCCGAGTTCGATCTGATCCGGACATATTTCGGATCTTCGGATCATATACAAATCGAGGTTTGAAGGAAAAGTCGGATCGAATATATCAGACTAGTCTAAGACTAAATACTCGGATCGATATCTGGATCTGATCTTCGGATTGGATATTCGATCCGAATATTGTCGGATCGGACTTTTATAATATTGTCGGATTGGATATCCGGAAATGTCCACCCCTAATAATCGTAAGTATTTGACGGATATCCGATCATTCGATCCGATTAAAAAAATAAAAATCCTAAAGACCATTTTCGGTGGTGCATCGACTAGAAATTTGAGCAGTAAAATTATTATTTTTCGATATTATTTTTCGACTAGAAATGTCCACCCCTAATTGTCGCGTTAATGAAATTGGTTTATAATGAAAGCTCATCGTCTTTATGTGTTGTGTTTACGTCTAACGTACATGTACGCTTTTAACAAATCAGGCGAAAACCGATACGAATTAGTGGCAAGATTGAAGAGAGATCTTTACCCAACAATGAAGAACAGCATCATATTTTGGCCATTTTGTGATTTTGTATGCTTCATGTTTGTCCCTGTCCATCTTCAGGTAATTTAGTTATGAACTACCCTTTGTTTTCTTAATGTTGACATTCTTAACTAGGTTGTTATATTTTCATGGCAGCCATTGTTAACTTGCTCATTTGCTTACGTATGGCTCATTTATTTGTCGTATATGGCGAGTTTGAAGAAAGTTGAAGCAGACGAGAGGTTGGAATATGCTTATCCAAAGAGAGCAGCTTCTAATCATACCGTTTAAGGTTTTATTATTGATTGGTAATCTTATTCTTTAGAAAATCTTTGTAGTCGATCTCAAACAATTGTTGAATATAATGATCACTTTTTGCTTCATCTCAGATTCTCATTTATGGTAAATAAGGCTACGTTTGATAAGGACAACTTATAAAGGGTACAAATTATAATTATGAAATTCTCTAAACCTCACACTAATAAACTATAAGACGTATGAGATTTTTGTAATTTTATAGAAAATCATCGAATGGGCCCAAGTTTGAATACGCTTTTACAAAATTGAAATTTATGAATTAGGCATGTGCTTCTAGGTATCTCGAGTCATTCCTATACCTTTGTAAAAAAAATTTCCTTTTGGTGGTGACATAACAACCTTGCTGCTTATTAATGTGGAGGAAAAGCTACAATGCACTCAATGTGTTCGACGAAATGTCTACTTATGAGATGCGCCTTACCGTGTAAGAACACTAATCATGCAACAAGAATGATGATGCTGAAGTGTTTCTACTTGAACTGGTCATGGTTAGATCATCCAATATTGTGGGCTTTCAGGATCAGAACTTGAATGAGAGGTTAATTTGTTGTAATTCTTACCATATTTTTCAGGCTTGCTTCCTCGTGTCACTTTAAATGTATAGAAAGGAACAGTCTTCATTGCATGGTTGCAGCATGCCTCTATCACTGAAAAAGTAAAAGCAAAAATCTCAGGTTGTGAGGAACTACCCCTCCGACGAAACCCTGTTGGCTGCATATGGTATCTCAATAGAGAAGAAATTTATGCAAGTCCATGCTCAATCCTTGAGGCACCTAAGGTAGCTTAACCTTTTTATAAACTGAGTAGCCTTGTGAGATGTTTTCTCCTACTGATTTGAAGCAGCTGCATTTCACAGTCCATTTTTTTCTTTTTAATATGTAGCTAAAGATGGGTAAAGGTGAAGATTGCACTGCTCAGAACGGACGATGGACCTTTACTAACACAGTACTGCATCATTCATCATAGCTCAATTCTATGACTTTAATCTTTTAGTTTTACACTTCACAGTATGTTTGATGGATCATTGCAACAAAAGTGACGGTTTCCTTGTACTACAACATCTTTTTAGCTGAGCAATTGTGAACTTCTCTTCTTATTGTTATACAAGCCGTCTCTCAAGAGAACTTATTAGTTGTGCAAGGATTACGTGCCTGCTAAAAGCGTATGCATGGTTTATTGTTAGACAGGTTAAACCATAAAATACAGTAGCTTGCACGCGCGAAGCGCGTGCAAGTCCACTAGTTATGAATAAAAATAAGACTTATAATCAAATTATTTAAATATATTTTGTAACTATTTTTTAAAATCCTTATTGTAATATATTTGTTTTGAAACATGATTTAATTTATTTATTAAAAATTAATAAATAAATAACATAGTTTACAAAGGATTTTTTATCTATTTAATATAAATTTCCTTTGTAGAATGATTATCGGGGATTAAATTTTGTAAAATACATTTAAATTATTAACAAAAACTGCGGTGAACAGTTGTATTAAAACAAATGAAAATCTATATACAACTATTGGACAATATAGTGATCAATTACATAAAATTAATGTAGGATTTTTCCTCTTGATGCCATCAAGGTTTAGACTTTTTCTCTTGGTATTCACTAAGTATTAAAATTCCTATTGGTACCCTCAAGATTTTATTTGTTTCCTCTTTATACCCATTCTTAATATATTACAATAAAATTCAATAAAAAATTATAAAAAAATTAGAAAAATAAATTTAAAATAGAATATGACCTTAGTTAATAAATTTATAATAGAAATAGTTTATATATATATAT
>BSUD01000004.1:1722214-1772797 GCA_033239045.1 Fagopyrum esculentum | reverse complement strand
TTCTATTATTTGTTTTAATTTTAAAATAACAATATTATTTATTTATGTGTTAATTTATTATTTTTTAATATAATTTTCCATAATCTTAAAATTTAAAAAAAACATAATTTTTTAAAATTTTCGAAAATTAATATAAATTATATAAAATTTAAATTTAAAATAAAAAAAATTATTATATTTTAATTCTCTATACTCTTAATAAAGTTTTAAAAAATGTTTTTTTATTTAATTATATATATATTTTTTAAATCAAAAGTAAAAATAAAAATATATTTTAATTCAAAAATAAAAAAATATTTATTTCAAAAAATAAAAAAATATATAAAAACTATTTTGTATTATAAATTTATTAATTAAATTTAACGAGGTCATAATCAATTTTAAATTTATTTTTTTCTAATTTTTTAATTATTTTTTATTGAATTTTATTGTAATATATTAAGAATGAGTATAAAGAGGAAACAAATGAAACCTTAAGAGCACCAAGAGGAAATTTGAAACTTAGTGGATATCAAGAGAAAAAGTTTAAACCTTAATGTCAGCAAGAGGAAAAATCCATTAATGTACTATCTATTGTATCAATCGTGAATGATGAAATTGTTTTTCACTCATATATATTAAAATTGTCTTATATGAAAATTTGGTATATTTACTTTTTTCTAAAAATCTCTCTTTCTATTTTTATTAATGTCTACAATAATTTATCACGATTCTTTAACTTATATATAATAATCCAACAAATCTTAAAGGTTTTTTCTCCTTATTGTAAAAATAGATTCATCCCAATTAATGAGACGAGAGGGAATACAAGGTCTCTATAATCGATATATTTTGGACAAAGTCCAGTTCACGACCCGAAAAATCGGACTTTGCTACACCAGATCAATATCTAATAAATTTATCGTTAGTTTAATCATAGCACCAGAAAAAAAACACTCTCATTTGGAGAAGAAGAAGAAGAACACTAATCAAACGACTCTTGCCCTAATAGCGAAAAAGGTTAGGGTTCGCATCTGAGTGAGCGATCGGACATACGATGGCGGAGACTACCCCTCCGGTGGTGGTCATCGCGGAAGTAAATGCGGGTAAGGCTACGAATAATGATGCTACCATGGAAGAGTCGGGTTCCACGGATCCTGCTCAGGCTTCTGTTGAGAATACTCTAGCCCAGGAGAACGGTAATGTGGAGAGTGGGGACTCGATCATGCAAGAGACTAATGAAGTGGCTCCCCAAACTCCTGTCAACAGCACCGATACAAACGTCAACAATAGTAATCACGAGAATAATCATCCGACGACAACACCAGTGGATGGTACTAACCCGACCCCAGTGAATCCGATCGAGACGATACCCACCATTCCAGTGTCAAGTAAATCAGTTAACTCTGTGGGAAGATCTTGGAGTCAAGTTCTAGAAGGAGGTCAAAATCGTATACCAGCACATAAGGATAACATTAGTATTGATTCCCTGATGGGAAAGATCAAGGTTACGTACCCCTTCGGTCATGATGGAGATCCCGTCATTGAAGTCGATAAGGAGACTACTGAAACGTTGGAAGGTAGATGGAAACAGTCCATAGTATTCAAAGTCTTGGGTTATCCGATCGCATTTCCGGTAATGGAGAGGAAGATCCGGGAATTATGGAAATGTGGGGATAACATGCAACTCATAGACCTCGACAACAACTACTTCTTAGCTAGATTTCGGAATGAAAATGAACTCATGTCGATACTAACCAGCGGTCCATGGGTGATATTTGGGAGATGCCTAATAATGAAAAGATGGTCTCCGGAATTTGAAACTTCTATCCCCATCACATCAGCACCGATCTGGGTCCGAGTTACTGGGGTACCAGTACAATGGTTTCATGAAGCGATCATATGGAGAATGGCAGAAGGAGTGGGCTTGCCAATAACTATAGATCCCAAAACACTCTATTCTAATAGGGGGAGATTCGTTCGTGTATGCGTCGAAATAGACCTCAGTCGGCCCCTCAAGAAGGCTATATTCATCAATGGCAAAAGATGTGCAATTGAATATGAAGGCTTGGACATTATCTGCTTCAAATGTGGCCGCTATGGACATTACGCCTCAAACTGTGATCACACCAATCCGCAGCAAGAGAGCGGAACTGAAACGGAATGTGCCACCGGTCATGTCCAAGAAGATCCGAACTCTGTTGTAACCCATACCGTTACCAGCATTCCGGCTAAAACTCCGGCTACTCCGCCTGAAGATGGGGGTTACGGCCCATGGATGCTGGTAGCACGTCGAAGTAGATCCGAGAAAGGAAGGAATATTACTGGGAATAATGCGGGAAATATTAATAACCATAATAAGAATTCTAATTCTCAATTACAAGGTAATTCGAGTAAGAGTTCTTATACTAAAGGAAAGAATATTTCATTGCAGGATAAAGGAAAGCAGAAGGTTGTGGAGACGACAAAAGCGGAGCAAACCCTCCCGAATCAGAAGCAGCAGGTAACGGAAGCATCATCCAGTGGTATCAAAATTGGGCCAGGCCCAAAGGTAATTGGATCGCAGGCCATACAACCCGTAGAGAACCAGAAAAGCAGCAGCCCCATTGTCCCACAACAAAACAGTACCCCCGTGGCCCAAGCCCAGCCTAATCATAATACAGGTACGTCTAATATGATCTTCTCTGCTCATCCCTCTGAAGACTCACCTGCAGGTAGTAAAGATAATAAGGAAAAAAAAAGGAACAGAAACAAGATCAAAAATGAAGCAAGAAGGGCAGCCTGGAGAGCTAAAAAAGCCGAAGACAACATTCATGACACTGCGTCATTAAAGCGACAAAGGCAGGAAAATATCGAGTGTTCGAGTCCACAACAGCCAAATATTCCAAGTATGGACAACTCTTCGGCACTGAAGGAAGGGCGGCCTTCAAGAGTTGGTAATCCTGATCATAACGATCTAACCCCACCTGCCTGCAATCAATCGCGCACTGAGTTGCAACCTAGCACAGGAACAGTCATTCAGTCAAGTAGTAACAGCACAGAAGAGTGTATATCTACGGGTGCAGAAATGCAGATGGACCTTTTAGAACACGAAGGATCTGCAGTGGCAAAGGAATTGATACCTGGTGGTCAACAGACCCATGGTGAAGAGGTTAAGTAAACCAGTCCTGTACCTTTTCTATCCTTTATTGGTTTTAATGAATTGTCTAATGTGGAATGTCTTCGGAGCCGGTAAGAACGGGTTCCGACGTGCCATTAAATACTTGTGTAGACAACATCAAGTAGATATCCTAGCAATCTTTGAACCCCGTATTTCGGGGAACAAAGCCCAAGAGGTATGTGATAGGCTGAGTTACGCTAAGTGTTTCCGTGTTGAAGCCATAGGGTTTGAAGGTGGTCTATGGCTACTTTGGAAAGACGATAAGCTACAATTGTCTATTGTCAATAGTAACCCTTGCTATATACATGCTAAGGTGTCTTCAGGTAACAAGAAGTTCAGGATTATAGTGGTCTACGCTTCCCCAAACTATCAGAAGAGACAAACTTTCTGGAGGGATCTAGATCAAGAACTGTCCCAGGTCGCTGAGCCCCTTATCGTTGGAGGTGATTTCAATTGTATTCGGTTCTTGTTTGAACGTAAAGGTGGGTCAGGAAAACTGCATGCGGACTCCAAGGTTTTCAATGATCTTGTTTTGGCCCACGGTCTTATAGATCTTGGGTATACGGGTGCGGACTTTACTTGGGATGATGGTAAATCAGCAAAGAGAAATGTTTTCAAGAGGCTTGATCGAGTGTTCATGAACAGGGATGGTAGGCTTTTATGGCCCAATGCCCATGTTCGTCATCTTGCCAGGTTCTCCTCTGATCATTCTCCTATTCTTGTCTCGATTGATCCTACGCTAACTTGTAGGAAAGAGAGACGGCCCTTTAGGTTTGAGGCAGCATGGATGACCCATCCCGATTTTAATCATATGGTCGAGTTGTGTTGGTTTAACAACCCAGAGGTAAGTTTAGCTCTCCCAGTTCTTAAACATTCACTCACTGTTTGGAATAGACTTGTCTTTGGTAATGTGTACCGCAGGAAACAAGAAACCATGGATAAACTTGCCAATATTCAAACCAAGAGATGTTCAAGAGATTCGGGTAGACTAGTCGAGGAGGAAAAGAAGCTACAAGCAGAGCTTGAGTCTATTCTTGAGCAAGAGGAATTAGTCTGGTTCCAGAAGTCCCGAGAGCAGTGGCTGATGCATGGAGATAGAAATACCTCCTTTTTCCACACGTCCACTATTATTAGACGGAACCGGAACCGAGTAACGGGTCTCTACTTAGAGGATGGCGAATGGGTAGAAGAGCATGGTAGATTGGAGCAGCATGCAGTGGAGTTTTTCAAGAATCTGTACAGCACTGATCCATCCCTTGATTCACAGGACTGTCAGATAAATACTCTTAAGTTTCCAGAACTAGAGAATACAGATTGGAATAACATCCAAAAGTCTGTTACCATGGAGGAAGTATGGACTGCGGTGAAGAGCATGGGAGCTTACAAAGCTCCGGGTGTAGATGGTTTTCAACCGGTGTTCTATCAGAAGTGCTGGGGTTCAGTGGGACAATCTATGAAGGATGAAGTGTCCCGATTCTTCCGAACTCAGAAGCTCTATCAAGGGAGTAATGATACTCTCATCCACCTTATTGCCAAAGTGGGGAATCCGGAGTACATCAGTCAGTTCAGACCCATCGCCCTTTGTAACGTTAGTTACAAGATCATATCAAAAGTGCTTGTACAACGTTTGCAGGGTATAGTGGGAAAGCTTGTGGGACCCACTCAAGGAAGCTTCATCCCGGGAAGGTTGATCCAAGATAATGTTGTTCTCATGCAGGAAGTGGTTCACTCAATGCGTCGCAAGAAAACAGGTAAACAGTGGATGCTCCTAAAGCTAGATCTTGAAAAGGCATATGATAGACTCAGATGGGATTTCATCGAGGATACTATTATCGCAGCCGGGTTTCCACCGGTTTGGGGTAAAATGATCCAGGAGTGTGTTACTACGGCCAAGATGCAAGTTCTTTGGAATGGGGAAGCCACAGAGCAGTTTAACCCGGAGAGAGGTATCAGACAAGGAGATCCTATCTCCCCTTATTTGTTCGTTCTTTGTGTGGAAAGGCTGAGTCATCTTATCCTCGAATCCGTCGAATGTGGGGAATGGAAGACAATCTCCCTATCCAGGGGAGGACCACCACTCTCGCACCTCTTCTTTGCCGATGATATCACTCTTTTTGCAGAGGCATCAATAACCCAGATAAGGGTTATCAAGAGATGTATTGAGACTTTCTGCAAAGCGTCCGGTCTTAAGGTTAGTATTCAAAAATCTAAGATCTTTGTTTCGCCTAATGTCTCTAGAGAATTGTGTGACAGGTTCGAACAGATAAGCGGAGTGAATGTCACTAGAAACCTTGGGAATTACCTAGGCGTCCCCTTATTACACGGAAGAGTATCCAGAGATACGTTTACGTCCCTCTTGGACAAGATCAATGGAAAACTCAATGGATGGCGAAGTAAAACCCTGAGTTTTGCAGGACGCGTCACCCTAACGAAAGCCGTCCTAACCTCTATTCCGGTCTACTCGATGGCTACTCTAGCTCTACCTAGTAATGTATGCAACGAGATAGACAAGGTATGCCGAAATTTTGTGTGGGGACATGTGGATGGCCAACGAAAGATGCATACAGTTAGTTGGGCCGAGATTTGCCTTCCAAAGGACAAAGGAGGACTCGGCATTCGTAAAATGCAAGCTATGAACCTTGCTCTATTGGGTAAGGTTGGCTGGCGGTTTCTCAAGGATCCGAATAGCCTCTGGACTAGGGTCTTAAGGGGCAAATATATCAGAACAGATGGAAGAGTTGGCCCGCCGTCTTCACACGTCTGGAAAGGGATAACTAGGGGCGTCCAACAGGTAGTTATAAAAGGAGCCAGATGGATACTCGTTGACGGCAAGTCCATTCGGTTTTGGTCTGACACATGGGCTGGGGTTGGACCCCTCCTACTCGAGTCACTTACGCCTATAGAGGAAGCCCATTTGAATACCCCGGTTAGAAACTTCTGGATCGAAAACAGTGGATGGAACTGGAGCATGCTGGAAGGTAAATTACCCTTGTCCTCTCTCCTCCGACTTGCAGCCCTCAAACCCAGTGAGCTAGAGATGCTGAGCTCTCAGGAGATGATTTCCGATACAGCTGGTGATGTGTTAAGCTGGAAGTATGCCCAGGATGGCAATTATACTACCAACTCAGCTTATAGAATGATCCAAGAGTTTGACAGCTTGACAAGTGCTGATGACGAGATACATCGGGCCATCTGGAGGATGAGAATTCAGGAAAGAACAAAGATCTTCATATGGAAGTTATTGAAAGGTGGGGTGATGTGCAACGTGGAGAGGATGAGACGACACATTAGCAACACAGGTACATGCGTCTGCTGTCGTGATGCCCAGGAAACTTTATCTCACCTGTTTCGTGAATGCCCTAGAGTCAAGGACATGTGGTGCAAGCTGAATATTGGAGGTGCCGGCCAAGACTTCTTCGGTCCTTCCTTTGCGTCATGGCTGAGAGGTAACATTCTTTCTCTTAATCGATACCATAATATCTGTCATTGGAATGAGTTATTCGCAGTGGGACTATGGTGGTCATGGAAATGGAGAAACGAGAAGACGTTCAACAACGTAACCTCAAGCGGAGATAGAAGCCTTCATGTTCGGGAGAGAACGAAGGAGTACATTGGAGTGTGGAACAATAGAGATCCAAATAAAGGGAGAAGAGTAAGGAAAGTCATTCAAGTAGCTTGGGAACCCCCTCCGGAAGGTGCTGTAAAGGTAAATACGGATGGAGCAAAGAAGAATGAAGATTTTGCGGCTGCAGGTGGTGTCATTAGGAATAAAGCGGGAGAGTGGCTAAGTGGGTTTGGAGTTAATTTGGGGATTTGTTCAGTCCCTATGGCGGAGCTATGGGGAGTGGTACATGGCCTCAAACTTGCATGGGAGTTGGGGTATCGATCAGTCATCCTGGAAACAGATTCAATGTTGGTAACCCAACTTCTACGCAAGAACCTTGCCCCTTACCATCCTCTTGCTAGTCTGGTACGTATGTGCCATGACTTTCTGAAAAGAGATTGGAATATCCAATTTCGTCATGCCTACCGCGAGGCGAATAGAGTTGCGGATTTTGTCGCTAGTTTTGCTATAAACTTACCTCTTGGTTTGCTTGTATTGAGTGACCCGCCGGAGGGTATAGTTGAATTGCTTGCTGACGATGTGAGGGGTCGGGCTATCCCCCGTTTGCTGACTACTTAGCCTATTTTCATATTAATAAAAGCGCGTCCAGATGCGCCGGAGACCACTGACTCTCCTTCCCACCAAAAAAAAAAAAATAAATTTATCGTTAAACTAACACGCATGCTCTAATCTCAAACGTTCGTCTAATAATATAAAATTTAGAAACATTTTAAACATTTTCTTTAAAAAGATTATCAGGAATATAACTATATATATAAAAGTTGCATTCTTGTCGAAGGGAATCCCCACAAATTTTGTGAGTTACCAAAGATCTCCTCGACGGAAGCATCCTTGCCATGTGCAAATGGACGGACTAGATCTCTCCATGATTTCACAATTTACCACCTTTGTGATCTTATGATTTTCATTATAGGCTCATATGATTAAAATTAGGCATGTTCGGCTAAGCTTTTTCAAGTTTTTATTAAACTTTGCATTTTTGAAAAACTACACGGTGTTTAGTAATAGAGTTTTTACATTAGTTTTAGCTTTGTGATGAGTTTTTTAAAAAAACTAAAACTAATAGCTTTTTTTAATAGATTATCAAAAAATTTACAATTTTGTCTTTTTTTTATATCTTTTATAGTTTGTACATTTTTTTTTTGTCCTTTTTGACTTGGTAAATCTACCATACAAATATATCCACAAATATACTATTACTAAACAATTAAGCTATTTATTAGATTTTCAAAATTTACAAATCTCTTTGAAACTCTGCACAAAAATTCAGAAAAAAAGAAAAGAAGCTAAACCTACTCAAAAGCTAAAACTACTATAAGAAATCTCGCTATGCCGTACATACCTTAAACCCCACGTGCACTTCAAACCGCAAACATAAAATGGCCCAAACTCCACTTTTTTGTTTTTAAATATCTTTTTAATAATGCAAATTGTTCTATGCATGAGACACGCGAAGAAAAAAAACAAAACATATAAAAAAAATCAACTCGAGCAATTCAAGGGAAAGGGAAGAACAAAGGTTTATTGCCGGAGAAAATGAACAAAGTAGAAGATGTGGACTCAAATAAAGCGTCTCATGAGTCAATCACAAATCTACAACCAACCTAAACAAATAATTCGAACCACAACTTACATTTGTCCCAAACTCCAAAGAGGACACTAAATCACGTAAAAACACGACAAATACAAGGATATAACTTTGATAAAAGAATTAGAGAGTTACATATTATTTTTATTTGGTTTAATTTGCAATGTAGGCCTTTTACAATGTAGAGTTTGGATTTTGGGCCTCCCAGTTATTCATTTAGAAAATGGGCTCCTATTGTAGAAAAAATCAGAAAAGTTGATAACTACAAACGGTATGGATAATTCAAGCATAATAGTTTATGATGAGCAAGCAACAATGTCTAGATTGAATGAAGGAGCGGCAAGGGGTAGTATAATATTAAATCCTGGGTATGGTGCTATTGGTTACCCAAATGAAGAGGATTAGGAGCAAAGTTCAAGGATTGATTTTGTTGAGACTCTTCAACAGAGGTGAGAACTTAAAATTGGGCACACTTACAAAATTAAAAAAGAGTTGAAAGTTGCATTGGCTCTGAATGCAATCTATACCTGTTCTCGATACAAGATAGAAAAGTCCAAGAAGCCGGTTGTGCTTGCTAGATGTGAGGATAAAGAATGCAAATGGAGAGCTCGTTTCTCTATGTTGGGTAAGTCAAGAGATTTCACCATGACAAAGTACATCAACATACACACATGCTCTTTTGAAACAAGGAGGTGTAATCGTAGAAAAGCTTCCGTCACTGTCATTGCCCATTTGTTGGGAGATATGTAAGTAATATTGTATAATTGGTTAGAAACTACATGCACATAAGTCATAACATATTGTGTTTGTAAAGATAAAAGAATTTTGAGTTGGATGTGCAGGTATGCCAATGTGAACAGGTTGCCAGAACCTCTAGCAGTTCAAGGGGTGTTGAAGAACCAACACCAAATTGAGGCATCATATTGAGTATGTTGGAAATCGGTGGAAACTGTGAAGGAAATGATGAGGGGAAGTTTTGAAGAAAACTATAAAGGTGTTCCGGCTTATATGCAGAAGTTGCGTGATGCAAATGTAGGGAGCGTCGTTGCTTTGGACATTGATCAGGATTCGAAGTTCAAATTTATTTTCTTTGCTTTCGGGCAATCAATAAGAGGCTATGAGGCTTTGAGAAAGGTTAGTTTTTACATTTATTGGGTATGTTATTAATATGATTGATACATATTTATAACATTGGGTATGTCATAATCGTGAACTGGGTATCTCATAATCGTGAATTGGGTATGACGCAGTAACGTTCTTTACATGGAAACATGTGTAGGTCATTTCGGTTGATGGTACATTTCTAAAGGGAAAATACGGTGGTGTTTTGTTAGTCGCAACTAGTCAAGATGCAAATCAACAGATTTATCCCCTCCCCTATGCCATAGTTGATGGTGAAAATGATGACGCGTGGGATTTCTTCTTTAGAAATTTGAGAAGGTGTGTTGCAGATAGAACAGATCAGTTGTTCGTATCCGATAGACATAGGTCCATCAAGAAAGCAATAGCGATGAACTTCCCCAATTCTCACCATGGTGTTTGCATGTACATCTAAAGCAAAATATCAAGAAGAGATCAACGGATAAAAGGATCCAACAAATGTTCGAAGACGTTGCTAAGTGTTACAAGAAAGATAAGTGTTTGAAGCTTTTCGGCATAATTAATGGGGTAAGCAAAGTATCCTCTTTAATAATAATATTGGGTACCCAACATCTGTAATAATATTGGGTATCCTTTTTAAGGTTTGGTAATAAAAAGTAATTGAGGAGTTTATCTTTGTAGGAGAAACCAAAGGTTGGACACCTTCTTACAGATGTTGGGTTTGAAATATGGTCACGTGCTTATTCACCCGTGAAGAGGTATAACATCATGACGAGCAACAATGCGGAAACTATAAATAGGGTCATGCTCGACACGAGGGAGTATCCGGTCCTTGCGTTAGTCGATGAGATACGAAAAGTTATGAGTAGGTGGTTCGCTCAACGAAGGGAAAAAGCATAACTATGCAAAGATTTAGCCACCCCGAAGGTCGAAGGAATCATCCAAAAGAAGTACGTTGATGCAACAAGGTATGCTTGTTACATACTAGATAGTGAAAGAATGTTGTATCAAGTGAAGTGGGGAGCTGAAGATGAACTTTTCAATGTAGTAGATCGAACATGTACATGCAAGGAGTTTGTAATCGAGGAGATACCTTGTGTGCATGCCATAGCTGTTACAAAGACACTTGAAATTAATCATGCGACATTAGTAAGTGAATATTACAATGTTGATGATTGGCGGAGGGCATATGAGAAAATTATATACCCAGTTTTGGGATCAATTGATTATGACATTCCTTCATGCATTGAAGACATTCAATGCAATCCTCCGAGTAAGAAGAAAAGATGTGAAAGGTTACCAAAAGCTAGGATACGTGGCTCCGGGGAAGGGAAGAAGACAAAATGTGCGTGTTGTGGAATGTTGGGACATAACAAGAAAACATGTCGGAACCAACCCATTATTAGCAAGGGTTAAAAGGATGATTATTATGGTTCTTTTTGGGTATCCTAGTTTACAATGCTTTTTATGATTTTTTGGGTATCACACAATGATACCATTCATACTTTGTCCCCAATTAATGTGCATGTGACACATCTATTGGGAACGAAGTTTGAATGAAGGTCATGCGATTTGTATTTTGGTATGACAATGTTATTCCTTTCATTTATTGGGGAGTAAGTTTCAATGAAATTGGTGCGGCAGTATTTTGGGTAAGATTTCATTTGATGATCACAATATCGTTTTCGCAAATATAGCTAGATATTATTTGGTAAGTGTTTTGTAATAGATTGATATGTTTTTGGGGTAATCAAACATAAATCGCAATACATACCCAAAGTACGACTTACCAATTCAAAGCAATACATACCCAAAGCAATACATATACTCAATTTACTCAACAATTCAAACCAATACATACCTAGAGTGCTCACATATTTCTCAATTCAAAGAAATACATACCCAAAGCAATACATATACTCAATTTACTCAACAATTCAAACCAATACATATACTCAATTGAAAGAGAGGTTGAAAGCATTCATACCCAAATCAATACATACCCAAAGTACGACTTACCAATTCAAAGCGATACATATACTCAATTTACTCAACAATTCAAATCAATACATACCTAGAGTGCTCACACATTCCTCAATTCAAAGCAATACATACCCAAAGTACGACTTGCCAATTCAAACCAATACATGCCCAAAGTAATCATACTTACCAATTCCTCATCAATGGCAGACTCGAACACTCCATGCTCCTCACGAACTATAGCATCGCCGGACTCAGGGGCCCTAGTATCAGCGGAAACCCTAGCTTCATCCGCCATCGAAGTCTCGCCGGCCATCCTACGCTCTTCTGCTTCAATAACAACATGTGTAAACCCTAGACTGTAAGAGGGCGCCAGAATCTGAGCAGAAGTGGAAGGGAGATCCGCCATTAAAGCAACGTTCCCAAGCGGTTTCAGGGGAGGAGGAAGAGGGAAAAGAAAGGGGAAGTGGGCGCCGGCTTCAACGGACGAAGAAGAAGTGCGCCGGCTTCAGAAGAAGTGCGCCGGCTTCAGCGGAGGGAGAGGGCAAAGAAAGGAGAAGTGGGCACCGGCTTTGGGTAAGATTGAAGAATAGGGCGCAACTTCAGGGAAGGAAGAAGCAGTGCGCCGCCTTCAGCAGAGGAAGAAGGAGAGTGCGAAGGAAGGAGAGTGCGAATGAAGGAGAAGTATGCGCGGTTTCAAGGGAGGAAGAGTACGAAGGAATGAGAGGTTTGTAATTGTTCGGAGAGTGCGAAGGATTCAGAGGCAACGAAGGAAAGAGAGAGCGGTCCTTTTTGGCTGAATGTTAACAAAGAATTCGTTTTTTTCCCCAAAAAGTTAACATCAAATCATCTAAAAAAAACCTGCGCCCCTCTCTTTTCAGTTCAATGTCCACAATAGCCTAGTTTATACTTTTTAGACCTATTTTATGTAGTTAGTTTATTAGAGGCCCATTTCACAAAATGCAAAATTTTGGGGTCCTCTTTCTCTAATTATTTCCTTTTATGTTGATAGGTTGGGAAGTAAAACTATTTCATTCTATTTGTAAAATTTTGTTTTTCAGGTATCATTGGATAGTTAAGAGTAGGGGTGAGCAAAAAAAATCTGAAATCTGAATCTGAAGATACGATCCGGAAAAATACGAATCCAAAAAATATATCAAGTAGTTGATGATCTGAGTCCAATCTGATCCGGGAGTATTTTTCGGATCATCGGATTGATACAAATCGAGGTTGTGAGAAAAAAATTGGATAAGATATATCTAACTAGTCAAGTAATAAATACTATCCGATCCGGATAAAATGTCGGATATTCAGACGCTCTCATATGAGATTAGGATCAAACTTTTATAAAAATAATCGGATCAGATATCTGATTATTCGTATCCGATATCCAAAAATGTTCGCCCCTATTTAAGAGCAACTCGATTATTAGGGATTTTATAACTTGTTAAGTTTATCTTTTTAATATCCATCGGGTCTAAGACGTGGAGGGGATGCACGCCACAAGTGAACCTACGCACATTAACCTTCGGGGTTCCATCCTAAAACCAATTGGCAATAGGAGGAGTAGCCCTTTGGTTTATATGTTAGGTTCACATTATTCATTTAGTCGATGTGGGACACTATAATCCACACATCTCAACAGAACTCCATTGTTAAAAACAAAGTTCAAGACACAACTTATCCTTTTCTTTTTTTTTATTTGTGTTTGTTTTTCATGCATAAGAAACGATCGTTTTTTCTCTCTCGAGGTAACGGGTCAAATTTATAGCTAGTGAATAGTGATGTGCTTATTCGCTTTACTCTTATTAGGGCACCTTTAACGGGGGTCTACCGGGGGAGGTTCTTGTAATTTATAGAAAAAATGGGGAAGAAAACGTAATTAACCGGATCTTGAGAAGACCCGGGTCTTGGATTAAAAGGGGGGACACGTGTCTCCCCCCCCCCCCCATTGGCTGCTTAAAAGCTGCATTAATATAAAAAAAAACTGCGGCTTGCACCACGTGTCGCACTGTAATTGGTGCGAGCAGGCAGCGAGACGTGCCGCATTTTTATTGGTTACGGTTAATTGAGTTTTAATTTATTAAACATTCATTTTCCGGCTTAAATATTTAAAAAAAAACAAAAATTATACCAAAATTCATAATTTTTTTTATCTATTCATATACACCCATTTTGAATATATTTAAAATATTTTTAAAAAAAGTTTTTTTATGGTAAAGTTTGTAGGTATAAAAATATTAAAATACAAAATATATTAATAAATTTCGTTTTAAGGTATAAAAATTCTAAGTAATAAAAGTTTATTCCTTATTTTTTCATATATGTGTTGGGTAATTTTTAATTGTAATTTTTTATCTCTTCGTTTCTTATTGTATTATTCATAGAGATAAATAATAGATTCACCTAAATTTTATCTCTTCGTTTTTTATCTCTTCTTTTTTTTTTATGGTAAAGTTCGTATCATGATTTAAGTTTTATGTATTTTATCGTGTGATGTTTTTATGCTAATTTTATTGAAATTAACTATTTCTCATAATTAAATATTATTTTAAATATAATTGAATAATGTTAAGTTAACAAAAAATAATTAAATGATTATTTAAGGTTATAATAATAAAAAGTTTGGTTTAAGATATAGTTAAAACAATTGTAATATTAAAAAGTTAGTATGGGTATATTTATAAAATGGTATGAGGAAATAAATGAGTGAGTGAGAAAAACGAGGTAAGATCCAATGATGAAGACCCATTGATAAAATGAAAAAAAATAAGTTATAAGATTTTATTGTAGAAAAATTATAAAAATGACCCAAGATCCCGCTTTGAAAAACCATTGATAAAGATGGCTTACATACTAGTATATATTTATTTATTAATTTATCCATTTTTTTATTTTTTACATACTTTGGTACTCGGCTTTGATGAGATCAACTTATAGATTAGAAGTAGATGATAAGTTCTTCTAGTGTTGGAAAAATAGAAATGTCATAGCTCACCAATAACAAATCTTTTGATTCTAATATTTTGATAAATTACAAAATAGACCACATATTTCTTCATTCTCAAAATTTATTTCTCGTATGTCTTTCTCACAATTTTAGTGACCTTTTCTAATTGTCAATTGAATCTTGGGAAATTCCACATTGATTCATGTCGAATATCAAAAGATCCATTTCAGGAAAAAAACAAAGTAGGTCGTATTTCATAATTATTGGAAAGTTAGGGCATAAATTTGAATTAAATTAAGGCTCTGAGTGCTACAAAAAAGAGAGAGCCTTATTTCATCTCCCCATCAAGAAAAGTGCTCAAAAATGGCGATTTCTCAACACAGAGAAACCAGGAAACTATCTGGGCAAACTCAATTCAAACCCATCGAATCGGGTCTATGCAAAATCCTGATCGGAGCTCCATTTCTCGCAACCCGACAACCACAAAGAAGAGCCTTATTTCATCTCGCTTCACAATTTCGAAACAACCCCAAAACTACAAATAATTACAAAATACTACCCAAATTTCTTCTTTCCAACAATTCTCGCCATTCATCGTCTTCAACCTCTGGTCATTCATCTTCAAAACCTGGATTTCTCAACTGGTACCTAATCAAGCTTCAAACAAACCCGATTATCACCAAAAGCGTATCCGCATCTCTCATTTACACTTGCGCCGACATCACATCTCAGGTATGCTCAGACTTTAGCTTCTCCGATCCGGTTTGTTCTGGTTATCGATTTTTCGTGTTTCGATTTCAGATGGTTACGATGCCGGAAGATGGCTCGTTTGATTTGTTTCGTATGGTGCGAATGTTTTCATATGCGTTGTTCGTAACTGGAAGTGGTCAGCATTATTGGTTTGGGTATATGTCGAAGATTTTACCTCGGAAGAATGTTTTGTCGACGGCGGCGAAGATCTTTTTGGGTCAAGCAGTTTATGCTCCTTTTATGAACACCATCTTCTTCTCTTACAATGCTGTTCTTCGAGGTACTTTCCAAATCTCTGCGTTTTCGAGCTTAAATTTTAGGGTAATTTCGTATATTATTCGGATATCTTTGTTATTAGTCTTATTACACCGGCCGACACCATTATTTTTTTTATTATTATTCTGGCATGTTGGCTCAATAATGGTTCTGATGGCGTCCTTGGGACTTGGGATATATTGTCGTCGGCCATATTCGATCCGACTAATCCGATTCGAAAAAAATCTGTATCCGAAAATATCCGAGTTCGATCTGATCCGGACATATTTCGGATCTTCGGATCATATACAAATCGAGGTTTGAAGGAAAAGTCGGATCGAATATATCAGACTAGTCTAAGACTAAATACTCGGATCGATATCTGGATCTGATCTTCGGATTGGATATTCGATCCGAATATTGTCGGATCGGACTTTTATAATATTGTCGGATTGGATATCCGGAAATGTCCACCCCTAATAGTCGTAAGTATTTGACGGATATCCGATCATTCGATCCGATTAAAAAAATAAAAATCCTAAAGACCATTTTCGGTGGTGCATCGACTAGAAATTTGAGCAGTAAAATTATTATTTTTCGATATTATTTTTCGACTAGAAATGTCCACCCCTAATTGTCGCGTTAATGAAATTGGTTTATAATGAAAGCTCATCGTCTTTATGTGTTGTGTTTACGTCTAACGTACATGTACGCTTTTAACAAATCAGGCGAAAACCGATACGAATTAGTGGCAAGATTGAAGAGAGATCTTTACCCAACAATGAAGAACAGCATCATATTTTGGCCATTTTGTGATTTTGTATGCTTCATGTTTGTCCCTGTCCATCTTCAGGTAATTTAGTTATGAACTACCCTTTGTTTTCTTAATGTTGACATTCTTAACTAGGTTGTTATATTTTCATGGCAGCCATTGTTAACTTGCTCATTTGCTTACGTATGGCTCATTTATTTGTCGTATATGGCGAGTTTGAAGAAAGTTGAAGCAGACGAGAGATTGGAATATGCTTATCCAAAGAGAGCAAACACTAATCATACCGTTTAAGGTTTTATTCTATGATTCGTAATCTTATTCTTTGGAAAATCATTGTATTCGACCTCAAACAATTGTTGAATATAATGATCACTTTTTGCTTCATCTCAGATTCTCGTTTATGGTAAATAAGGCTACGTTTGATAAGGACAACTTATAAAGGGTACAAATTATAATTATGAAATTCTCTAAACCTCACACTAATAAACTATAAGACGTATGAGATTTTTGTAATTTTATAGAAAATCATCGAATGGGCCCAAGTTTGGCTAGAGAAATATCCTATATTGGTATACACACGGTCGGTTCTGGAAATTTGTGTACCCGGGGCGAAAATATTTTTGATACCTACAATATTCAAATTATCAATTAAAAATTGTGATAACTTTCATACTAATTTAAATTGTGTGTGACTAATATCGATTGTTCGAAATTTCGTGGTAATCACAATACAAGAATAAGAACATAGAGAAGAGAAATGTTACGATCGAGAGTGATTTTGCAAATATTTCGTTCCATATATAGAAATTTTTTTTGAGAATATTGGTGTGGAAGAGCCATTTTTGTATCATAAATACAAATTAAGCTTCTACAATTTTTAAATTTAAAATAATGACAATTTGGTGTGGTAGAACCTTTTTAGAAAAAATTAGAAAGGACGTAGTTTGTATCCATAGAAACATTATACCTTTGTTTATGTTCATTGTTACAATAATAGCCCAGAAATCATTTTTTTTGCAAAATTTTTCTTTGTGGGGAGAAAAGTATTTAGAAAAAGGAATAGAAAAAAGTATATAGATTATTAATTTAATAAAAAGTAATAAATTAAAATTAAATATTACACATAAAAAATCGAATAAATAAGAAGAGTAAAATGACAATTATAATGTATTGTTGGATTGTAAAAAATATAAAGCATTTATAACCCTTTCTAATTTATTCTAAAGACAATTAAACGCAAAAAACTAATCATAATAATGTGTAATGAGAGAGAATGAAGAATACTTGAATAGGCTTAGCATCGAAAATTAACTAAAAAAAGGCATTATAACCACAATTAATTTTGTGAAGTTATGGTGACAACCGACATTAGTGCCCTTAAGGTATCTGGTGCCCTGGGTAACAACCCACAAGACCCAATATCAAGGTCGGCACTGCCTATAAATAAAGAATAGGCTCAACCGTGTCCCCTGTTTTTGATGACCTTCTTATTGATGGTGTTGGTCCACCGTGGTGTGATCAATTGTTTTATATGAAATTGCAGTCATGTGTCCTTTTGGTCGTAGTTATTTTTCGATGTTTTCTAAGACTGTTCATCTCAATGGAAAAATCAGAGAAGCAAGTTGACCCGACATAACTCTAACATGGTAAAAACAAAAATGTTGCACCTGTTCAAAAGGAGGGGAACCATGCCTCCAAATCATATATAAACAAAGACCAAAATACCGGAAATCTTCCGTTAAATCGGCTCATTTACAACTAAATACATGTTAAATAAGAAATTACTGGAAAAAACCACCCTTAACAAGTATTCCGTTAGCAAAATAACACCTCACTATTGTTCCGTCTCTAAAGGTTCCACATTTTTAATATTATATTAATATCAGATTGAACCCTTAAACCATTCTTTTTTATTTTTGAACCCATTTTTTTCACTGAATAAACTGAACCCATTTTTTTATACTTAATTTTTGAACGCATTTCCTTCCCCCGAACTAGATCGTCTTCATCTTCATCCTGGAGAAGAAATCCGTCAAAGACGCCGACGTTGGAGTACCCAAAAGCTGGATCTGCTCGTCTTCAACACCTCTCGCTAGCAGCCACCACCGAAAACCCGTGAAAGCCGGATCTTCATCGCCCGAGAAGAAACCCATCAAAGTCGGATCAGCGAAACCCGAAACCCACTTTGAGGCCAAATTGAGGATCGAACTCGAGGCCTTTCGCATTGGACCTCATCGAAACAACAAAATCTCGCCGCACAAGAATCCGTCGCCTTCGTCTCCGCTGGAACAAAGCCTATCGTCGCCGGGAACCTCCTGATGAAGAATGATGCTACCGACAAGGGAGAAGATCGCATACTAGCTGCAGGGGAGCGAGAACGAGGGAGGAGTTAGTGGAGGAGGCATGATGACCCGAGACAGAGATCAAGCTCGCGACGAGATTTGAGGGAGGTCGAGTGCTTCTACTGCGGGGAGAGGGGTCACATGCAAACCTGGTGTCCTCAGATGAGGGAGGACTTAAAGAAGTTGAGAGAGATGTCGCCGGGAAAGAAGAGAGAGGACTCCCGTACAAATGTGGTAAGTGAAGTTGGTGAAGTTGATTATGGTGATGTTTACTTGGCGACGGGTGAGGAGACCGCCAAGTTAGAGTGGGTGATGGACAGTGCCGCCTCAATGCATGTATGTAGAGACCAAGCATTATTTGAAACCTTGAAGATTGGTGGAGAGTTTGGTCACTTCAACTCGGTGAGTGGTGAAAAGTTGAAGGTAGAAGGTACCGGAAGCGTGAGGATGAGGCTTCATAACGGTACAAGCCATACTCTACACAATGTGAGGTATGTGCCATCGGCGAACGTGAATGTCATCTCGTTGGGTGCGATGACAATGGAGGGGTGCAAGTTCGTCGGCACAAGGAGATGGTGCAAGGTGATCAAGGGGAGATGCTTGGTGATGCGAGGCCGAAAGAATGAAAAGAATATTTGCTTCTTAGATGGAAGAGCGGTGCGAAAAGGATGTAGTGGCACCGGAACTAAGAAGCAGACGAAGGTGAGATTTTCGGATGTTGTGGAGATATTTGGAAATATGAATTAAGGGAGAAATTGTTAGCCTAATTCATATTTTTAAATATAAATACTGTGATAATGGATCACTCCGGAAGGAAGAGGAACATTCCGGAAGGTGATGGAACACCCTGGAAGGATATAGATTATTCTAGAAGATGGTGGAACCTTCTTGAATGATGTGGAATATTCCGGAACGTGGAAGAACCTTCCGGAAGGAGACGGATTGCCCCGGAAGATGGAGACATCTAGAACTCGATGAAACCATGTAGACTAGATTAGAAATCTTGGGAGAGTTCTAGAGTTGTATAGGATTATGTGAGAAGGCTCCGGAATTATATAGGAGAATCGAGTTCCGGAACCTTCCCGTAGAGGAGGTGGTCATGACTATAAATAAGGGAGGCCACCCCGCATTTGTGTAACTCCATCAAGAAGAGAGTAATAAAAAGGCTTCTAAAGAGAGCTTGTAAGTGAGGTTTTTTTCGAGTGTGAGTGCGCAACAAAATACCCGTTTATATATACTCGGTGTGAGTCGGGAACACTGAGTTTTCCCCAACAACTGGTATCAGAGCTGAGGTTACGGTGGTAATGTTCGGGTAAACTTTGTTGCTTGAAGAATCTCGTGTTGGCGCGATGACGGCCGAGGCGATGAGGGCGTTCGAGATTCCACTCTTTGATGGGAAGGTCAACTTCACTTTGTGGCAGAGTACGATTCAAGACCTATTGGTGCAGCAGGGTCTTGACCAAGCTCTGGAGGAGGAGAAGCCTGGATCGATGAGCGAGGAGAAGTGGAGAAGCATCTAGAGAAAGGCGGTAAGTATAATTCGGTTGGCGTTGACTCCCGAGATTAAGTATGGTGTGTTGAAGGAGACCACACCGAAGGCGTTGTGGGAGAAGCTCGAGAGCATCTATGCGTCGAAGTCGTTGACCAACCATTTGTGCTTGAAGATGGAGCTTTACTCGCTCAAGATGGAGGAAGGAGGTAATCTTCATGACCATATTAACTCATTTAATCAACTAGTATGCCAATTGTTGAATGCTGATGACAAGATTGGAGAAGAGGAGCAAGCGTTGTTGTTGCTAGCATCATTGCCGAAGTCCTACAAGTCCTTGGTGCAGACGTTAATTGGAGGAAGGAAGTCTCTCACTTTGGATGAGGTGACCGCTGCTTTGCGGGAGAGTGAGAGGATGATGAAGAATGATTCTACCGACAAGGGAGAAGATCGCATACTAGTTGCAGGGGAGCGAGAACGAGGGAGGAGTCAGTGGAGGAGGCATGATGACCCGAGGCAGAGATCAAGCTCGCGACGAGATTTGAGGGAGGTCGAGTGCTTCTACTACGGGAAGAGGGGTCACATGCAAGCCCGATGTCCTCAGATGAGGGAGGACTTAAAGAAGTTGAGAGAGATGTCGCCGGGAAAAAAGAGAGAGGGCTCCCGTACAAATGTGGTCAGTGAAGTTGGTGAAGTTGATTATGGTGATGTTTACTTGGCATGTATGTAGAGACCAAGCATTATTTGAAACCTTGAAGATTGGTGGATAGTTTGGTCACTTCAACTCGGTGAATGGTGAAAAGTTGAAGGTAGAAGGTACCGGAAGCGTGAGGATGATGCTTCATAACGGTACAAGCCATACTCTACACAATGTGAGGTATGTGCCATTAGCGAAAGTGAATGTCATCTCGTTGGGTGCGATGACAATGGAGGGGTGCAAGTTCGTCGGCACAAGGAGATGGTGCAAGGTGATCAAGGGGAGACGCTTGGTGATACGAGGCCGAAAGGATGAGAAGAATATTTGCTTTTTAGATGGAAGAGCGGTGCGAAAAGGATGTAGTGGCACCGGAACTAAGAAGCAGACGAAGGTGAGATTTTTGGATATTGTGGAGATATTTGGAAATATGAATTAAGGGAGAAATTGTTAGGCTAATTCATATTTTCAAATATAAATACTGTGATAATGGATCACTCCGGAAGGAAGAGGAACATTCCGGAAGGTGATGGAACACTCTGGAAGGATATAGATTATTCCAGAAGATGGTGGAACCTTCTTGAATGATGTGGAATATTCCGGAACGTGGAAGAACCTTCCGGAAGGAGACGGATTGCCCCGGAAGATGGAGACATCTAGAACTCGACGGAACCATGTAGACTAGATTAGAAATCTAGGGAGAGTTCTAGAGTTGTATAGAATTATGTGAGAAGGCTCCGGAATTATATAGGAGAATCGAGTTCCGGAACCTTCCCGTAGAGTAGGTGGTCATGACTATAAATAGGGGAGGCCACCCCACATTTGTGTAACTCCATCAAGAAGAGAGTAATAAAAAGGCTTCTAAAGAGAGCTTGTAAGTGAGGTTTTGTTCGAGTGTGAGTGCGCAACAAAATACCCGTTTGTATATACTCGGTGTGAGTCGGGAATGCTGAGTTTTCCCCAACACCTCCATGGTTGCCGCCACTTATGCCGGAAAGAGTTGTGTAATTTAGGGTGAAATACACAAAATCTCTCCTTAGTCATGCGTCCGGTTTATAACAAATCGCCGAACCGCCGGTTTAGGTTTCTCTGTTTGACCAAACCGCTGGTAGACGGTTTAAGCTTAGGTTTGTCATTTTGACAAACCTAAACGGGTGGTTTTTAGTTTTTTTTTTAAAGGGACCAAACCGGCCAGTTTGGTCCTCAAACCGTCGATAGTCGCCTTTGGCCCGGTTTGCCTTTTTTTTTTTACAAACCGCCGGTTTGATTTTTTTCGCTTTAGGTTTAGAACTCATGTATATCTCTCATGCTATCAATTTTGATAAATGACAAAACTGTTGAAATTGCGTATATTGTCCCAAAATGATTAATTAAAGGGCTCAGTTTGGTGGGGTTGCTTCAAAAATTAAAAGGAGTGATTCAAGGGTTCAATCTAAAATATTAATATAATTTTTAAAAGTAAAACCCTTTCACGAGAAAATAGACGGAATAATAGCGGGCCTTATTTTGATCATTGGTCCAGTTTAGGGCAAACCGTCGAACCGGCTCAAACCGCCGGTCGAGGGTTTAGATTTAGGTTTGTCATTTCGACAAACCTAAACCGGTTGTTAAAAACCACCATTTTGGTATGGTTTGTCTTTTTTTTTTTTAACAAACCGCCGATTCCTAAATCAAAATTGCCGGTTTAGGTTTAGTATCCATGTTTACCTTACAAGGGCTTAGTTGTTAATAAGCATATTTAATTTTCGGGTATTTTGACCAAAAACTATTAGTTAAGGTTGGTTCCTAACTATTCTAGGGTTGTTAGTATCCTCTTGATTCCTCTCTCTCATGAATCTATCAATGTACGTGTATAAATGCCGGTTTCTCTTCTTCATCAATATACAATTCATTATATATATATATATATATATGGTATCAGCCTACGATCCGCCTCACAAAATCGATTATCTCCATCAAACACAATAACTGAGTTTGCTTCTTCCCTAACAAATCCTTATGAGCCCACAAAGGCATTCACAATAGTGGTCTTAACAAACATCATAAAACTTAGTCCACAAAACTACTTCAACTAGAAGCAAGCAATCATCGCTACACTGGAAGGCTTTGATCTCTAGGGATTTGTTCTAGGAACAACTGAAATCCCATCACCAACTCTAACGAACTCAATGACCCCAAACATTGCATTCCAAACATACAATCGTCAGGATAAGCTGGTCTATGGAGCATTGCATGGTACGCTCTCATCTGAAGTTGTTGCGTTCGTTGCAGCCGACACCACTACTCATGGAGTATAGACAACCTTGCGTCTAAAATATGGTAATCCATCCAAGGACCACTTCAAGTAAGTCAAGGACCGCCTACGTTCAGTTGTGAAGGGCACCGATACTATAACGGTCTACCTTCAACAAGACCTCTTTCCAATCTTCTAGCGTCGCTAGATTCGCCAGTTCAATAGGAAGATTTGACATATTATATTTTACGAGATTTGGACGACTAGTACCTTCCCATTTTCCATGCCATCAACGTAAGGGGCACTGCTATTAGCTTCGAAGCCCTACATGAAAAATTAATCAACCATGAACTGTAGATGAAGATCAAGGAAAAGAGTTCATATGCACAAATGACAACCTTTACCGCATAGACAAAATCGAGTTGCAATAATGGTAAGTACTCTAACTCTGCATGTTCTACATCCACTATATCCACTCCATCCAATAGTATTGCCTTCAACTACACCCCCTCCTCTTAATCCAATGCTGGTCAAAAACCATTTAAAGGACGATGCCAATAGTGTCGTCGGGTAGGGCATGTCTTAAACCAGTGTTGAGTCTTTAAGGCTTTGCACCCAACCATAGAACCAATACCATCTATTCGTTTTCCAAGCAACCCCAAGCTAATGTAACCACATTCACTCCCCACCATCAACCCTGGCCTGTCGACAACGGTGCGAGTCATCATGTGAGAAATTATCTCGACAACTTGGCAATGCATTATCCCTGTACAAGACCACATGACATTCATGTTGGTGATGGTAAGGCTCTCTCCATCACACACTCATGATCTCTCATCAAAACTACTCGTAGAGCTAACTTTAAGTTATCAAATGTTTTCTGTGTTCCAAAAATAACTAAAAACATCATTTCAGTTTCAAAGCTCACCAAACATACTTCCTATGCAGTTGTTTTTACGTCAAATTGTTTTTATGTACAAGACCTCAAGTCCGAAACAACTCCGCTTAAGAACCCTGCATTGATGGGGTGTATTATTGGCCACAAAATTCATCTCAAATGAACTCCTGAATTCATATATCTCCCAACCCATTGCGTCACACTTTTGGACATCCTTTTACTCGTGTTTTTCATATTCTAGCATAAAAATTCTCTCTTAGTTTATCTACTTGTGATTCACATTGTGTTATTACTTCCCCATTACAAATTTAAGTTTAACAAACTCAAAACTCCAGTTTTAGTTTTAGTTTGGTCACATTGTGTTAATCACTTCTGATTTTATACAAAGAATAGATTAAAAACAACTTATTAATTTTGTATATTTTGGGTTCAAATTAAAACACAATAGGCGGTCTTCTTGCATTCACCAACTTTCACGGAGTCCGAGAGGTCAAGCGGATTTACCCCTGTTCTACTTCTCCAAAGAGAAAGAGGGAAAAAATGGCGATTTCACTTCATAGAGAATCCAAAAATCTAATTGGGCAAAACCGATTCAGAGCAATGGAATCGGGTATGTGGAGAATCTGGGTCGGAGCTCCGTTTCTCGCAACCCGACAACAGCAGAGAAGAGCCTTCACCCAACTCGCTTCTCAGCTGGGGAAGAAAGCCAGTGAGTTCAAAGTTTTACCCAAATTAGTTTGCCCTAATTATGCTCGTCGTCATTTTTCTTCTTCCAATTCTCCTCAAAAGACTGGATTTCTCAATTGGTACTTGCGCAAGCTTGAGACTCATCCTCTTATCACTAAAAGCATTTCTTCCTCTCTCATTTACACCTCCGCTGACATCACTTCTCAGGTATGTGGTAGAATAGTTCTTGTCAATTTATCATAGCTCGACACATTATTTCTCATTATGCAAATTTGTATGATTATTATCAATAATTTTTCATCGTGTTCTAGTTTGATTTCTTGTCAATTTGTCATTATGCTGGATTTTGTGATGTTCTACAGTTTCTACTTCCTATTGATCTTTTGATTGAAAATCAACATGATTTTCAGTGTACCTGGAAAAATAATTTCATGAATTCAGCTTTTAATTGGGGAAGCTGTGACGAACTAGCGGTTAATGGTAGTGATTTTGTTACCACTAAGGTCCCGTTTGGTTTTAACTCCGGAATCGGAAACGGAATGGAAACGAATGTTAGTCCATATGTATACCTTGTT
This sequence comes from Fagopyrum esculentum, assembly GCA_033239045.1. Classification (NCBI taxonomy): domain Eukaryota; kingdom Viridiplantae; phylum Streptophyta; class Magnoliopsida; order Caryophyllales; family Polygonaceae; genus Fagopyrum; species Fagopyrum esculentum. The sequence goes on along the minus strand of BSUD01000004.1, from coordinate 1,747,719 downwards.
CGTGAAAGTTTTTGGAATCAATTCATGTGGTTTGAATAAATTGAAGTTGAATTTGATTAATTTTGATATCTCATAGGGAAACAAAATGTGGATAGGCAAGTGCATTTTGCAGTAAACCACAAGGAATGATTCCATAAAATTTCATTAAGGATATACATAAGAACTAAATTCGATTCCATTCCGTTTCTGTTTCCGGAAGGGTTTGAAAATATTAATGCTTGACGCGCCAAACACGCCCTTAATTTAATTTTCATGGAATCCTCAAATATTGTATAGAGATGTTATTCATTTAGAACGGAGTCCAAACTAAATTTAACGAGCTTAAAAGTGTGTTCATGTTCGTTTAGTTAAATCAACGAGCCTGAGACAAACTTTTTGCAAGTCGAGCCCAAGCCCACACCACTATTGCAGATTGACTGATATAGTCACCTTTAAGGACGCTATTCAAGTCAAACAAGCCGAGCTCAAACCGATTCTAAATTTAATGAGATTAAAATATATGCTTATTTTCGGCTTGTTTAGAAAGCAAATTAGTTTGAGCCGAGCTGAGCTTGCTGCATATAACAACCTGAATAGTGAATACTGCATATGCCTTTTAGCAAATTTCTTTTAGTTTCGTAACTGTTTTGTTGCCAATGGCTTACTGAGTTGTTCTTTGATTCATTGTCCTAGATAATCACAATGCCGCCAGATGGTTCATATGACATGTTCCGCACATTACGAATTTCAGCATACGGATTGCTAATAATGGGTCCATCACAGCATTACTGGTTTAGCTCTCTGTCAAAGGTTATGCCTAAGAAGAATTTATCCTCAACCTTGTCGAAAATCATCATGGGACAGACCATTTATGGACCTTGCATGAACAGCATTTTCTTCTCATACAATGCAGCACTTCGAGGTATTGATTACACATTGCAAGGGTTTTAACTGTCATAAACTGTTTAGAATCATTCTACTGAACACATGAATCTTAGGTGAAAGCCGAGACGAAATTGTGGCTAGATTGAAGAGAGACCTTCTCCCTACACTGAAGAATGGGATCATGTATTGGCCATTTTGTGATTTTCTTACCTTCATGTTTGTCCCTGTCAATCTGCAGGTACTCTTTCAACTTTCCTTTCTTGATCATAACATTTTTTTTTGTTTTTGATCGATTTCGGAAATTTTCTATTTGGTATTTTTGTTCTGATTGATGCTTATATTTATTGACAGCCGTTGGTGAATAGCTCATTTGCATACTTGTGGACTATTTATTTGACATATGTTGCAAGTTTAAAGAAAGTTGGAAGTGATTAGAGATCAGAGAACATTATTGTTCAACTCTCTCAACATTATTGTTCTGATTGTTCTTTGAAGAAGAAGCTTTGGGATGACTATATATGAGTTTTGATGATGAAAAACTTGCTAATGAAGATTTTCAGGGTAGTTTTCTCAACTTGATCCATAGTTGAGGCTGTGTCTCACAATTTTTTAGAAGTTATTTGGGCTATTTTTCAACTCTCTCAAAGTTGTGGCTATTTTCCGAAATTTGTCATGATATAAAACCAAAAAATGCAGTCTAACGGAAACTCATTCCGCCATGTCCGCCATCTTCACCCTATCCACCGCCGTCGCCTCCACGAACCACCGTCGTTTCCTACTCTCATTCCGGCGATCCTTCGTCGACGCCAAGGTCAAATGGGTTCGAGATCCCTACCTCGATTTCGCAGTTGAGAAAGAAAAAAACCTCACAGCAGCCCTTTCTCTAAAGAATCTCATCCTTACATCTTCCTCAAACTCTCTCCCAATCTCCATAGCCTCAGCTCACAAGCCAATCTCCAATTTCAAGTTCATCCAGCGCTACCCAACGCTATTCAAAGTCTTTCACCCACCTCTCTCGCCTCCTCACGTGAAGCTCACTCGCCAATTCCTCGCTCTGCACAGGAACGAGCAGGCGATTCACGACTCCATGGATGAGAAGGAGCTTGCTGCTCAGAGGTTAGTGAAGATTTTGATGCTGGCGAAAGCTGGTAGGATTCCGATTGATATAATCGATGGCTTGAAATTTGATTTAGGTTTGCCTGATAACTTCATACTTGACCTTGTTTCGTATTATCCGGACAGTTTTAGGGTTTGTAGAATGATGGATAATTTGAATTCATTTGGATTGGAATTGGTTAATTGGAGGGATGATTTGACTGTTTCTGCTATACAGAGAAGTGTTATGGGGGATGAAGATGCTAATTTTGGGATTAGAAGAGGTTTGAAAATTAGGTTTCCTATGTCGTTTTCACCTGGTTTTGATTTGCAGAAAAAGGTTAAAGATTGGACAGAAATGTGGGAATCTTTGCCCTATATTTCTCCATATGAGAATGCCTTTCATTTGGAACCAAGCAGTGATCAGATGGAGAAGTGGGCTGTTGCCATTCTTCATGAATTGTTGAGCATTACCATCTCTAAGAAAACCGAGATCAAGAACATTTTCAGCTTAGGAGACTATTTAGGTTTTGGTCCTAGGTTTAAGAAGGCCCTTGTACATTTTCCGGGGATATTTTACGTATCGAATAAGATCAGGACCCAGACTGTGGTTCTTAGGGAAGCTTATAAGAAGGATTTTCTGCTGGTTAAACATCCATTGATGGGTATTAGACATCGGTATATCTTTCTCATGAGTAAGTCTCGGAAATTGCGGAAACAGATGAAGAAGGAAACCGCTTCTCAGCTGAGTTGCGGAAGATCCGAAAACAGATGTTGACTATGATTGGGAGAAATGATTGATGAGATGAATCTTTGCTTGCATCAGATTCATATTCACTTAAGTGCCAAACCAATTTGCGGTATCTTGGTATGTTTTTATTCCATTCTCACTTCCCTTTCGCAAATTTTATATTTGGTAAGGAAAATGCTGATAAAAATTCCATCCACACCTATCTAACTGAACCTTAAAAAGAATCATCTTTAGTGAGACACTTTAACTACCTTTGATTCTGGTGATTGATACTCCATAGCTGTGGCCTACTGTATTTTAGTTGCTTGTATTCGAGTTTTCATTGTTAATGGATAAAAGATGGTCTGAGCATGAGCATGAGTTGTAATGTAGTTACAATCTGTGTCTTGAAGCATTAATGATGTTTACTTGGCACTTTGGTTCTGTTTTCTTCCGGTTTAACATTATAAAAAATAATTTAAAATTACTTTTTTTAGTCTAGAAGATAAATAGAGTTTTAAATTTCTTTATAACGTGAATTAATCTATTGATAAGGATAAATTGATATAATAGATTCAATTATTAGGTTATTTTGTTTCTGTCTTATATTTAGGTTTAAGGAAATCTTCTAGAACATATAGGATTAGATTAGGAAAGTAATCCCATATTATAAATTATTATTGTTATCTTATGTTTGGGAAAGTAATCCCAAATTATTATAAATTATTATTGTTTCTGTCTTATATTTAGGTTTAAGGAAGTCTTCAGCCAGGCGGGATAAACTACTGAAGCAAAGTCCAAGCCTGACATAAAGGTACAAACTTTATTCCTTTTTGAGCTTCAGGACGCTTGCCATGGCTACCCTCTGTTCTTCGCAAGGTGTATTGGACAACGAAAGCCTTTTGATTGAAATCCTCCTCTTATTCCCAGCAAAAGACCTTGTGAAATTGAAATCTGTTTGCAGAATGTGGAATTCGGTTATAAAATCCGACCTGTTTACCCGAATCCACACCCGTCTCCACCCGCTAAACTCTGAACCTACTTCTGCCGTCCTCCTCCAGCAAATTTATCCTAACCCGCTTTGTCCAACTCCGTTCCCAATCCGAATCCTGTCCCGAGCAGCCGAACTCTTGCAATTTTGTAACCGATTGCCTGTGATTGGGAGGAAAGAAAGGAGGTCGGGAATGGTGGGTCGTTGGCGGAAGAAACTGATGGCTTGTGATTCAGAGAGGAATGCGTGGAGAAGACAATGTGAAGATAGAGTTCCGCTTGTTTGTTATGATGTTTTTCCTTCTACTGCAACATTGGCTTTGTTTTGACGACAGAAAATAGTTCTTAGTTATGAGCAATACGATGTTAAAAGGATTTTTATGTGAAGTTTATTACAAAATCTTGTGAAATTTCGAAAGAGCTCTTGTCCTTGGATTTTCTGTGTGTTATGTTCTTGTTTAGTCAAACGTTAGAGAGTAGAACAGATATGTACCAACTGAACGAAAAACAAAAAACAGGTCACACGTCCATGGATGTGTTGTGTGGTTTTACCATCCTTCTTGTACAGAAGGCACACAAGAGTACAACAAATACACGACTGGGATCAACAAATACACGAGGAATTTTACCATCCTTCTTGTTTGGTCAAATGTTATAAGCGATACAAACCATCATCATATTTACTAAAAATAATGTCTTGTTTTTTCCGACAAAAACTTTAACTCCGGCACAACCACACTAGTTGCCAAACCCAGACGTTGCTGAACCTGGAGTTGCCAAATACGAGAGAATAAACCCCCACGCACAGCCACACTAGAGTTACCCACGCGAATGGCCTCGTAGGCGTCATACGAGAGAATAAACCCCCACGCACAGCCACACTAGAGTTACCCACGCAAATGGCCTCGTAAGCAGACGCCGTGGAAAAGGCCCCATCTTTGGGCAACATCTTCCGGACTATATCGTCCCCAGACGTGTCCCGGACACCCGACGCCATAACACGCAGAAGTCTACCGTTATCCAGCATAAACTGACCACATTTAGACTAATCGTATCCCACTCCGTCTATAATGCTATTTATGCACAATATTTTTATACGTATCTATATATACTACTAAAATAGAACCCTTTTCTTCCACATGTCAACACCTTAACTATCCCACCTATGACTTTTTGTCAAATATTTACAATTTTGCCACATTTTAATTACTATTATGCCATTATTCAATAAATGTTTTAATCAAAATTAAAATATTTTCCACCTCAAATTATGCCAATTCAACAAATAATTCCATGTCATCATTTTCAATATCTTACGGTTATAAAAATAATTTAAAAAAAAATATCATATCACCTAACCGAATTTAGAGATTTCAAACATCAAAGCCTTTCTGACTTGGCCTGGCCCGGTCGCCCTACGCGACTGGCGCTTCAAAAGGCGAAACGAAAGTCCTAGTTTGGCGATCTAAGGGGCGGACACTTTTTGGTTATCTAAAGGGTGGTCGTAGATCAGGAAGTGTGCGCTTTCGTTTTCGAATGTGGAGTGAAGCCTTACGAGTCTACAAGCTTTTCTATGGATTTTGTTTGGATTCTAAATTTTACAAAATAAATCTGAACTAACATTTAAATCTTATTGGTTACAATATGAGATATAACAATATTTTATTTAAAAAATTTTATTATCGTTAATAAATATTTTAATAATCGTTTATTAAATTATTTTTTTAAAAAAATAATCAATTTTAAAAAAATATTTTTCTTAACAAAAAATTTAATTTTTTAGTTATAGGTAATAATATTAAAAAAATAAATTAGAAATTTGTTACGTAATTTTTTTTATTTAACACTTTGAAAATTATTATAAATTTAATAATTAATTTTTTTTACATGATCTAATCATATTGATATTAATATATTATTCTTAACATGTAGCGCTTTTTTTTTAAAAAAAAAAATTGTAATTTGTTTAAATAATAAATTTTCAATTAATAATTAATTTTTTTCCCGCACAAGGTGCGGGTATTAGACTAGTTTGCGTATAAATTCCGTCTATATAGCTTTTTGTTACATTTCATTCCGTCTATATTCTTATTTTAACCTTACTTTCTCTTTTTCCCATAAATATTTGAGAAAAATAAATTACAAAAGATATTATTGGTTTATTTGTGGAGGAGTAGGACCTACTTTATTTTGCACTGTTGTGATTTTTTTTTATTACTATTTACACGGAGAAAATACATGGGATGTAGGAATTTGTTTTAAATAGAAGTGCAAAATTTAACCCTTTTCGCTAGGGATGTAGATAGTCTTACAATTAACATCTAGTCTAATTAAAAACCTCATAAGATCTCGAATCTATTGCGTGCATAAATATGCATCTGCTTCTAGTCACTCCAAATTAAAAATATAGAATAAATCTTACAAAACTTCACGATACCACTCAAAACTAAACTCACGATAACAAACCCAAACCTTACTTGAATTCCCTATAGCCTCTTGATTGAACTTAGCTACTAACAATCTATGGGATCTAGGGTTAGGTTTTTGCCTCTGTCCTCACCTTTGTCTCATTGCGCCGTTAACACCGCCTTGGAGCAAAAACTGGCAATCAAGAAGAATCATATTTGGCTTCACTTTCTATTGATTCTTAGATTAAAAGTGTTACGTGGTTTGGAACAAAAACTGACAATCTCTACATCCGACACAAAATTCACATACTTTTACAATTGGAAGAATTGACGACATAGAAGGCAGTAGGTAAAATCAGTGTTTGCATTGAGGTCCTCTGTAGAGATGGGGCCGGTTCAAACCAAACCGCCGAACCGGCGGTTTGTGAACCGGCGCAAACCGCCGGTTTGACCAAACCGGCGGTTTAGGTTTGCCGGTTTGGTTCAACCGGAGGTTTGCGGTTTAGGTTTAGGTTTGGTTATTTTTTTATTTATTTTTTTAAAAAAATGGACCAAACCGGCGGTTTGGAGATCAAACCGTCGGTTAACCGCCGGTTTGGTCCCCTAAACCGGCGGTTAACCGCCGGTTTGGTCCGGTTTGGTCAAGTTTTTCATTTTTTTTTTTTAATAAACCGGCTAAACCGCCGACCAAACCGGCGGTTTAGGTTAAACCTAAACCGCCGGTTTGGATTTTGACGGTTTAGGTTTGCGACCCACCTCTAGTCCTCTGTCCGCCGGCATATTGTGCATGTTGGGCTAGAGGGATCCTTTCCAGCTGAGGCGGAGCCTCTTGAACCTCGTATGGAAATGGGACGTTAACCGGAGCACTTGGGAAAGAAAAAAATCGGGCGGGGGTGTTGAAACTAAATTAATCAAAGTATAAATGAACACATGTTTTAACGCATGTGTGCGCCGGACACTTTTCCGGGCATATTTCCGGTGGACTAAAACTCTGAACCTTTCTTGGGAAAAGAAAAACCGAGTGATCCGGTGGTAGTGCACGATAGATTGCCTGAATACCTCTCTGCAACAACAATGCAATCGAAGAAGAAATAGTTTGAAGAATCAAATACAATAGATTGCCTGAATACGACAGTAGTACTCAAAACCTCCTGTCCGAGTGAAGAAACAAACAAGAAACTCTTCTTTGACGCTCTTTGACGGAGGGGAGAATGAAGGCGGAATTTCTTTTGGGGTTTCTTTACTGAACTTTTTCGTTTTATAGGTCACTGTAGCACAAACAATAGACTTTGGGTGAAAGAAGAAATTTTTTTATATATATTTTAACCGAATTTTTTTGACTCTTTTTTTGACATTTACTTATTAAAATTTATTAAAAGATATGAGGGCTTTTCGTTAACAAAGAATGTGCCATGATAATTTTACAAAAGAAAAACTAGCTAGTGATTCATGCCAAAATCTCATATTTGAAGTAGAGATTTTTATGCAAATTATGGGTATTTTTTTCAAAGTTGATTTGTGGTAATTTAAACTACAACTTTGAACTTGATTTGTACCTGCAACTTCTTGCCTAAGCACATGTTCAACTTGGTTTTCTTCACTAAACTAGAGTGTGATAAGGAGTCATGGATATCAGCTAGCTTATTTTCTCAACGCCTAAAGTATTTTACTCAATAAAAAAAATACTTGAACTAACATTAAAAAAAATTCGCAATCTTTCACAGCGTGAGGTACCTTATGATACTAAAATATTGATCTCCATAATCCAATATTTTAGTATCATAATGTACCTCACACTGTGAAAGATTGCGAAAAAATGATGCGTAAGAGTTTTGAGCCATCAAATCAATAATCATGGTGATGATGTCAGGATTTGTTTGTTAAACGTTTTTACTCGCTTTTCTCTTTCTTGTAAGCCGTCAAAGAAATAGAGTTGTAAAAATTTACGTTTATCGATCTAAGGTGATATGCTTGGAAGAAAATGATACAAATGTCCTTGTAAACGGAACACATGGATGACTTTAATTGTTTCTGCATTTATGTTATCATATCCTAGGGAGCTAAAAGCGAAGAAGTTGTTATACAACCTCGCACTTTATCTAAAATGGTCACCAAGGCTCGTATTATCAGTAAATAAACGAACCAACTTAGATGAAAGCGGGTTCATTATCACTATTGATTAGAATGTTAGCTAACAATTTTATACCACTTTGTAGATGCCTTGCAGGTTAGGGAAGCGGTCGAGTGATCCGGTGGTAGTGAGATCCCGGGGTTCGGTACATTATAGGACGGGGTCTAATTTCTATTTATTGTTGCCTTAGAATTTTGTTATGATATTTGTGGTTTTGAGAACTCGGATGGAGTTTTCGTTTTGAGTTGTATATTGAATTGTCATCGTGCACTAAAACTCTTTCATTTGCTTTTTATTTGTGTCATGTTGTAAGGTCCGGTGAAGATGTTGTCAGGCTAAGGCTCAAGACCCATTGTGAGGTCCTAGCCCGTACCATCCTGAGTCCTTCGAATTTGGGGTGTTACAATAAGGTATCAAAGCCAAGTTGACAACAATGACACTCACAATCTTCTAAAAGGCCGAATAGACAAATAAACAGAACCCGCAAGGGTTCTGAGTTTTCAAAATGAATTTCGTTTTCAAATCACGAGCATAGTGAGGTTGGGATAGAATGTACGGGACCACCACTACCTCCGCAGATCTCGGCAACCTAGTTTATTGGATTTAAAGTTGTATGTGGATTATAACTAGAATTTCTGGACCTTAGAGTATTATAGTTGTTTTTAGACTTGTTGTATTCTTATATCAACATAGTCTTATATACATCATATCGTCATCAGATGACACGCACTAGAGCGACAACATACGTAGGACTAGGAGGGGGTATGCCTCCCCTTCCTCTTGTGGTCCCGAGACGGGGATGTGTAGGTAGACCTCTAGAGGCAAGAGGTCGAGGACGTGTCCCCATTGTGGATCCGCCAGCTGCGGATGTTCTTGTTGAGGAGGTGGCCGAGAGTGTTATTCCCAAGGTTATGGATGAGACCCTTGCTAGGTCCAGAGCACGAAGGTCAGGTTCAGCTGTCAGCTGATTCGGGCCGAGTATCCATAGGAGCATCTGAGTACCGGGAGTATTTTCAGCAAGTTGATGAGGCATTTATGGCTAGAGCACTACCCCCAGCACCGTCGGTACCAGCTAGATCAGCGGAGGTTTTACAGAGGCTGACCCAGGTGGTAGTTCCATCAATCCCAAGAAGATGCGTACCTCCTTGACGTTCTTAGGAGGCGGCCATGATGCTATTGACTCGATCTTTTCCGGATCTACCATGATCCCTCCAGCTGAAACGATGTGACCAAGGAATCCTACCTCGGGCATCTAGAACTCACACTTAGAGAGCTTGGCGTACAACTCTCTATCCGGCAAGACTTGGAGTACGATCCTCAAGTGTCCTGCATGCTCCTTTCTACCGCGAGAGTATACCAAAATGTCATCTATGAAGACAACTACAAACTGGTCTAGGAAGTCGATGAAGATGTTGTTCATCAACTCCATGAAAATTGCGGGTGCATTTGTGAGCCCGAATAGCATCACTACAAACTCGTAGTGGTCATACCTCGGCCGAAATGCCGTCTTGGATATGTCCTGCTCTCTCACCCTCAGCTAGTGATATTTGGATCTCAAATCGATCCGTGAAAATACTAAAGTTCCATGCAACTAGTCCAAAAGATAGTCGATACGAGGCAAGGGGTACTTATTCTTGATCGTCACCTTGTTAATTAAGCTCTCGGCAGTCAATACATAAACTCATCGACCCGTCTTTGTTCCTAACAAAGAGTACTGGTGTGCCCAAGGAGATACACTAGGATGATGCCTTCTCAGCTAACTCCTCGAGCTGCTTCTGAAGCTCAAGCATCTCGATAGGCGCCATACGGTAAGGAGCCTTAGAGATCAGTCTCGTACCGGGCTCTAGATCAATGTGAAAGTCTACACTTCTTTGTGGAGGTAAACTTGATGGCTCTCCAAAAACGTCAGTAAACTCGCACGCTGCCGGAATTTCCTCCAAAGTTGAGCTCGTACTATCCTTCATGGCATAAAACCAAAAAGTATCGCATCCCTGACCAATAAGTCTCACAGCTCGCAATGCACTGATGATTGTACCGGTCTTCCCGAGATCACATCCTCTAATGATCTCTACATTGCCGGCCTCTATAGTTACCGTCATTGTCCTCCTACCGATGTCCCGAACTGCTCGATGTTGATCTATCCAATCCATACCCAGAATAACTTCTTCATGTACTAAGTATATGCCGAAGAAGTCAGTTGGTCAATCGCGACCTCCCAATCTAATAAGGCAATCGCGAACCTCTCGGGTACCTCTAATCTTACCCCGATCGGGTAATCCTATAAAGAAGGGTTTTCCCTCTATGGTAACTAATGCCAGTCTATCTACATATGCATCAAATATAAAAGAATGCGTAACACCGGTATCGAAAAGAACTTTGACAAGAAAACCATTAATATGAATGGTACCTGTGGTCGTTGGAGCTGACGACTCCACTACACTCCTTAACTCATACACTTTAGCTGAAGCGCCTCTGGTGTCGGTAGTACCACCTCCTCGTCCTCTGCCCTGACGGTAGAACGCAACTTTATGTCCGGACTTGCCACAAGAAAAGCAAGTCATTGCAGGCTTCTCACAATCTGCTCGGATGTGTCCGACACCTCCACACTTATGACACTGTCGTCCTCTCAGTACCGGAGCATTCTGTCGTTTGACCATGCCCGAATCCTAATGCTCCAGCTTCAGCACTGGTTGGTCCAGTCTTCTGTCTCTTCTCAAGACCTCCTGCCTGAGAAGCTCTCCAAGGATCCGGTCAATCCCCGATCATACTCCTTATCGACTCCAAAGCGGAAACAACATGGTCTAGCCAAAGATCCACCACTAGTCGTGCTTCATTCCGAACCCTAACATCCTCAGCTGATCTCACGGGTACTAGTGGTACTGGTGCAGGTCCTCCAGTCATGATAGCTTCTTCAACTCTCTACACGTAGTCGCAAAATGCAAATACTCCGATGGTCACTTGACCGGACTCGATCGTATGTGCTCTCTATCCTCCGGACTTCTCAATAGTCCCGTTCCCTACTTCGAGAACATTCTCTCAACAACTTCTTCAGTGAACGCCTTAGCGATAGACGGATCAGCAACTGGGGCTTGGTCCTGACCTCTAGCTAGTGGAGGTCCTTCTGCACGTCCTCGTCCATTGATTGCAGGTGGAAGAGGTGGTTAACCCCTTCCTCGCCCTATAGCAGAGGTAGCACTAGTACACGTCATCTGCTATAAGGATAGATATAAGGATATATATATATATATATATATATATATATATAAGGTCACGCTAACAACTACAATAAAATTCCAGAAAAAGACATATAAATGCCAACATATAAGAAAACCAACAGTTGAGATCCGCGGAGGTAGTGGTGGTTGCCCGTACATCTATCCCAAACCGACAAGTTTAAAACAAAACCCCCTTTCGAAAATGTAGACCCCTTGCGGGTTCTGTTTATTTATCTATTCGGCCTTTAAAAGATTTTCAATGTCATTGTTGCCAAGCTAGAGCTCAGATACCATATTGTAACACCCCAAGTTCTAGGAACTCGAGGCGTTACGGGCTAGGACCTCACAATGGGTCCCGACCCTCAGATTAGCAACGACATAACGGATCTTACAACAAGGAACAAATAAATGAAACCAAAACTTATAATAAAACCAAAGGTTTAAACAAAGGGAAGCATAACAGACTCACAACCGAGTTTAAAACAAAGGGAAAACAACAACATAAACATAAACTTGATCCCGTCCTATAATGTATAGGAACCCTGGCTGACCACACCATCAGGATCACTCAGCAGCATCTCTAACATGCGGAACATCTACAACATCGGTATAAACCGTTAACTAACTAGATATCAAAAAGAATGTAAAGGCACAAACACACATAAGGTAATGTAAACATATAACATGATAGCACTCAACCGGTTATTATTTTTTATTAAGTTAAATCCCTTTACTAATTCAACTTATGTTGTCACACGAGAATCATTATGATCTCGCCTTTGTCCCCTTTCACCGTCAGGAATAGAGCGAATGCATCCCTCTGTCACCTGTTGGACTGGTCGCAAGAGCACCTCCCAGTTTCCCCATTTTGAACTAGGCAATCGGTCAGCGCCCTGTTAAAATACACTTGGGCCAATACAGTTATAAAGGTCAATCTTAGTTCCGGTTATCAGTTATAACGATAAAGATAAACAAACACCACAAATACGGTCAAATCAATATACGAAATGAATCTAAGTAAGTCCAAAGGACTTACCTCTCTCGAAGGTAACTCGCAAATCAACAACAACTCAGTTTCCCGCAGGAAAGGAGGAAGCAAAGTCTGTTCACACAAGGCATCACGAATCAGGAACCGAGGCGATTGCTAGAAGTCTATAACTTCTAGTCTCCATGATCTCTAAGAGATCTACACAAGTTAGGGTCACAAATCCTAGTCTTACAGGTCACCAAGGGTCAACAACAACATCCTAAGCCAAGGGAAGGAACAAGGGAAGCAAGGAAGGAAGCAGCTCACCAAAGATGGGAGCTACTGCAGAGGAAACCGCAGGGGCGGCACAACAGAGGCGCGGGGGCGGTAGCGTGACAACAGCGTCTGTTGGGGTTTCTCTCGACAAAAACTCACAACAAGGGAAGCAAGGAAGGCACATGGGCGGCACAATAGAGGCGCGGGGGCGGTGGCGTGACAACAGCGTATGTCAGGGTTTCTCTCGACAAAAACTCATAACAAGGGATCAAAAGCTCGATCCTTTGATCCACACACGACAAGACTTAACCAAAGGAGTATGTGAACCCCAACGAATCAACAACGAGAAGGCCAACAAGAATGAAGGCTCAACCTTGATTCTTGGAGGAGAAGAAAAGGAAGAACGAAAGGAGAAAACGAAATAGAAGGGAACGTCATGCAGCAACACATGAACGTGATGAAGAACTTAGAGAAAAAAACTTACACGTTCAGCACAAAGAATGAGAGAAACGGCTGCAACTCTTAGGGTTGAAGAAAATCGTATCCAAGAAATGGAAAAACGACGAGAAGACGAAAATTTATAGGAAACGGGGAAAAAGATCGAAGGAAGGACGTTCTAGGGAACGGGAAAAAGACGATAAAGTAAATATATAATTATGTTAAATGATATATACATTTCGATTTATGTTTAGAAAGAAGTTTAAAATATTAATAAATAAATGTCAAAAAAGTGTTAACATGGCTTCAGACGTACCGAAGGTTCTTATCTCTACCCAACCTCTAGTCCCCTGCACAAGCAAAGTTATCGGATATCAGACAAATATGATATTCATTATTCAACCCAAATATTGTTTCCATTAGAGTATTGGGCTTAACGGCAGTTGGAGCCCAACTAAAAATGGGTCAAATTCTATATTGTGCTTAACGGCAGTTAGAGCCCGTTCAATATGTGTAAGACCTTAGTTTTGCCTTTACCGCCCCTGCGACAAGACGCACCCGCAACAGGGTCAGCCGCCCCTACAGCTGACTGCAGATAACACCCGATCTCAGCATTTAGATTTCTTATAAATTTTCGTCTTCTCGTCTTTTTTCCGTTTCCTATAAGTCAATAAAAATATAATGATATTTATAAGTCAATAAAAATTGTAACTCTTATTCCTATAAATGTTGAATGATATTTATAAGTCAATAAAGTAAATATATAATGAAACAATTTGGTTTACTAGGTTTTTTCTAGTTTTGTGTTTAGTAAATGTACCCCTTGAGAGAAGAGTGTGTAGAGTTTGAAAATAAATACAAAAGGGTACATTTACTTAATTAAAACATTAAAAAGCCTAGTTACTACTCTAGTTTTTCAAAAAAGCCTAGTTACCAAAATTGCTCTTATATAATTATGTTAAAAATATAACTATCTATAAAAAAATTAACACAAATACGATTTTGAGTTCGAATTCTACTTTTGTTGATAACAATACATTTAGTCTGAACTTATATCACTAAAATAGTGTAGCTTAGCGAAAACATGTTGGTCTCATAACCAATAGGTCTTAAGATTGAATCCCACCTAAATATTTTTTGGATATTTATGAAAAAATTAACTATATTAATTACATCTCCTCTCAAATTAATAAAATGTTCCATGGTCTAGCGGTCAGAGCATTGGTGTTGAACAAATTGGTCCTGATTTTGAGTCTTGCTAGAAGCTTTTACACAAAGCTTCACTTTTTTTTAAAGAAACCCGCAGTTTAGAACTGCGGGTTGCTCATTTAAACCCACAGTTTGAAATTGCGGGTCTACTCCGAACCTGTTTCCTTCATATACTCGGAAATAGTTTTTTCCGTACCTAATTTTAGAAATAATTTTTTGTTTGTTATTATTCTGGAAAAAAAATCCAGTTTCTAAAAGATATAGACACTTCTCGTACAAAAATTGTAGAAATATTGTCCCTGGTACAAGGAAAATTTGATGATTACACGATGATCGGAATAATCGTTATATGGTGAAATATTTGGTTTACGAGGAACAAAAATATTCCAGTGATAAAACACTAACTGATATCACCCAACTAGTAACTACAAAAATTCAAGAATGGGATAACATCAACTCCAAAAATACTGCCAAAAAACAAATTACTACAAAGAAAAACATGGAAAATACATTGGTTCATGCCGATGGTAGGAAATTTGAAACTCAATTTGATGGATCGAAACGAAGTGATGACCATTGTGCATTTGACTACATCATAAGATACCATAATGCATCGGCTATTGCCTATGACTATGGACAATGTGGACACAAGTCGGTCTTGTTTGCAAAAGCACTCGCTCTAAGGAACGGCCTACTGAAAGCAAGAGAAATGGAAATAAAAAATATTGAAGTTGAGGGAGATAATCTCACGATTATCAACTCAATCATAATATCTGAAAACGTCAATGAGAAATCAATCTTATTATGACGGACCGTTCCATCACCCATCCGGTTGGGATCTTAGAGGACATCCCGGTACAACTAGGAGGATTCTACGTGCCTATTGATTTTGTAGTGTTGGACATTCCGGCGGATTATCCGGTTCCCATCATCTTAGGAAGACCTTTCCTAGCCACCTCCGGATGCTTAGTGGATTGCAAGAACGGGACTCTCTCCTTCAACATCGGAGAAGAGAACATCAAGTTCAAGTTGTCCACAATGATGAAAGGGTCAACCCTTGATGAAGATGTCTTCAACATAGTCGAGCAAGAGGAATCTAGAGAAATTGTGAGCTCGATCTTGATCAAGGATCCCTTGGAGAAGGTTCTCACCTTAAGTATGATGGAGGAAGGTGTTGAGGAGGCTTGCAATGAAGAGATCAAAGCCTTGGAAGCATTGGAAGAGGAGCCAAGAGTTGGATTTGAAGACCACGAAGAGGTGTTGAACAGCTGCAAGTTCCACGGTCGAGATTTACACTCCACGGCCGTCAAACTTTCTGGACAACTCCGGGAAGCAAGCTTGGCAAGAACCACGGCCGTGGAAGATGAGCAAACCGTGTTTCCAGCCGTGGTTTTTCCTGGATCAGCTCTTGAAGATGATCAAGCTTCTAGGAGCTATGGGGACTCTTCATTTGCTTTGGATTCATCTCATCCAACCTTATTTGGATCGTCTTCAACCGATAAAGGTCCTCCTTCACTTGAACTTAAACCCCTCCCCTCTCATTTGAAGTATGCTTTTCTTGGTGATAACTCTACATATCCTGTGATTGTTAATACATGCTTGAGTGGTGATGAACTTGCTAAGTTGTTGCATGAACTAAGATTGCATAGGAAAGCCATTGGTTATACTATTGATGATTTGGTTGGCATTAAGCCATCTTTGTGCATGCATAAGATAATGATGGAAGATAATCATAAACCCTCTATTGAACATCAAAGGAGATTGAATCCTATAATGAAAGAGGTAGTCAAAAAGGAAATCATTAAGTTGCTAGATGCGGGAATTATCTACCCTATCTCGGATAGTAAGTGGGTTAGTCCCGTTCATGTAGTACCTAAGAAGGGTGGGATGACCGTAGTGACTAATGAGAACAATGAACTAATCCCGACTAGGACGGTTACGGGGTGGAGGATGTGCATTGATTATAGGAAATTGAACATGGCCTCTAGGAAAGATCATTTCCCTCTCCCCTTCATTGACCAAATGCTAGAAAGGTTAGCTCAACACTCTCATTTTTGCTATCTAGATGGCTGTAGTGGATTCTTCCAAATCCCTATCCACCCCGATGACCAAGAGAAAACAACCTTTACATGCCCATGGGGTACTTTTGCATATAGAAAAATGCCATTTGGGTTGTGTAATGCACCCGCCACCTTCCAAAGGTGTATGATGGCCATCTTTTCGGAATACATAGAAAATATCATGGAAGTGTTCATGGATGATTTCTCTGTTTATGGTTCTTCTTTCGATAATTGTTTGGCTAACTTATCCTTAGTATTGCAAAGATGTGAGGAGACAAATCTTGTCTTAAATTGGGAAAAATGCCACTTCATGGTAAGTGAGGGCATTGTGTTAGGACACTTGGTGTCTAACTGTGGTATTGAGGTTGATAGGGCCAAGATTGAGACGATAGAGAAGTTGCCACCACCTACCTCGGTGAAGGGGGTAAGGAGTTTCTTAGGGCATGCCGGTTTCTACCGGAGGTTTATTCAAGACTTTTCTAAAATCTCTAAACCCCTCACTAACCTACTAATGAAGGATGTTGATTTTGTCTTTTCCAAAGATTGTCTTGAAGTCTTTTGTAGGTTGAAGAACGCCTTGATCTCCGCACCTATCATGCAACCTCCGGATTGGAGTCTGCCATTTGAGATCATATGTGATGCAAGCGATGTAGCCGTTGGGGCTGTTTTGGGGCAAAGGAAAGATGGGCGCACTCATGCTATTTATTATGCTAGCAAGACGCTGGATGATGCCCAACTCAATTATGCTACCACCGAGAAGGAGTTGTTAGCGGTGGTGTACGCATTTGAGAAGTTCCGCTCATACCTTGTTGGAGCGAAGGTCATAGTTTATACGGATCATGCTGCGATCCGTTATCTACTTACAAAGAAGGATGCTAAACCAAGGTTGATTCGGTGGATCCTCCTTCTTCAAGAGTTTGATTTAGAAATACGGGACAAGAAGGGATCCGAGAACTCCGTGGCGGATCACCTTAGTAGACTCCCATCATTGGAGCTTGAAAAAGATAACATCCCGATAGATGACTCATTCCGGGATGAGCAATTGCAAATGGTGGAAGAATGCTTGTTCCAAGTATCTAGAGGAAGTGAACCATGGTATGCCGACATCGTGAACTACTTAGTATGTGAGGAAGTACCTCCCGGATTGACATATGCACAAAGGAAGAAGTTCTTCAACGATGTGAGGCACTACTATTGGAGTGAACCACTTCTATTCAAGAGAGGACCGGATGGAATGTTTAGAAGGTGCATACCGGAAGATGAAGTGAAGAGTGTGATCCGGCATTGCCACTCCTTACCATGTGGAGGCCATGCTAGCTCACACAAGACGTGTGCAAAGGTATTGCAATCCGGTTTTTATTGGCCTAACTTGTTTAGAGATGTGCAAGGTTTTGTAGCGGCATGTGATGCTTGCCAAAGGACGGGCAACATCTCAAGGAGGAATGAAATGCCCTTGAACAACATCCAAGAAGTCGAAATATTTAATGTGTGGGGTGTAGACTTCATGGGACCATTCCCTTCTTCATGTGGCAATCTCTACAACCTATTGGTGGTGGACTATGTGTCAAGATGGGTGGAGGCAATCGCTTCTCCCACAAACGATGCCAAGGTGGTAGTGCGGTTCTTCAACCGGGTGATCTTCCCTAGGTTTGGTACACCAAGGGTGATCATTAGTGATGGAGGAAAGCACTTCACAAATAGGAATTTTGGGGCACTTTTGGCTAAGTATGGGGTGACTCATAAGGTTGCAACACCTTACCATCCACAAACTAGTGGTCAAGTGGAAATCTCCAACCGGGAGATCAAGGCCATTCTTGAGAAGACGGTGTCTAGGACTAGAAAGGATTGGGCTATGAAGCTCAATGACGCATTGTGGGCATATAGGACCGCCTTCAAGACACCAATTGGCACCACTCCTTACAAGTTAGTCTATGGAAAGTCTTGCCACCTTCCGGTGGAAATGGAGCATCGAGCTTATTGGGCCATTAAGTGGCTAAATTTTGACCTCAAGGAGGCGGGAGAGAAGAGGTTGCTTGATATAAACGCCCTTGAGGAGATCCGGTTGGAAGCTTATGAGAATGCCCGGATCTACAAGGAGAGAACCAAAAGGTGGCATGACAAGAGGATCATCCCCAAGGATTTGAGTGAAGGAGATCTTGTCCTTCTCTTCAACTCGAGGCTAAGGCTCTTTCCCGGAAAGCTCAAATCAAGATGGACCGGACCATATGTAGTGAAGAAGATATTTCCCCATGGAGCTATAGAGATAGGAGGGGAGCATTGTGGAAATTTCAAAGTGAATGGGCACCGCTTGAAGAAGTATATTCCGGGAGCTCCGGTGGACATGATTGCCCCCTTTCACCTTGAATAGACGCTCCCGAGTTTGGTCAAGCTAATGACCTTAAAGAAGCGCTTGGTGGGAGGCAACCCATTGGTAACATTTTTTCTTTTTAGTTTTGTTTTCGTTTCTAGATTTTTCTATCTTTGTGTGTGTTTTGTCTACTTCGTGTGTGTGCTAGAGCACTAGTAACATTGGAAGCCTTTCTTGGCATGTGAATGATGATGATGAAACCCTCACCAATTATGGGTGGAGCGGACGCGGAACTTGGACGGCTAGCGGTGCCTAGCGCGGGTCCCGAAGCTTTGATGGATGCTTAGAGCTCTCTACCATGGTTGAATAGGATCATCCATCATCAACTCATTTGAGAAATCCCAAATACCATAGCAAACCACTTTTACATTGTGAGAACCTTCTTTCACTCTCTTTACTTCATTTACACATTGGGGACAATGTGTTTCTAAGTATGGGGTGGGGTTTGCATGATCCTTTGCATGATGAGCATCTAGGATAGTCTAATATTTTCACATGTCTTGCATTGTAGATACATATTTCGAAAATCCCATAAAAATCCAGAAAATTTAAAAAACTTTTTGTGCTTTCTAGGCTTGGATATGATCCTAATGATGAATCTTGTCTTGTGAATTGGCTATGGATAGCTTTATGTGTTGAATTGATAAAAGCATATGTGGACTTGAACTACTTCTCTTAAATTCTATGATGATTTGTGATCATGATGTTTGCCTAGAAGGGATTGAGTATTGAAAGTTGAAATTACATGATAGTTCTTGCATACCATCTAGGAATGAATGAGGCACTTCATTTTTCTCTACTTCTCATCTTGATCATGATTGCTTGAGCACCTCAATTGATATAAATTGACCTCTTTTAACCCATCCAGGAATAGGAGCATGCTAGTGTGTTGAGATGTGTGAAAAGCAAGTGTGGGGTGAAGTTGTTGATGAAAGGAATGTCATGAATAAAATGCCGAAATTATTGTGAAAGTGTAGCCAAAAATATAGGTTTGGGGGCGTTGGTTTAAATGACAAGTAACTCGGTACACTTCACATAATCGGGTGTTGGTACCTTGCCAAAGTCAAATGAACCAATAGCCCTAACGAGCTTTGGTATGTGTGCCCGGTGTGGATGCACCTCGAAAAATAGAAAAAGCCCGAGGATGGCTAATCACCGAGGTTTCGGCTATTGTACACCAATGCCATTGTCTCAAAAATAAGTCAAAGAAAAAGAAAAGAAAGCAAGATAAGGAAAAATATACACTTGAGGGGAGTTGATCGAGAACAAGGATGTGGAGTTAGTTCCATTCCCGGATTAGCATCACATAACCTAGAAATCCCCACCCAATCACTACATTTCTTGGCCTTTTTATTTCACAAGACCTTATGACCTATCTGCATGTTTGTAAGACTTAGTGGTTTAGATTGGATGTACCCTTGATCTTCTTGACTTCTTCATCTTTACATTTCATGCATGCTTTTGAGTTAAGTACAATTGTCTTTCCATGCCTTCATTTGTTTGATGCATAATTGCTTGTCCATTGCCATACAACTTGACTATGAAGGTGATCCAATAGTAGAAGCACAAACCCAAAAAGATTTTGCCAATTTTCTGCATACATAAATCATGTCATATCTTAGTCTATAGTTGGGAATTTGCTCGGGGACGAGCAAACCTTAAGTATGGGGTATTTTGATAACACGATTTATGAGCTAGTTTTAGTTAATCATTTAGATAGATTTCTCACTCATTCATGCATGGTTTAGCATTAGTTCAAGACGTTTTGCACTCAATTCACGTACTTTGTCGAGATAGACGTCTACACGGACTTGTGCGTGTTTTATAGGTATTTCGGGAAATCTAGAAGCCAAAACGATGCGTTTGAAGATCGTTCATCTAGATGACACTTCCTCGGAAGCATTAGGATGCAAATTAAGGGCTAAGAAGACTCATGAAACCTTGCAAACATTAGCCATGCACCAAATCACAGCTTAATGATCCAAGGCAAAGTTTCTGCACAGAATCACGGTTCTCTGACACTCCACGGCCGTGGAATCAACCGTGGATTTTGCCAGATTCTCGTGACAGCTGTGCCACGACTCTCATGGCCAGCTCATGCAAGTTTGTTATAAAAGTGGTCCTTCATGGGGTGTGAGAGGCAGCTGGGAGCATCTTGGAGCAGCTCATCCATTATCCATTTCCTCTAACAAAAATATCCTCTAGAGAAGAAGATTTTCTAGGAAGGAAAGTGTCAAAAGGGAAGAAGAAGAACTCCATTGAAGAGGAGAAGAAGCACACACACCATTGCCACACTTGCTAGTTTTTGTAGTGAAGAATTCCGGATTCTATTTCTAGAGTTGTATGAACCTTTGAACCTTCTTTTGGAAGGATTGTAAGTCACCCAAATTCTATTTTCAGCTTGGTTTGATTCTAGTTCACTTATTCATCTCTTTTCTTCATTATATTGCAAATGAATGCTATGATTTTGTGTTTGCTTGTTTCGATTTCTATTATGAATGTTGTAGGCTAAATAGATGTGGTTCTAGGGTAAGGAAAGGATGGTTATGGCTAGGACCATGATAGGATGAGTTTAGATTTAACTTGGGATGACTTGTGTGTTTGAACGTATCCTCTGTTAGGAATCACGGCCAGATCTTGCCAAACCACGGCCGTGGTTTAGGTAGAACAAACCGTGATTTTCCAGATTCGATGGATCAAATCTTAGATTGTTAGAATGTTGAAATCCTAGGTGTTTGTTGAGTTAAATCTATCCTAGGGTGACCTAGTGTTAGCATCTAAGTGTTAGGAGAGACTTACCCGGTAATCCTTACTCTTAGATTCCAAAGATAACAAACCTTAGGTAGTGGTGAGCCTAATAAGCCGCCATTGGATTAAGTGTGCTGGATGGTAGCTTAAGACTAACCCTTCCGAGACTTACCCGGTAAGGATAGGTTGGATCTTTAGGTTATAATTCGGTTTGAGTAGAATTCCGTCCCTTAGGTTCTTAAAGACTTACCCGGTAATGAGATCTAGGGAATGGACTAGTGGATCATGAGACTTACCCGGTGATTGATCCCAATCATAGAAACATTTAGCCCCAACTTAGTCAATACAAGGAATGAATAGATAGCTTGAGTTCTATGCCATAACCGGAACTTCCAATCCCTAGAATCCGTCTTTTCTTTCTTTGATCTATATCTTGTTTGGTTTGTCTATTTGCGTTGATTCATAGTTTAGTTGATTGAATGCTTGCATGAATAGTGATCTTTGATTGATCACCATAAAACCAACCAAAAACATTTGAGATTTTCATTTCTTTATTTCTTCCCCTTTTCTTAACTTAGATTTTCACTAGACTTAATCATAAATTGAATCAATCTCACCTTAGTCTTTGTGTTCGACCTCGGAATACTATCCCTACTACAAACGTCCCGTACATTGCGGGTTCGCTAAGAGTTAGGAGAAATATAACGAGTATAAATTTAAAACCCAATTGCGCATCACACGATCTTAGCGTAACAAGTTTTTGGCGCCGTTGCCGGGGACTAGGTCTAGATTGAGTCTATTTTGTGATTATTTATTAGTGTGATCTTTCTTGTTGCTTTTGATCTCTCTTTGGTGTGTGTTTTTGTTTTTCAGGACATCTTTTACTCTTTAGGTGTATGCGAAGGTCTCGTGACAAGGATTTAGCTCCATTCGATCCCGAACCGGAGAAAACCCTTAGATCTAGATCCAAGAGTATAAAGAGGGGAAAAGAGATGGCCGGAAGAGACCTCCAAGCTGAATTGGATGAAGCCTTAGAGCAAATAAGGCTAAGAGATGAGCTCTTGGAGGAAGAAAGGAGACTTGCCAATGAGAGGCAAGAAGCAACTAGGAGGGAGATTGATGAGATTAGGCAAACCCTTGTACGGGGGGAGCTTAATCGTCAACAACCTCCACCTCCTCCACCACCACAACCGCAGCCGACGGCTAATGTTAGGGTCGTACCTATTGCTATTGAGGAGCCACAACCCCTAGGAAGACGTATGGATCCGGCACAAAGAGCACACTGTTCGCTCCAAACGGTGTGTGCAAGCTTTAAATTTATAACCCTAGACTTAAGCTTAAAACAAGGATGCGAACCCGCAGTGTACGGGTCAATCGTAGTAAAAGCAAGAAAATTCCAGGGGTCGATCACAGGGACTTAGTGAAACAAAGTCCAATACGGTATGCTAGTGTTAATGCTAACCACAAGAGCAAGTATACAATCAAAGATGAATAAGATGTCAAATAAGCAAACATGCAATTCTAGGGATTAAAGCATCTAGTTGTGGTTCCAACTCAAGATCTATAGATAAGCGGACAAAGCTGAGATTTTTGCATGGGGAAGGTGTTTCTAAAGTGGAGTAGATCACCGGGTAAGTCTCACTACACACTAATCCCAAACCGTAACTCCTATTACCGGGTAAGTCTCAAGGAATTAAGATAAAGAACTATTGCCTCAAACTAACACACCATCTAAGGGAATAGAATCAACCTTTACCGGGTAAGTCTCAGGCTAACTCACAAAGATGGGATGGAAGCACACTCAAACCCCAATAAAGGACAAGCCTTTATTACCTACACTTATGATCGTTAGTATACAAACTAAGGAATTACCGGGTAAGTCTCATCCTAAGCTTGCTTTGAACCAGAAAGGTATAATAAGAATAGGATTTGGCAAACTCTAACACATTAACTCTCAGTTAAGGATCGGATAAGCCACCTCGGTCAGCCAGTTTCCACCCCGGCCGAGATGTTCATCGACTGAACGAGATGCTTAGGGCTAAGGTTAAAGACTCGAACTTTCAGGATCCTACTGTGATTAAGATCATTCTATCATTGTTTTTCCCACAACCTTCAGCCAATCACCCTAGAATCACACAAAGAAATTAGCCACTCATCATCATAATGAAAGTATTAAATATATGGGAAGAAGGTGAATATTTGAACAAAGAAGAATTTAATGAAAACACTTCAATATCTGAATCAAATATCACACAAAAATCGTTCCTTGGATAATGATCCAATAAGACAAGACAACAAGGAAAGGAATTGAAGACAATCTTACAAAACCCTCCAAAAAGCTATAAAGCTATAGTCTTCAATCTTCCTTCGACCTTCAAAAAGGTTCTTCGAATCTCCCAAATTGGAGTAGGATGCGGCTGCTGCGCTGATAGCGGATGTGCTGCGTCGTATGCGGGATCTTCTAACTGTAAGCGGCCGTCGACGTATGCGGCGTGTCGGATTTGTGGAAAATCCAACCCTTTTTATAGGAAAAATAACCCTCCAAAAATAATAAATCTTAAGAAGATATTATCCCATAAATATAGGTAAAATATATGATTCTGCATATCTCCTTCCTTCTAGAAGCTCAGCCCAAAAATATAAGATCACTTTCCAATTTTAAAAGATCTCAGCCAAGAATAAAATATTCTCGCCGCGTCCTAGGTGTTCGCCTCGGTCGAGTCGGTGTCTCTGGATCGCCTCGGTCGAGATGAATCTCTGGGCAACCGAGGTGATCATAACTGAGTGTAGAATCTCTCAAAACTGGTCCAAAGTAAATCTTTAATCCATGGCTATGCTTCCTGAAGGATTCCTTTTTGCTCCTCAATGTAGCTCCAAATGACTCTTGACTCCTTTTGCTCCTTTTCGATGCAAAACGTACCATATTACCTGCAATTACAACGAAACTAGGTGTAGACCTCGATTCTCGCAAGGGTAGATGAAATGGTAGTAAAATCACATAATGTACATACAAACATGCAGATTATGAAAGATAAAACGTCTAAACAAACCCCAAAATATAGACTATAATTCATGCTATCAAGCTCGGACCACCGGTAATTCCTTAGTTTGTGTACCAACGATCATAAGTGTAGGTAATAAAGGTTTGTCCTTTATTGGGGTTTGAGTGTGCTTCCATCCCATCTTTGTGAGTTAGCCTGAGACTTACCCGGTAAAGGTTGATTCTATTCCCTTAGACTTAAGCTTAAAACAAGGATGCGAACCCGCAGTGTACGGGTCAATCGTAGTAAAAGCAAGAAAATTCCAGGGGTCGATCACAGGGACTTAGTGAAACAAAGTCCAATACGGTATGCTAGTGTTAATGCTAACCACAAGAGCAAGTATACAATCAAAGATGAATAAGATGTCAAATAAGCAAACATGCAATTCTAGGGATTAAAGCATCTAGTTGTGGTTCCAACTCAAGATCTATAGATAAGCGGACAAAGCTGAGATTTTTGCATGGGGAAGGTGTTTCTAAAGTGGAGTAGATCACCGGGTAAGTCTCACTACACACTAATCCCAAACCGTAACTCCTATTACCGGGTAAGTCTCAAGGAATTAAGATAAAGAACTATTGCCTCAAACTAACACACCATCTAAGGGAATAGAATCAACCTTTACCGGGTAAGTCTCAGGCTAACTCACAAAGATGGGATGGAAGCACACTCAAACCCCAATAAAGGACAAGCCTTTATTACCTACACTTATGATCGTTAGTATACAAACTAAGGAATTACCGGGTAAGTCTCATCCTAAGCTTGCTTTGAACCAGAAAGGTATAATAAGAATAGGATTTGGCAAACTCTAACACATTAACTCTCAGTTAAGGATCGGATAAGCCACCTCGGTCAGCCAGTTTCCACCCCGGCCGAGATGTTCATCGACTGAACGAGATGCTTAGGGCTAAGGTTAAAGACTCGAACTTTCAGGATCCTACTGTGATTAAGATCATTCTATCATTGTT
>BSUD01000004.1:1707286-1722204 GCA_033239045.1 Fagopyrum esculentum | reverse complement strand
CCTTCAGCCAATCACCCTAGAATCACACAAAGAAATTAGCCACTCATCATCATAATGAAAGTATTAAATATATGGGAAGAAGGTGAATATTTGAACAAAGAAGAATTTAATGAAAACACTTCAATATCTGAATCAAATATCACACAAAAATCGTTCCTTGGATAATGATCCAATAAGACAAGACAACAAGGAAAGGAATTGAAGACAATCTTACAAAACCCTCCAAAAAGCTATAAAGCTATAGTCTTCAATCTTCCTTCGACCTTCAAAAAGGTTCTTCGAATCTCCCAAATTGGAGTAGGATGCGGCTGCTGCGCTGATAGCGGATGTGCTGCGTCGTATGCGGGATCTTCTAACTGTAAGCGGCCGTCGACGTATGCGGCGTGTCGGATTTGTGGAAAATCCAACCCTTTTTATAGGAAAAATAACCCTCCAAAAATAATAAATCTTAAGAAGATATTATCCCATAAATATAGGTAAAATATATGATTCTGCATATCTCCTTCCTTCTAGAAGCTCAGCCCAAAAATATAAGATCACTTTCCAATTTTAAAAGATCTCAGCCAAGAATAAAATATTCTCGCCGCGTCCTAGGTGTTCGCCTCGGTCGAGTCGGTGTCTCTGGATCGCCTCGGTCGAGATGAATCTCTGGGCAACCGAGGTGATCATAACTGAGTGTAGAATCTCTCAAAACTGGTCCAAAGTAAATCTTTAATCCATGGCTATGCTTCCTGAAGGATTCCTTTTTGCTCCTCAATGTAGCTCCAAATGACTCTTGACTCCTTTTGCTCCTTTTCGATGCAAAACGTACCATATTACCTGCAATTACAACGAAACTAGGTGTAGACCTCGATTCTCGCAAGGGTAGATGAAATGGTAGTAAAATCACATAATGTACATACAAACATGCAGATTATGAAAGATAAAACGTCTAAACAAACCCCAAAATATAGACTATAATTCATGCTATCACACACCGACCGGGTGTGAATGTAGGAGATCCCGTAACCCACAACTATGAGCTCCGCCCTCAAGTTCTACAAATGATCCGGCATAATCAATTTGGAGGGATGGAAGGAGAGTCTCCTCATCAACACTTGATGAATTATGAGATCTTGATGGAGACTCTTAGACCGCCAAGGTTGGAGAGCAACAACCATAAGCTTAGGGCTTTTTCCTTCTCTCTTAAGGACAAGGCCTTAGCTTGGTATCAATCTATTCCACAAGGGCGAGTTGGCACTTGGGAGGAGATGACAACCGAGTTCTTGACCAAGTTCTTCCCACCTTCCAAGACCACCGAATTAAGAGGGAAGATCAATGTCTTCGTGATGAGGGATAGAGAAAGTTTGTTCAAGTCTTGGGAGAGATTCAAAGACATTCTCCTAGATTGTCCACACCATGGCATACCGAAAATTGAGCTATTGGAGATCTACTTCAAAGGACTTGATGAAGATAGCCAATTCAAGCTTCAATCTCTTTCCGGTGGGACATTTATGGAGAAACATGTGGATGATGCTTGGGAGTTTGTGGAGAAGCAAACTCTAGTAATTGAGAAGTACTCCCATAGGAAGAGTGAAGGGAGAAAGGCGGGAGCATATGAGGTGAGTGAAGTCACCATGAACAATTTTAAGCTTGACACCATCAACAACGAGTTGAAGTCCTTGAGGGAGTTATGTGCTACAACTTTAAAGAACCAAGCAACTCCTCAAGTGCTTCCACAAGCCAACTTGTCTTCCAAGGAGGAAGATGTGAATTACATGGGAAGGGGCAACTTCAACAATTACCAAGGTCCAAGGAGTTTCAACAACAACCGGCAATTCAACAATTACCGGCCCAACCACAACCATCCCGGATTTTCTTACTCTAACCCGGATGGAGCCTTAAACCCTTCCCCCTCCACAAGCACAACTCCACCACAAAGAGCTTCACAAGAACCTCCACCCGGTTTTTCTCAACCTTCAAAGGATAGGACCGAAGTCATGTTTGAGCAATTGCTAGGAAGGTTGAGTGGTCTTGAGAGCACCGTGACTTCAATCTCTAAAGCTCAAAAGGTTTTAGAAGCACAAGTGTTCCAAAAGGCGGGTGAAGCCCATAGAGACCCGGGAAAGCTTCCCGGAAGAACCGAAGACAACCCAAGAGGCCAAGTGTTGGCTATCTCAACAAGGAGTGGGTTGAGTATGAAAGACCCTTTGCCCAAGGAAAATGCTAAGGGAAAGCAAGTAGTGGTAGAAGAGGGAAGATTGCAAGAGGATGGAGGCAAGAGCAAGGATGTAGAACCAAGCTATGTGGCACCGCCTCCATACAAGCCACCACTACCATTCCCACAATCAAGAGCAAGAGCTCGTTTGGACAATCACTTTGGTAAGTTCCTTGAACTAATGTCCAAATTACATATTAACATTCCGTTTATGGATGCCATTTTAGGAATGCCGGCGTACGGCAAGTTTTTGAAGGAAATACTCTCCAACAAAAGGAAGTTGGAGGAGTATGGGGAGATACGAATGACAAAGAGATCCTCGGAATTGATCCAAACGATGAAGGAGGAGATGCCTCCCAAGCTAAGAGATCCGGGCTCTTTTTGTGTCCCAATTGGAGTGGGAGATGTGAAGTATGAGGCCCTTTGTGATCTTGGAGCAAGTGTAAGCATCATACCGCTTGCACTTTGCAACAAGGTGGGGCTAGGAGAGCCAAAACCGGTCAAGATGACCCTCTATATGGCGGACCGTTCCATCACCCATCCAGTTGGGATCTTAGAGGACATCCCGGTACAACTAGGAGGATTCTACGTGCCTATTGATTTTGTAGTGTTGGACATTCCGGCGGATTATCCGGTTCCCATCATCTTAGGAAGACCTTTCCTAGCCACCTCCAGATGCTTAGTGGATTGCAAGAACGGGACTCTCTCCTTCAACATCGGAGAAGAGAACATCAAGTTCAAGTTGTCCACAATGATGAAAGGGCCAACCCTTGATGAAGATGTCTTCAACATAGTCGAGCAAGAGGAATCTAGAGAAATTGTGAGCTCGATCTTGATCAAGGATCCCTTGGAGAAGGTTCTCACCTTAAGTATGATGGAGGAAGGTGTTGAGGAGGCTTGCAATGAAGAGATCAAAGCCTTGGAAGCATTGGAAGAGGAGCCAAGAGTTGGATTTGAAGACCACGAAGAGGTGTTGAACAGCTGCAAGTTCCACGGTCGAGATTTACACTCCACGGCCGTCAAACTTTCTGGACAACTCCGGGAAGCAAGCTTGGCAAGAACCACGGCCGTGGAAGATGAGCAAACCGTGTTTCCAGCCGTGGTTTTTCTTGGATCAGCTCTTGAAGATGATCAAGCTTCTAAGAGCTATGGGGAGTCTTCATTTGCTTTGGATTCATCTCATCCAACCTTATTTGGATCGTCTTCAACCGATAAAGGTCCTCCTTCACTTGAACTTAAACCCCTCCCCTCTCATTTGAAGTATGCTTTTCTTGGTGATAACTCTACATATCCTGTGATTGTTAATGCATGCTTGAGTGGTGATGAACTTGCTAAGTTGTTGCATGAACTAAGATTGCATAGGAAAGCCATTGGTTATACTATTGATGATTTGGTTGGCATTAAGCCATCTTTGTGCATGCATAAGATAATGATGGAAGATAATCATAAACCCTCTATTGAACATCAAAGGAGATTGAATCCTATAATGAAAGAGGTAGTCAAAAAGGAAATCATTAAGTTGCTAGATGCGGGAATTATCTACCCTATCTCGGATAGTAAGTGGGTTAGTCCCGTTCATGTAGTACCTAAGAAGGGTGGGATGACCGTAGTGACTAATGAGAACAATGAACTAATCCCGACTAGGACGGTTACGGGGTGGAGGATGTGCATTGATTATAGGAAATTGAACATGGCCTCTAGGAAAGATCATTTCCCTCTCCCCTTCATTGACCAAATGCTAGAAAGGTTAGCTCAACACTCTCATTTTTGCTATCTAGATGGCTATAGTGAATTCTTCCAAATCCCTATCCACCCCGATGACCAAGAGAAAACAACCTTTACATGCCCATGGGGTACTTTTGCTTATAGAAGAATGCCATTTGGGTTGTGTAATGCACCCGCCACCTTCCAAAGATGTATGATGGCCATCTTTTCGGAATACATAGAAAATATCATGGAAGTGTTCATGGATGATTTCTCTGTTTATGGTTCTTCTTTCGATAATTGCTTGGCTAACTTGTCCTTAGTATTGCAAAGATGTGAGGAGACAAATCTTGTCTTAAATTGGGAAAAATGCCACTTCATGGTAAGTGAGGGCATTGTGTTAGGACACTTGGTGTCTAACCGTGGTATTGAGGTTGATAGGGCCAAGATTGAGACGATAGAGAAGTTGCCACCACCTACCTCGGTGAAGGGGGTAAGGAGTTTCTTAGGGCATGCCGGTTTCTACCGGAGGTTTATTCAAGACTTTTCTAAAATCTCTAAACCCCTCACTAACCTACTAATGAAGGATGTTGATTTTGTCTTTTCCAAATATTGTCTTGAAGCCTTTTGTAGGTTGAAGAACGCCTTGATCTCCGCACATATCATGCAACCTCCGGATTGGAGTCTGCCATTTGAGATCATGTGTGATGCAAGCGATGTAGCCGTTGGGGCTGTTTTGGGCAAAGGAAAGATGGGCGCACTCATGCTATTTATTATGCTAGCAAGACGCTGGATGATGCCCAACTCAATTATGCTACCACCGAGAAGGAGTTGTTAGCGGTGGTGTACGCATTTGAGAAGTTCCGCTCATACCTTGTTGGAGCGAAGGTCATAGTTTATACGGATCATGCTGCGATCCGTTATCTACTTACAAAGAAGGATGCCAAACCAAGGTTGATTCGGTGGATCCTCCTTCTTCAAGAGTTTGATTTAGAAATACGGGACAAGAAGGGATCCGAGAACTCCGTGGCGGATCACCTTAGTAGACTCCCACCATTGGAGCTTGAAAAAGATAACATCCCGATAGATGACTCATTCCGGGATGAGCAATTGCAAATGGTGGAAGAATGCTTGTTCCAAGTATCTAGAGGAAGTGAACCATGGTATGCCGACATCGTGAACTACTTAGTATGTGAGGAAGTACCTCCCGGATTGACATATGCACAAAGGAAGAAGTTCTTCAACGATGTGAGGCACTACTATTGGAGTGAACCACTTCTATTCAAGAGAGGACCGGATGGAATGTTTAGAAGGTGCATACCGGAAGATGAAGTGAAGAGTGTGATCCGGCATTGCCACTCCTTACCATGTGGAGGCCATGCTAGCTCACACAAGACGTGTGCAAAGGTATTGCAATCCGGTTTTTATTGGCCTAACTTGTTTAGAGATGTGCAAGGTTTTGTAGCGGCATGTGATGCTTGCCAAAGGACGGGCAACATCTCAAGGAGGAATGAAATGCCCTTGAACAACATCCAAGAAGTCGAAATATTTGATGTGTGGGGTGTAGACTTCATGGGACCATTCCCTTCTTCATGTGGCAATCTCTACATCCTATTGGCGGTGGACTATGTGTCAAGATGGGTGGAGGCAATCGCTTCTCCCACAAACGATGCCAAGGTGGTAGTGCGGTTCTTCAACCGGGTGATCTTCCCTAGGTTTGGTACACCAAGGGTGACCATTAGTGATGGAGAAAAGCACTTCACAAATAGGAATTTTGGGGCACTTTTGGCTAAGTATGGGGTGACTCATAAGGTTGCAACACCTTACCATCCCCAAACTAGTGGTCAAGTGGAAATCTTCAACCGGGAGATCAAGGCCATTCTTCAGAAGACGGTGTCTAGGACTAGGAAGGATTGGGCTATGAAGCTCAATGACGCATTGTGGGCATATAGGACCGCCTTCAAGACACCAATTGGCACCACTCCTTACAAGTTAGTCTATGGAAAGTCTTGCCACCTTCCGGTGGAAATGGAGCATCGAGCTTATTGGGCCATTAAGTGGCTAAATGTTGACCTCAAGGAGGCGGGAGAGAAGAGGTTGCTTGATATAAACGCCCTTGAGGAGATCCGGTTGGAAGCTTATGAGAATGCCCGGATCTAAAAGGAGAGAACCAAAAGGTGGCATGACAAGAGGATCATCCCCAAGGAGTTGAGTGAAGGAGATCTTGTCCTTCTCTTCAACTCGAGGCTAAGGCTCTTTCCCGGAAAGCTCAAATCAAGATGGACCGGACCATATGTGGTGAAGAAGATCTTTCCCCATGGAGCTATAGAGATAGGAGGGGAGCATTGTGGAAATTTCAAAGTGAATGGGCACCGCTTGAAGAAGTATATTCCGGGAGCTCCGGTGGACATGATTGCCCCACTTCACCTTGAATAGACGCTCCCGAGTTTGGTCAAGCTAATGACCTTAAAGAAGCGCTTGGTGGGAGGCAACCCATTGGTAACATTTTTTCTTTTTAGTTTTGTTTTCGTTTCTAGATTTTTCTATCTTTTTGTGTGTTTTGTCTACTTCGTGTGTGTGCTAGAGCACTAGTAGCATTGGAAGCCTTTCTTGGCATGTGAATGATGATGATGAAACCCTCACCAATTATGGGTGGAGCAGACGCGGAACTTGGAAGGCTAGCGGTGCCTAGCGCGGGTCCCGAAGCTTCGATGGATGCTTAGAGCTCTCTACCATGGTTGAATAGGATCATCCATCATCAACTCATTTGAGAAATCCCAAATACCATAGCAAACCACTTTTACATTGTGAGAACCTTCTTTCACTCTCTTTACTTCATTTACACATTGGGGACAATGTGTTTCTAAGTATGGGGTGGGGTTTGCATGATCCTTTGCATGATGAGCATCTAGGATAGTCTAATGTTTTCACATGTCTTGCATTGTAGATACATATTTCGAAAATCCCATAAAAATCCAGAAAATTTTAAAAAAAATTTGTTCTTTCTAGGCTTGCATATGATCATAATGATGAATCTTGTCTTGTGAATTGGCTATGGATAGCTTTATGTGTTGAATTGATAAAAGCATATGTGGACTTGAACTACTTCTCTTAAATTCTATGATGATTTGTGATCATGATGTTTGCCTAGAAGGGATTGAGTATTGAAAGTCGAAATTACATGATAGTTCTTGCATACCATCTAGGAATGAATGAGGCACTTCATTTTTCTCTACTTCTCATCTTGATCATGATTGCTTGAGCACCTCACTTGATATAAATTGACCTCTTTTAACCCATCCGGGAATAGGAGCATGCTAGTGTGTTGAGATGTGTGAAAAGCAAGTGTGGGGTGAAGTTGTTGATGAAAGGAATGTCATGAATGAAATGCCGAAATTATTGTGAAAGTGTAGCCAAAAATATAGGTTTGGGGGCGTTGGTTTAAATGACAAGTAACTCGGTACACTTCACATAATCGGGTGTTTGTACCTTGCCAAAGTCAAATGAACCAATAGCCCTAACGAGCTTTGGTATGTGTGCCCGGTGTGGATGCACCTCGAAAAATAGAAAAAGCCCGAGGATGGCTAATCACCGAGGTTTCGGCTATTGTACACCAATGCCATTGTCTCAAAAATAAGTCAAAGAAAAAGAAAAGAAAGCAAGATAAGGAAAAATATACACTTGAGGGGAGTTGATCGAGGACAAGGATGTGGAGTTAGTTCCATTCCCGGATTAGCATCACATAACCTAGAAATCCCCACCCAATCACTACATTTCTTGGCCTTTTTATTTCACAAGACCTTATGACCTATCTGCATGTTTGTAAGACTTAGTGGTTTAGATTGGATGTACCCTTGATCTTCTTGACTTCTTCATCTTTACATTTCATGCATGCTTTTGAGTTAAGTACAATTGTCTTTCCATGCCTTCATTTGTTTGATGCATAATTGCTTGTCCATTGCCATACAACTTGACTATGAAGGTGATCCAATAGTAGAAGCACAAACCCAAAAAGATTTTGCCAATTTTCTGCATACATAAATCATGTCATCTCTTAGTCTATAGTTGGGAATTTGCTCGGGGACGAGCAAACCTTAAGTATGGGGTATTTTGATAACACGATTTATGAGCTAGTTTTAGTTAATCATTTAGATAGATTTCTCACTCATTCATGCATGGTTTAGCATTAGTTCAAGACGTTTTGCACTCAATTCACGTACTTTGTCGAGATAGACGTCTACACGGACTTGTGCGTGTTTTATAGGTATTTCGGGAAATCTAGAAGCCAAAACGATGCGTTTGAAGATCGTTCATCTAGATGACACTTCCTCGGACGCATTAGGATGCAAATTAAGGGCTAAGAAGACTCATGAAACCTTGCAAACATTAGTCATGCACCAAATCACAGCTTAATGATCCAAGGCAAAGTTTCTGCACAGAATCACGGTTCTCTGACACTCCACGGCCGTGGAATCAACCGTGGATTTTGCCAGATTCTCGTGACAGCTGTGCCACGACTCTCATGGCCAGCTCATGCAAGTTTGTTATAAAAGTGGTCCTTCATGGGGTGTGAGAGGCAGCTGGGAGCATCTTGGAGCAGCTCATCCATTATCCATTTCCTCTAACAAAAATATCCTCTAGAGAAGAAGATTTTCTAGGAAGGAAAGTGTCAAAAGGGAAGAAGAAGAACTCCATTGAAGAGGAGAAGAAGCACACACACCATTGCCACACTTGCTAGTTTTTGTAGTGAAGAATTCCGGATTCTATTTCTAGAGTTGTATGAACCTTTGAACCTTCTTTTGGAAGGATTGTAAGTCACCCAAATTCTATTTTCAGCTTGGTTTGATTCTAGTTCACTTATTCATCTCTTTTCTTCATTATCTTGCAAATGAATGCTATGATTTTGTGTTTGCTTGTTTCGATTTCTATTATGAATGTTGTAGGCTAAATAGATGTGGTTCTAGGGTAAGGAAAGGATGGTTATGGCCAGGACTATGATAGGATGAGTTTAGATTTACCTTGGGATGACTTGTGTGTTTGAACGTATCCTCTGTTAGGAATCACGGCCAGATCTTGCCAAACCACGGCCGTGGTTTAGGTAGAACAAACCGTGATTTTCCAGATTCGATGGATCAAATCTTAGATTGTTAGAATGTTGAAATCCTAGGTGTTTGTTGAGTTAAATCTATCCTAGGGTGACCTAGTGTTAGCATCTAAGTGTTAGGAGAGACTTACCCGGTAATCCTTACTCTTAGATTCCAAAGATAACAAACCTTAGGTAGTGGTGAGCCTAATAAGCCGCCATTGGATTAAGTGTGTTGGATGGTAGCTTAAGACTAACCCTTCCGAGACTTACCCGGTAAGGATAGGTTGGATCTTTAGGTTATAATTCGGTTTGAGTAGAATTCCGTCCCTTAGGTTCTTAAAGACTTACCCGGTAATGAGATCTAGGGAATGGACTAGTGGATCATGAGACTTACCCGGTGATTGATCCCAATCATAGAAACATTTAGCCCCAACTTAGTCAATCCAAGGAATGAATAGATAGCTTGAGTTCTATGCCATAACCGAAACTTCCAATCCCTAGAATCCGTCTTTTCTTTCTTTGATCTATATCTTGTTTGGTTTGTCTATTTGCGTTGATTCATAGTTTAGTTGATTGAATGCTTGCATGAATAGTGATCTTTGATTGATCACCATAAAACCAACCAAAAACATTTGAGATTTTCATTTCTTTATTTCTTCCCCTTTTCTTAACTTAGATTTTCACTAGACTTAATCATAAATTGAATCAATCTCACCTTAGTCTTTGTGTTCGACCTCGGAA
Organism: Fagopyrum esculentum; assembly: GCA_033239045.1. Lineage (NCBI taxonomy): Eukaryota > Viridiplantae > Streptophyta > Magnoliopsida > Caryophyllales > Polygonaceae > Fagopyrum > Fagopyrum esculentum. The sequence goes on along the minus strand of BSUD01000004.1, from coordinate 1,712,476 downwards.
TACTATCCCTACTACAAACGTCCCGTACACTGCGGGTTCGCTAAGAGTTAGGAGAAATAAAACGAGTATAAATTTAAAACCCAATTGCGCATCACACGATCTTAGCATAACAACTATGGACAATGTGGACACAAGTCGGTCTTGTTTGCAAAAGCACTCGCTCTAAGGAACGTCCTACTGAAAGCAAGAGAAATGGAAATAAAAAATATTGAAGTTGAGGGAGATAATCTCACGATTATCAACTCAATCATGAATATCTGAAAACGTCAATGAGAAATCAATCTTATTATCTCATACATATCTCTCATTTTGTCCGGTTTCATGCAGGTACGGATTAAACACATTTTAAGGGACATCAACGGCGTTGTAAATAGACTCCCAACCTTTGACCAAGATTACCCGGCGAGTGCTAGAGGAATCCCAAATAAAGTTGAAGATCTTATTGCAACGACGTTACACAGTCCACCAAGAGACACCAAGCCTAACACGTTACCAATGTAGGGGGAAAAAAGAAAAAAAATAAGAAGAAGAAGCGGTGTTTGCGAGCACATGTCCTGACGTCCGACGTTTGAACAATGAGTTTTACTTTCAAGGATGGAACGCTGCGTTTCAAAGACATTTAGAAAAATAAATAAAAAATCTCGTCTCCTCTCTCTCTAACCCTGCTAGTCTGCTGCATTTTGAGCCCGTTTACTCCCCACTGTTGCCGAGGTTCGTTCTCTATTTATCCCAATCAAAACTCCAACTGATATCCTTTTAAAAAAAACTCCGACTGATATTACTCCGCATTGTTGCCTTTTCTTTCAACTCGTCCACCACCCAACTGTCGGTGTTATAAAAGCTATTGATATTTTCGAGGTTTGACGAAGGCCAAACGCTATATACATCCGCAATCTGTAACAACTCATTCATTATCCTCTTATTTGATTTGTTCAACCCCGTCCTGTCTGATATGTGTTGGATTTTTTTGCTTGAATTCAATTGTATTCATTTTTTTTTGGAATGTTTGAAAAGTATTGATTATGGTGTACAAGTTGATATTGAGGTTCAATTTTGTAGGCCGATTTATGTGTGCTATACGAGGCTTAGTGATTCAACCATCTTCAAATATTGAAATTGAGGGTGATAGTTTGTATGTTATCAAAGCACTTCGAGGCTTGTGGAGTTGTCCGTGGGAGGTCGAAAAGATTTTATCCAACTTCAGACCGAATTTTTGTTTCTGTCAAAGTCCAGATCAAACATGTTTTCAAATAAATCAATTGTGTTGTTGAACGATTGAGCTATGTGGGAATCCCGTCAAGCAGCACCAATTTTTTTGATGATCCAGTACTTCGTGTTCTCATCATGTTTTAGGTTAGACTACCTCGAGGAAGTAGACAAACTTAACTATTTTCCGTTATAAAAAAAATGAGTGTATGTTTTATATTCGAATATCATTAATTTTAACTATGAGTTTTTTATATGAAAAAAGTAAGATTTTATATGATTTAAAAAAATGTTTTATATTTTTTATAATTAAAGTTGCCTAATAGAACCATTTGTAATAACACTCGTTAACTTTTACGAAACAATTTGGTTTACTAGGCTTTTTCTAGTTTTGTGTTTAGTAAATGTACCCCTTGAGAGAAGAGTGTGTAGAGTTTGAGAATAAATACAAAAGTTTGGGATATATTTACTTAATTGAAACATTAAAAAGCCTAGTTACTACTATAGTTTTTCAAAAAGGCCTAGTTACCAAAATTAACTTTTACCATCTTGATGAATACATCTTTAATAAATATTTTTGAATAAATTTCGTATAAATAGGTTTTGCAAAAATTTGATAGCCAATCTAAAATAACTATTTAAGAAACTAATTACGCTTTTTTACCGCTTGATTTTTTAAAAAATCAATGGTTTTCCTCATGTTGTCAACAATGATGACAATCAATAAGTTGTAAACAAATGTTTGATTTTATTTGATTTTATTTTTTTGAAACGGAAAGCGGTTAGAAAGAAACTATCTTCTAGAGGTAGTCCATCCTAAAGCATCCTTGCGGATGAGAACGCGAAGTTCGGGATCGTAAAAAACGGAAAGCGGTTAGGAAAACAATTGATTTTTAAAAAAATCAACATTGTTTTCCTCATGTTGTCAACAATGATGACAATCAATAAGTTGTAAACAAATGTTTGATTTTATTTGATTTTATTTTTTTGAAACGGAAAGCGGTTAGGAAGAAACTATCTTCTAGAGGTAGTCCATCCTAAAGCATCCTTGCGGATGAGAACGCGAAGTTCGGGATCGTAAAAAAAGGTGTGTCGGGGTTCGAAATTCCCAAATGGCTCAATCGGTAAGCAACACAATTGATTTCTCTGAACACATGTCAGAATTGGACTTCCTCAAAGAAGCGAATATCCAGTCTGGAGTCGGATATAATCATCTCGATCTCTTAGGGGCAACACCAAAGTCCTTGGAGTGTCTTGATAACATACAAGGTATCACCCTCAATTTCGATTTTTTTTTATATTTAGCCTTATAGCTTCTTTAAGTTCGGCTTTTAGCGCAAAAGCTTCTGCTTTAACAACCGAGTTAAAATTGTTTTTCCTAGTGTACAAGCTAATAACATCACCGTAATGATTTCATATAACAAAGCCGATGGATGTTGTACCTGAATCGAGTTTTGATCCGTCAAAGTTGAGTTTGTGGAACCCATGTTTTGGTTTATCCCATTTAATATTGTTTTTCTTTCTTCGGTTGGGTAGGTTGTACTTTTGAATATTTTTAAATTCATAGTCGTCATCTTCCGTCTTGTGATTCTTCCAATTTAGAGTTTGATTTTTTAATGAAGTTTAGGATGTTGTGATCCGATCTGATTGCATCGTTGTTAAAAATGATTTTGTTCCTGAAGAACCAAATACTCCACCGTATGGTTGCAAGGTGTGTAAATTTAGTAAGCCCGATCTTGTGTTTTATCTCTATCAAGAGTTCGTGAGGTATTTTGTTTTCCGTATTAGTGGTATTTAGATTGGTTATGATAGTTGAGTCAATTTTTGTGATAATATTTTTACTATAGGGAAAATCAATAAACAAGTGTGCAATATCCTCGAGTTGGTGATTACAAAATTTACAGTTTTTTGGAACCGCAATTCTTCTTTCGTTAAGTTTTTCTTTGGTTGGGATACCGTTTCTTGAGATTTTTCATATGAAGTTTTTAATTTTTGGGTTGAGTGACTAAATTCATATCCATTCGCAAGAATAGTCAGGAAGCCATCTAGACTCCTTATCGATCAATTCCAAAGCTGGTTTTGTGGAGAACCAGCCGTTCGGGCTACTTCTCCAGTATAACATATCTTGTATTTCGTTTGTTGAGATTATTGTTTCCCTAATTTTTTTTTTCTTGATTGTTGGGCTGATAATGTTTTGTAATTCATTTTCGATTTTGGTGGTGTCCCATTCATTTGAATTGATGAAGTGACTAACTTTTATTTGAGTATTCATTAGATTGGTGTTTTGTACTAATTTGATTAGTGGAGTCGTTGTGACCCAATTATCTTGCCAAAAATTGATAGTTTTTCCATTACCAATCTCCCAAATAATTCCATTTTTGCATTAAGGTTTGAGTTTTATAAGATTTTCTCATTGTCAGGATGTTGGTCCTTTTAGATGATATTGTAGTATATTTGTATTTCTCAGATATTTTTCGTTGATAATTTCCACCCATATATTTTCTGGTTCAGCAAGAATTTTCTAAAGAAGCTTCATTTGAAGGGCTTTATTAGTGGTAAGAGACTTTCTTAACCCGAGTCCTCCGTTTCTTTTTGGTTTACAAATCGGATCCAAACTGATACTTGGTTTATGGTTGTCGCCTTTGTTCCAAAAAAACTTTTTTTATGTTTTATCGAGTTCGTTCAAATTATGCATTTGGAAGCATAAAGTCTTGCATTACAAATGATGGTTTAGTCGTTAAGTTGTGCTTTATGAGATGTTTCTTCCTTCTTGAGAAAGAGAGTTTGTTTTCCATTCACATAGTTGTTGCTTTGTTTTATTATTAATGTTACTGAAAGTCTCTTTATTTACTCTTCCATTAATAATAGGGCAGTCAAGATAGTTATCTAATGAGGTCGTGTGCTCCATATTGAGAATATTTTTTTATTTATGAGATGCAACTACATGAACAAACTTGTGTAGGGCTAGAACAATGCAACCCTAGCAGATATGACCATAAGATATTGATTTATGATGACAACGGGAATCTTCAAGATACTACAAGCAACGTAATATACACAAGGATTTTTCAAAATATATTTTGAGGTATAAATATATATATATATATATATATATATAATATTCATACGCAATATATATATTATTTGATATGCACATATATTATTTTATATAATTTACTTAACAATATTTATAACATTTTTTTAGGGTGAGTGTTTGATGCTTATTTTGCTTAATCTCTATCAAGATGTAAATTAAGCATTTTTCAAATTAATGCTATCATTAATTATTATCATATATGTTTAAGTAAATTTTGGTATGGATAAAACAAATATCCTTATATACATCAAAGTAACAAATTATTATACAAATAATCTCTATCCACATGTAAACTAAAGATTTTGCCCAATTAATACCACGTCGGAAACTGCCGAAGCATTGGCTTTCCACTTTGGCATCTCCTCTGTCAAGGAGTTCTTGCATTCCCCTTTGATCATCGAATCGGACGCATTAGCCATCGTCAACCTCCTTGCCAATAGAAATGTGGTCCAGCCACTATCGTACACGTCCACTATCTGCAATCTTGCAACTTCTCTAATTCGGGATATAGCTATTGTTTCGTTTCATCATGTACGACGTAGTGTCAACACTGTGGCTCACCACGTCCTTAGACTTCCTATGGACAATTCCTCTTGTATTTGGCTTGATCACTTCCCGCAATGTATCTCTAACATCGCGGAAATTGATTTATATTAATACAGCACAATAGTTATTTCAAAAAAAATATTGTCATATTATTTAAGTACATTTTGGTATGGATAAAAAATATCATTATATACATGAAAAGTAGCAAATTCTTATACAAATAAATACTGAGTGAAAACATACGATTAAACAAAAATATATATATATATATATATATATATATATATATATATATATATATATATATATATATATATATATATATATATATATATATATAT
>BSUD01000004.1:1688132-1700350 GCA_033239045.1 Fagopyrum esculentum | reverse complement strand
ATATATATATATATATATATATATATATATATATATTAATATTAAAAAAAACCTTACTTACATAACCATGGTTCCATATATTTTTATATTACGGGTCGTTTTAACATTCAGTTTCATTTAAGACATTTTTTTTATCAAGAACCTGTAAACTATCATTTATTTTAAATATCCCTTTCTGTTTTTATTATCTTTTACTTCCCCTCAAAATATTACCTTCCAACTCACTTTTATTTAATAGTTAAATTTATTTTACAATTTATTAAAGCTAATCCCGCACACGGTGCGGGTATTAGACTAGTTATATCTACATTGTAAACTAAGAATTTGGCCAAATTAATGCTATCATTAAATATTATCATATTTGTTTAAGTAAAATTTTGGTATGAATAAAGAAATTTCCTTATATACATCAAAGTAACAAATTCTTATACAAATAATCTCTACCTATATGTAAACTAAAGATTTTGTCCAATTAATACTATAAATAAATATTATCATATATTTGTTTAAGTAAATTTTGGTACGGATGAAAATAAATATACTTATATACATAAGAAGTATCTTATACAAATAAATATTGAGTGAAAACATACAATTAAAGAGAAACAAATTATTTTATATATAATACTAGTAAATTTAGTTTAAAAAAAATGTAATTCCTTATTAATACATTATCTAAGGATTTTGCCTTAAAATATCTCAAAAAAAAAAATCGTTAATTTTTTTAATGATTAAAAATTATAGAAAATGGAAACAATTTCGTTTATTAGGCTTTTTCTAATTTTATGTTTAGTAAATGTACATTCTAAGAGAGAAGAGTTTATAGAGTTTAAAAATAAATATAAAAAATTGGTACATTTAACATTAAAAAAAGTCTATTTATTATTTTAGTTTTTCAAAAAGGCCTAATTATTAAAATTACCCTTTTATTTTTAAAAATAGAACAAAACGCCGAGGCTGCTGAAGAAATATCTTGACGTGGTCCCCAGTCCCCCAGCCTTGATATTTTATTAATAAATATGAACTTAACGTCACACCAATGGAAATTTCCCACGTGTTGATAATAAATCTTCTCACAAGATATGATATTATCATGTACCCTCACACATTGGATTCCCACCCTCCAAACCTCCTTATTTCAGCCACGTCTCGCTTTCCTGTTTATATACAAACCAGAGATTCTGTCACAATCTTAAATCGTCTTCTTCCTCTCAAAATCTCTCCAAAAAACAAAGAAAGTTCACAGGCAAATTTCTCTCATTTACTTCGTCTGGTAGATAGTCGCTTTTATTCTTTTATTAAATAAAATTTATTTACGGTATATATCAGTTTATTGGGTGTTGTTTCTGAGAGGGAAATGGAGTGGGTAGAGAAGATGGTTTTCCCCTTTCAAAGGGTATGGTCTCGTGTAGCTTCTCGCTTTCGAATTCGATTTCGTAACAATGGTGAGTGAATTTTCATTTTAAATTAGTATGATCGGTTTCATCAGCTTTTTGAATTCGATTTTTTTAATGGTTGATGAATTTTGATAGTTTTCGAAAGCTGTTACATAATTTTATTTCTGTTTGTGGATAATTCTGAAATTTCATAGCTGAAGCTTATTTGTGTTTTCGAAACTGAATTTACATTTCAAAGATTATGTATGAGTGATGGACTGATGCTCTAGTTCGTTACTAGATTGTTCTACTTGGACTAGAAGAACTTATGCAGATCTATTGATCCATAAATAGATTTTGCAAGAAGTTTAAGTTACAGAATAAAGTATGGCCATGAGTGCCAGTTTCTTTAATTTATTTAAAAAAACAGAAGTTTGGTGGTTGTGGCTGCCAATATGTTTGTTGATCTAAGATTTTCAATATCTACTGTTGGATGCTAGTAGTTTAACATTCCAAATCGGTTAATGCTATAGAACATGTACTTTGATTGTGGCTGACAAGTATGTTGTTAGATATCTACTGATTTTCATTGTGGCTGCCGTGTTTGTTGTTGATCTTTGTTTTTCGATATCTAGTGTTAAATGAAAGTAGTTTAGCATTCCAAATCGGTTGATGCTATAGAACATGTATAGAAGTGTTAGTCAATCTTCTGTACTTTGATTGTGGCTGGCCAATATGTTGTTGAATATCTGCTGATTTTCATTGTGGCTGCTGAGTTTGTTGTTGATCTTTGTTTTTCTTTATCTACTGTTAGATGCAAGTAGTTCAACATATTCAAAATCAGCTGAGTGTTTTAGAAGAAGTATATAAGTGATTGTCAATCTTGTGTACTTTGACTGAGTATATTGGTAGATTTCCGGTATCTTGATTGTGGCTGCATAGTATGTTGGTTAATCTTGCATTTTCGAAATCTACTGTTAGATGCAAGTAGTTTGCCAATCAAAATCAGTTGAATGCTATAGAATAAGTATACAAGTGATTGTCAATCTTCTGTTCTTTGATTGAGGCTGGCCAGTATGTTAGTTGATCAGTCTTCTTATCATCTTTAAATTCAAGGCACAAAAGTAGTCGACGAGTCTCTATTACATTATTTCAGGGCCTGCTTTTGCTGGTGTCACCATCTTTCTTTTGCTAGATGACACGAATAGTATATTACTCCTAATCTTTATGGTCTGTCCAATCTTTGTTCATCTGTTAATTTTTTTTGCCTTAATCAATTGTTTGAATGATGTTGTGGTAGCATCTCATGCTTTTGCTTTCCGCTCTGCGAAATAAATTAATCAAATTCTTTTCTTAGTCTCCATTGATCTATTCTTTGTATTAGTCATATTTAATTATGTTGATGCCTTTCTTTTCTCTTTGTTCAACTATTATATTATCATCCATTAAGGTTGTTGTATTTTCTATCAAGCTTTATTCATCATAGTAGGGGCGAATATGCTTTTTTTCTATGTGTGGAATCTCTTGAAAACCCACATCATCAAATACAGCATTGAATTTGTGTTCGAATTCTGATAATTTCATATGTGAAAATGTAAAATTTTCAGGGTTATCAATGCTACATCAAGAAGTGAAAGCCTGCGAGTACGAAGACGTTCAAATCATGTGGGAAATGTTAACAAGATCAGAAACTGAACTTGCTCGGTACCCAGAAAAGAGTAAACGCGTCTTGAAACTCTTTAGCTGGGCAAGACTCGGCCCATGCCTAGCCGGTTCTTTGTGATTTGTACACCATGGAAACTCATGAGACCGAGATGAAATGCCTGAGGGAGCCATCTTACAAGATTCTCCACCACCCACCATTTTCTATCCCCGTTTGGATGTAGATTGATCGAGTTGCCTTGCCGGGGCCTGGCTGCATGCTCTTTGTCACAGTGAGACTGCTTTCTTTGTCGTCCCTTGCGTCCCGTGGCTGAGTAGATTTATGTGTAGCTTTGGAGCTCTGTGTAACTTGTATGTTAATCGTCATCTGTGTTTTATGTGAATAAAGACATTGCCTTTGATATATAAGAATCTAGTAGCCGGTATTTGTGACACAAACATGGTAACGTATCTGATGATGCATCAAGCTTGCAAATTTACTACCGTGAGGTAATCGGGAAGCAGGCAGCAGCGGCAACCGTATTGCATTTCCGAAAGACATGACTGAATCGTACGACCCGGTCTCTCATAAGGTAGCCTTGCCATCGCGATACCATGCTTGAAAGGGGATGGATAACGTCAACCCCTTTTTGTATCAACGTAATGGCTACCTTTGAGTCCATATCCATCGTTGTGCAAGACACCACAATTGTTGAAACAATTACGGTTTAGTTACAATGGCCACCCAATGAGTTTCTGTCAACTTAATTTTTTTTATTTTAAAAATTATGTTTATAAAAAGTAAAAGTACTAAAAATATTCACGACGGTTTCCGTATTTTCGTCAATCACGGTGATATTATGATAGTGCTTGGCTCGCCCATTACCCGTTTCATCTTTGGGAGATGTTTTACATTGTCGTGTTGTTTGTCCTTCTTCGGCTTCACCTTTCTTCTCCGTGTCTCCGTTATGATCTTCTCGGACGTCTTATCCTTGATCTCCGGTCTTTGTCAGCTTTATGCTCACCACTTTTTCTGGGTTTTCAACACCAAATTTACTTGTGGTTTCGCGTCAGCAGCGGACGACGAGGTGCTATCAGAATATGTTAAAGACTTCATCCTTTTGGATGCTTTGGGGTGACCGGTCCGTAGACAATGTTCCCCTTTTGCTTATCGTTGAATCAAAATAAAAATAGAAGGACTAAAAATATATTTTTTTTATGAAAAATGTATGAAAGAATGAAAATTAAAAGTAAAAATGAGACTGTTATTAACATTTAATATTATTTTTATGATAAAAAATAAAAAATATTATAAAATATGTATAAAAATATGAATGAAAGAAAAGGTAGAAAGGTGATTTGAACCGTTGACCATTTGAATCTAATATTATGTTATAATCAACATGTCAAACAATCTATTATTACATAAATTAACTAAAAATAAATATTTTGAAACTTAAGAAAAATGGAAGGTCCTATATTTTGGACGAATGTCACATGCTCTTGAGCGAGCCTACTCAAGGGATCATGACATTGATATGATTGAGATCACAATCTTGATCTTATCACGATCCTGATCTCGATCTCTATATATAGGATCATTATATTATCAATAAATTTGTGATTTTACCTCCACCATTGATGTGGTCTTCTTCATTGTAATCCATCATGGTATCAGAGCCGCAATCCTATACCTATCGGCGTTCAAGGGCCACCAACCGGCATCACAAAACAATTCGCTCAAGACTCATTGCCTCAAATTGAATAAAATTTATTAAAAGGCAAGTCAAAAGTAGCTCAGAAAGACACATGGCTCGCACTAGCTCTACACGTTCCACCGACTAACTGACGGATCTGTTTACAAAGGCTTTATGATTCGAGCATCAATTCTCATCCAAGCTCGATGGTGTGCGTCACCCACCACCGGCTTGAGGAGGCGTGATAAGATCGAGATCAGGATCGTGATAAGATCGTGATTGTGATAACATCAAGATTGTGATCGTGATAAGATCGAGATCGTGATAATATCTATATTATTTAGTTTCTAATATATTACTAGTCATTATTTTCTTGCGAATTCTATATAAAGGTTATCATAATATCAATAAAATCGTGGTTATACCTCCACCATTTGTGTGGTCTAATCCACCAAAATCTGAGATGGTATCATAGCGCTTAGCCTCAATTCGGCTCGCGATCCTAATTTGTGGACAAGTGCAACTCGGTCTTTATCCTCTAGTTGCACTTGCGGGGGCGTGTTGGAGATAATAAGGTCCCACATCGAAATATGGGAACACTCCGAGCCTAGTATATAAGGTCGGTGAGCTATTCCTCCCATTATCAATTGGTTTTAGGATGAAACTCACTGGGTTAATGTGTTGGGCTTGAGCATAATGTTCATGTGCGCTCGTATCTCCACTCAACCGGTCCGTCTGTATCAGACTCTGATGGACATAGTTCAAAAAAACCGCACTACAAATAGTACAAAATTTCATAACTTGTAAATAGTATGAAGCCTATATAAATTAATAATACAAAATATAAAAATTAGTAGCATAAGATACTTGACTTATAATATAATTTTTGTAAGAATGACAAAAATTAAATAAACTTTTATGTTTCATTAACCTGTTATCATCTTGTATTCTACCTTTTTGAATGGTTAACTTCTAATTTAAAAGATAATAAATTTTAAATAAAAATAAAAAAAATAATACTTTTATAATTGAGTTAATCGATCAGGAGAATAAGATAAATATATTTTAAGCCAATAAACAACATTACACATGCTAATGTAATTTCTATGATTGTTATTTGATAAAAAAAAATAATTCGTGTGACACTTCTCATAAATTTTGCATTGTTTCGTGGTATTTGAGCCTATTTCACAACATTGTATATGCTAATTTAATTTATATTATTTAAACTCACGGTGCAAAAGTAAATAATGTTTAGGGTTTTTCTGCAATTAACAAAAAGATTGGGTAATTGCCTGCAATTTTTTTATTTGATGATGCTAAAACGCTAATATGATGAACTGGGCCTAGAAGGTGGGCTTAGCCCAAGAAGATATTGGCCCGGCAAAACTGTACATATATCGAGTTTCTAGGGTTTCTAGGGTTTCTTTTACAGGCGAACTGCGCAGAGAGATTAGAAGGAAGAAGTCGAGAGCTTTCAACGACCGCCATTAACATCAGGATGGGACACTCTAACGTCTGGAATTCGCATCCCAAGACCTATGGTCCTGGTTCTCGTCTTTGGTATATATCTCTTTCACAGTTCTTTAATCTGTTCTTTGGAAATTTTGTCTATACTAGTGGTTTTTATTCTCTCAACGATTTGCAGCCGTGTGTGCGGTAACTCTCACGCTATAATCCGCAAGTATGGACTCAACTGTTGCAGGCAGTGTTTCCGTAGCAATGCCAAGGAGATCGGTTTCATCAAGGTCTGATCTTTTATCCCTATCCACTTCATAATGGTTAATTTGAATGCGGTAGTTTCATCAAGGTCTGTTCGTAATTAATTTGTGATTTTTCAAACTTAGTATGCTGATTAGATTTGTCTGTTGAGCGATTGCGAATTCGCTTTAATACCTGTTTGCGTTGGTTTAGTGGTAATAATTTGAAGTTGTTTTATGAGATACAATCAGTTACGTGATGGCAATATTCACAATAGGAGTGCGCTCGATTCGGTATTTTTATATGCAATTGACCATATAAGTTTCTGGAAAATGGTGATTTAGACATAGAACTGTATTAAGTTGTAAGAAGATTGAAGTGTTCTACATGTAATGATTTGATTGCTATGCTAAGCAATCGATCTCATTCTTCTGATGTTATTGTGTATTATGCTGACAATAGCCATTGAAATTATTGGTCTTTTGGTGATGCAATTTCCGCCAATTTATCATTAATTAAGTACAATGAAAGCTTTTCTTTTAGTATCTGGTTTGATGATGACTGTGTGTCCCTTCAAATTGGTGTTTGCTTCTCCTTGTTGCATTATTGACCTGTTGATATTGTTTTTTTTTTCAGTACCGTTAAGCTACTTCACGAGAGCAGTATCTTTGCTGGACAATGCTACAAGATTATGAAGAATGTTTTCAGTCGAATTTCTGTTAGGTTTTAGTTTTTAAAGATACAATATTTTTGTCAATCAAAATGTTATTTTCTTGAATGTGAAACCTCTTATGTTTTGAATGTTGTTAATTTTGATGAATCAGTCAAGAACTGTTTGTTGCTTGATGAACTCTATTCCTCCCGTCTTTTGAATCTGTCATGAATCATTTGCAATTTGCCACATTCTTGGCCAGGTTACCACTTAACTCCTTAGATCATGAGAAGTTGGTATTAGGGGCGTTATGTAAATGAATGTTAACACATTTATTGGATCGTTTAAAATTTGGTCCCGACTTGTTCTTGTGCGAGCTGAACATGAAAGTGCCAAGCTTTGCTTGTTTGCTTCGTTTTGACATGCAATTTGAAACAATCCTGGACTGATCCGATAGACTAGTTAGCTCGACTGACCTGTATCCGAAACATCATGACTTGTACCCAATTCAAAGCTCCTGCTGACCATGTAGTGTTATTAAATTGGATATCCGATATATCTTACCCTCGTCTTTGGTGTAAAACTGAAAAAACAGCCGAATTTCCAAACTCGGGTCAATATTGTTTTGGATCGTCATATATTCAGTTGTTTCTCGGTTCAGAACCGAAACCGAACAAATTAGCTAGATAAGGATGTGTTATGAGGCCAGTTACTTGCACATGAGAAGGTGAGAATCCAGTTTAGACAAAATGTAGCATATATAAGTTACTGAAATTGTGCAGCAATTTGATACACCGACCCATATGAGAGATTTGGACTCTCATTCTGCAATATAAAACAGATGACTCTCTAACAACTATGTTGCCACTTAGCATTCAATACACTTATTCAGACTATCTTCTTCCTCCCCATAAATACACACCATCGCCAATTTCATTCATTTTGATGTCTCAGTCTCTGCTTCCATCTGGCTTGCTGTACGCCACAAAAGCTACAACCATACAACCGTAAGATTCAGGTACGTACAACTGTTCGATTCGAATGTACGGATCAAAATCGTTCATATCAATGTGTAGTTCGGGTTTTACAAGATAGTATAGTGGCAATCAAGGCTTTCGGATCGGGTCGGGTCATTTTCTGATTGACCCGTATATCATATCTTTTCGGGTTCATCGGGATCATGGTTTTTCTAGTCCGGGTCAAAATGGATCACATTTAGGGGTTTTATACGAGCCGAACTAGCCGAGCCTTAGCATGCTCAAGCTCGGCTCGTTTATAGATGAGACGAACCCGAGACGAGCTTTTAACGAGCCGAGTCCGACCCGAGCCCGAGTAGCTCGTTTAAAATAATGCTCATATAGTGTTATTTTAGACGAATGAGCCGAGTTTTACCCGAACGAGTTGAACATTAACATGCTCAAGCTCGGTTCTTTTATAAACGAGTCGAGCTCGAGCTGAGCTTTTGACGAGCCGAACGCGAGCCGAGCCCGAGAAGTTTGTCTCATGTATCAGCCCTGACTCACATTGATCGGATTCATTCGAGTTGAATCGGGTCAGGTTTTGACAAAAAAAATCCGGGGTTTTTTCTTATTGACCCATATATTATATCGTTTCGGGTTCATTAATATCATATTTTTTCAAGCCCGGGTCAAAATGGTCAAGTTGACCGGATTCATTTGAGTTGAAACGGGTCAGGTTTCCAATTGTGGGTTTTGACTAAAAATTATGTTATTTTCTTACTAGTCCGTATTTTAAATCGTTTCTGGTTGAATCATTATCATGATTTTCATGTTGCAGGTTAAATCGGTCACATTGCTCGGATTCATTCGACTCGAGTTAGGTTTCGGAGTGTGAGTTTTGACCCGTATTTCAAGTCGCGGGTCAAAATGGGTCACGTTGACCGGATTCATTCGAGTTGAACCGGGTCGGGATTCCATAAATTTTATTCAACTACCTACATTTATTGTAAGAGTAAAACCCGGCGTGGGTCTCTATACATTTCCTTTCTCCTCTATCTTTCTCATTCTTTTATGCATCAAATCCAGATAATTTACGGAGCTCTCAACCAAACACTACCTTATCTGTCATCATTTTCTTCCCATACATTTCAAGATTCAACCTCTGAATCTGGGTTTCAGTTCTGCTCAACTTTGGTATCATGAAGAGGACTGTTTGGCTCTGCATCTTCTTCGCTGTTCTTGGCATCGACTTGGCTACTGGTATGTTCAACTTTCTGCATTGCTTGGATTTCTTGCATGCCATATATTCTACAAATTTTTAGTTCTTCTTGTGGAAATCACACTCAATGCAGAATTAAAGGAATTGCAAAAATGGTCCTTTACTCTTGACATTATTCTCTGCATGTCCTTGACTTTGTGAGGCTTAATTAATACCCTCTATAGGTTTCTGAACCATTTGCAGCTAAATTTTTTTTATAGCCCAAAGGAAGTTAATTCCCACTTTTTATTTTTTATTTTTAAATGGTACCTCACAAGTTTAAAAATTTCTCCATTTTTGAGTTCGAACTCAAAAATTTTGGTTAAGGGAATGAAATCATGTGTTAGACTCTAGTAAGAGTATTCAAAATCGTCCCGAATCGGTGTTTTAGACCGGTTTAATGTTTTAGGACTGAAAATGAGACGGGTGGTTCAGTTTTCGGTCCACGATTATAGTTTTTTCATGTTTGATTTAATTTGATTTTTAGAAAAATGAAGCTATAAGTTCATATTGGCTCGGATTTGGACCGGTTGATATCATATCCGACACTATACGTCAAAAGTCAAACAAACGTGCATGAAGAGAATTTTCTATCGTTAAATCAATTGACAATAGGAGATTGATTATCCACTATTAGAATTTTGTTCGAATATAATTACAGGTGCAGTCACAAAAGATGGAAATGTAGCGGCTTCGAGAGCAACTTCTAGAAAGTTGAAGGTTGTAAATAAACTCTTTCTACTTTTTCTCCACGTATACCTTGTAGTTCAATATATATTTCGTACGGTAAGAATATTGTTGATTGCTCCTATAGGAGGATGGGACTCCTCCCGGGTCCGATGAACCGAGTGTGAACGACTATCAACCCGTCGATCCGAGTCCAAGCTCGAAGGCAGTAATACCGGCACCTATTGAGCATGGAACGCCCTTGATTCCGTACATTCCGCGACCCTCGCCTCCCAATTCACCTCGATCCGGTTATCCTTAGCTTTGAAGTAGATTATGATATGATAAGTTGGATGTTGTAACTTGTTTGGACTGCCTTTTGGGCTATGTCTATGAACAAGTGCTAAGTTGTAATATTATTTGGAGATTATGCACTTAATTTGCCTAGTTTGTATTTTGTAATGTAAATCTAGCTTAAGCTTGATCACGATTTAGGATCCGGTATGTTTTCTTTTGTTTCCTTATGTGAAAAATAATATTACTTTTGGAAAAGGTCAAGAATGTGATTTTTTATGACTCTATTTGACTTGTTCATTTTTGAGAATTTCATTGCACTTTCTTAGAACGATTTGTAAGGATACTGACAAAAAAATTACTAAGGGTACAATTATGCTTATTCAAATTCGGGCAGTCCGTCCGTCTGAAAATGCATACGAGTATGAACAGAGGGAGAGACCCAACCAAGCCACCAAGCCCGGCCGAGCCAAAAAGTCCGGCTCAAAAAGCCCGGCCGGCCCAAAAAACCGGTCCGCTGGCCCAGAAAATATATATTATATTTTATTTATTATTAATATTAAATATAAATATAAAAATTTAATATAATTATAATAAATTTGATATATTTAACCTAAAATATTTCAAATATCATTATTTTATAAAAGGAAAAATAACCCAAAATAATACCAACTATCAACATTGAACCGAAAATAATACGAACTTTGAAAATTACCAGGAGCGATACAAACTATCAATGTATTTACCAAAAATAATACGTGATATACTTTCCGGCAAAACATTTAGCTCCGGCGATGACGTGGCAGCCGGAATGTTACATGTCATCAAATAAATGGGTTAAACGTGTGATGTGGATTTTATTTTTAAAAAAATAATTTAATAATATTAAAAATATTAAAATTAAAACATATTATTTTTAAAATTTGAAATAATATTTTTTTTTAAAATTCGTTGAAATATTTATTTTAAAAAAATTATTTTTTTAAAAATAAAGTTTGAAAACTTTTTTAAATAGATTTGTAAAACATGTAATAATATTTATTTTTCCAAAAAATATAATATTTTTTAGAAAATTTTTTTAATCAAATTTATTTTCTGATTTTTGTATAAAATGAAAATTTTAATTCTAAAAAAATTATTCGAAATTTTTTTTTAATCTTGTAACCTAATCCCTAAAGAATTGTTTTCTTCAAATTTTTTGTAAAACTTTTTGTTTCCTAAAAAAAATAATTTATAAAACAAAATTTTTTTTTACAAACCTGTTTAAAAAGCAATTTTTTTTTTTTTTTACAAACCTTTTTAAAAAAATGTTCAAACTTTATTAAAATTTTTTTTTTACAAAAAATATTTTTTTAAAAAAAATTGTACAAATGTTTTTACAAAAATTATTATTTAAAATTTTAAAAATATTATTTTTTTATTTTTTAATATTTTAAATATTAATAAATTTATTTTTAAAAATAAAATCCACATCACACTTTTTATTCATTTATTTGATGACATGTAACATTCCGGTTGCCACGTCATCGCCGGAGCTAAAGTTTTTGCCGGAAAAGTATGAGGTATTATTATTGGTAAATACATTGACAGTTTGTATCGTTCCTAGTAATTTTCAAAGTTCGTATTATTTTCGGTTCAATTTTGATAGTTGGTATTATTTTGAGTTATTTTTCCTTTATAAAATATCATATCAAAAACATTTTTTTAATTTTTTTTGTAGAAATAAAAAAGCAGATACCCAAATCGGAAATTTAGTCTATTTTGAATGAAATCACTCTATGCCAAAAGTATTACATCAAACTATTTTAATGTTTGTGTACTTCCAGACTTATACAATAGAGCTACAAATTAATTATATATTTTTTATTTTAATGAGATACAAAAAGTAGCTAGAACTCATTGAATAAATTGAAACCGAACCATTTTTTATTTATAAAAATGTAAATTTTGTTTTTTTCAATTATTTTTTTCAGA